>QEPC01000599.1:1797244-1850043 GCA_003113815.1 Sphenodon punctatus
AGCAGCAAAGACCACTCTGTGTTTCCTAACTGTCTCTTTTTCCCTCAGTCTTGTGAGCACGTAAAGAATAGAAATATACAAAACTTTTTGTTCTATGAGTCTCCAAACAACCAAAAAAAATTATTCTTTCTAAGAACACTTAAAAAATACTTGATTATTTTGCATGCAGCCTTGTGTGTGTTTAGTATTTTTGAAGGAGGAAAGCGCTGTGTTAGCCACTCTGAATTTTGTCCCCTGCTCTTCTTGGAATTTTAGAACTTAGTGATTTTTTCCATGAATTTTTTTCTCTTGTTCACTGGTCTGGGAGCTTTCAGCTTATAGGAAGAATACTGAAAGTGCTATATCAGAGGTGGGGAAGCGTTTCCCTCCTAGGGACCAATTGAATAATTAGTACAAGAAATTCCTGTCTTCCTCCATCCAGGGAAGACTAAAAATTCCATCACTCCGCCCCTGATCCCCAATTGTCTGCTTTTCAACTTTAAAGGGGAAGGGGAAATTCCATATTAATTTCAAAATTCTGGTTGGCCACGCTTACCATTGGCCCTGCCCAGTGCTGTCCATGGCCATTGCCACACCATCTTGGGCCCACCAGCCTTAGAACCCACCAGTCACCACGGGGGGGGTGGGGGGCAGAACGTACAATACAAGCTTGTGAAGTGCTACGACAATGAGGCCATGTTCCAGGAGATCTCTCTCTAGGTGGCAGGGCTGGGATAGCAAAAGGGCATGAACCAGTACTGGAAGTAGGTCAAAAATCTACAGAGGGTCTACAACTTTACTTCTGGCTGCAGGATGCAAATGTCTACCTACTATGACTTGCTGGACTGGTTTCTAGGTGTTGATGGAGCCATTATGGCATCAAAACTGTTCAGCTTCACCTTTTGCTGGTGGCCAGAAGGAGTGACACCTCCCCCACTGCCACTTCCAGCTGCAACTGATCCTCTTTCCCAAATGGAAGCCGTGACCACCGGTGGAGATCCCTCCATGCCCGTCTCTGCTCTGGAGTCAGCATCCATCCCTGAGGACATGGATACCATGACTTTCTAGATCTACCCCCTCAAGATGGAGAGCCAGCTTTTATTTGAGAAGCCAGAGGAAGTACCGGTAGAGGGTGTGGAGGACCTGGAGGCCACCTTTATTGAGGAGGCGGAGAATGGTAAGTTATTACATTTGGTAGTGGGGAGAGGGGGCTACATTTGCACAGCTGCATGATAAAGGCTTCCATTTCATCTGTGCCCGTGTCATAGACATATCATTGTCTCCTACGGGCCAGTATCCTGGTAGAAGTCTGCCTCCGGCAGGGTGTGAAAACCAGTTCGTTTGGTTTGCCCCCAGAGACTTATGGAACCAGAGTGGTTCTGGAATGCTCTGGGGGAATATACCTTCCATCTTCAACGACTGATCACTCAATGACCTTGTTACTTTCTGGAACGCCTTGTTAGATGAGACCATCAACCCAATGGTCCCCAGGCATCTGCTCCCTCAACATAGGCAGTGCAGGGTCGCATGGTTCATGGAAGATCTGTGTCAGCTGAAGCAGGTGGAGAGATGCTTAGAACAATGGTGGCACTGTACTCGTACTGAAGTCAACCAATTGTGACATAAAGCTGTGTTAAAAGCCTATGCCATGGCTATGTGGACAGCAAAAATGAGGTTCTTTGCTACCATCATTACATCCAAAAAGCCTCATCCAGTGGAGCTTTTCTGGGTGGTGAAGGGACCGGTCAGTCCGGACTCTCTCTGCCTGGAACTGGAATCTTCCAATGCTTGCTGTAACATGTTTATTGATTATTTTGTGGATAAAATTGCTCGTATCCACCATGACTTAGATGCTGCGCTTGATGTGGTGGATGTACCTGAAGTAATGGAAGTCCCATCTGGTCCGATTGTGTGGGATCAGTTTCAGCAGGTGTTGCGCACTGATGCAGTGGAGGTGCTGGGGGTTGTGAGGGCCACAACTTGTGAACTGGACCTGTGCCCATTCTGGCTGGTGAAAGCCAGCCGGGAGATGTTTGGGCTGCTGTTGGCTAGGGTTGTCAATGGCCCTTTTCATGCAGACACTCTAACACTGATAAAATGGGCGTTACATTTTGTTATACATGTTGCAGGTGTACTCTATGGGTGCCCTGCAACATGTATAATGAAATGTAACACCCATTTTATCAGTATGCTTCCCTTGTTGGAGGGCAAGGTTGCAAGGTGCCTAAAGGAGTCTGTGGTGTGACCTTTGCTCAAGAAGCCATCCTTTGACATTGACTCCTTTGCCAGTTATTGGCCAGTCTCTGACCTTTATTGAATGGGTGGTGGCCCAGCAGTTCCAGGAGCATCTGGACCACATCAGCTTCCTTGATCCCTCACAGTCAGGTTTTCATCTGGGCTATGGCACTGAGACTGCGCTTGTGGTCTTGATTGACGTCGACAATCTGTGCTGGGAGTTGGACTGAGGCTGGTCCATTCTTCTAATTTTGTTAGATCTGTCAGTAGCTTTCGACACAGTTGACCATGAGATGCTGGTGACTCGCCTGTGGGACCGCACTGAGGTGGGTGGAATTGTTCTTGAATGGTTCCGCTCTTTCCTGAATGGTAGAACTCAGCATGTGGTTCTGGGGGATTTTACATCATCTGCCCCGGGATCTCACTTGTGGAGTTCCGCAGGGATCCATTCTGTCTGCTCTCCTGTTCAATGTGTACATACAGCCCTTGGGCGAGATCATGAGAGGGTTTGAGGTTGGGTGTCATCAGTATGCTGATGACACCCAGCTCTACCTCTCATTTTCATCTGATCCAGGCCCGGCAGTCTTGGTGTTTACCCGGTGTCTGGTTGTGATGTGGGATTGAATGAGGATGAGCTGTCTGAAGCTGAATCCCGATAAGATGAAGGTGGTGGTGGTGAGGGAGTGGAGGCACCCATCATTGAAGGGGTGCGTTCCTCCTTGGTCCCTCAGATCTGGAGTCTGGGAGTGCTCTATGATGTGCAGCTCCACTTGGATGCTAAGGTGGCGACTGGAGTGAGGAGTGTTTTTTGGAAGTTACATCTGGTTTGTCGTCTTCGGTCATATATGTCAGACTCTGATCTGGCTACCGTCATCCATGCAGTCACTACTTCAGGATTGGACTACTGCAATTCACTCTACATGGGGCTACCCTTAGATTGTAGCTGGTGCAGGTTGCAGCGGCCCACCTTCTCGTGGGGATGGGCTGCCAAGAGCATATAACACCAGTGCTCCATTCTCTGCACTGGCTGCCGATAGTCTTTTGGGTCTGATTTCAAGGTGTTGGTTATTACCTTTAAAGCACTCTATGGCCTGGGTCCCTGTGTACCTGGGGGACTGCCTCACCCCTTGTGTTGTGGATCAGTCCCTGTGGTTGGCCAGGGGCACCTTCTTGGAGGTCCCCCGAGTCTTCTGAGCAGCGATGTTTGAGAGGGCATTTTCAGTGGCCTAACCATGGCTGTGGAACTCACTCCCAGTGGAGATTCGCCTCTCACCAGATCTCCCCTCCTTCTGCAGACAATGCAAGACTGGGCTGTTTCGCCAGGCATTTGGTGAGGGAGATGGGTAGTGGGTGGGGTTTTTTTTGGGTGTGTGTGTGGAGGTGGTGGGTTTTAGTAGGGCCTCATTTGTTTGATCTTTAATTGTTTTTATATTTTGTATTTTTTTATATTCTGTTTTTTATTGTCTTTTGTATGCTGCGCCGAGCAGTCATTTGCCAGGAGGGGGCGGGTTATACATTTTGAATAAACATAAACAGCTATTTAATTGTCTTTTTCTTTACTGTGTGCACAGATGGACAGGAGAGCACTGGAGAACATCACAATACTCGCAGGGACATAACAGTACCGGAGACGAACGGTATGCATGGGAAGTGGTTGGGAAAGCACCATACTGGGACTGTTGTGAGGGAGGAACCATGGCAGGATGGCAAGCATGGGTGTGGGAAGGCAAAATTGCGAACGTGGAGAGGAAGGGGAAAAGGTGCACATGGTGGAGCTTGATTTCTGTATGTTCTTCATTCCTCTACAGTGATCATGGAAGGAGAACCATGTGACACTCTAATCCCACTGGAACAACTGCCCCAGCATCTGCATAGGCCAGGTACTCATTCCCACTTTCCTTCAGATGGGCAGAAGGCTGTTACATTAGGGGGGAAGGGGGCTAAAACACCAGTCCAGGAAGTAGGTGGAGCTGGCCAGTTTTAAGAACAATAACATTCATTGTGGAGTCTAAAACATTATTTCCCAGTGTTCTTCACTCTCTTGATTGCAAGAAAATGCTCCTTAATTAGGTTTTTCCAGGAAGCTTTCTATACAAATTATATGGAATTAATTTTTTCAGCATTCTATAACTCTTGTGCTATGTATAATTTTCAAAAATATCATATAGATAACAAAAGCCAGATTCCATAAACCACTTGGTCCCAAGGGTTTCAATGGGATTACTCCAGAGTAAATGATTTATGATTTCAGCCAAAGGCACATAATGAGACTTTTAAGTTCTTTAAGGTTTCGTTGATTCATTTTAAATATTAACTGGAAAAACTCTTCTCACCAAAGATTTAGATAGTACAATAAAACAGTGATCTAGTTACTTATCTAGTTATATTTATTTTTGTTGGTTATAGTGCTTTGAGCAGCTTATTGCAGTAAATATATTATTGCCAGAAGGCCATGTGACAAAATAATTTAGATAGCCAACACCAAAAACAAACACAAAAAAAATTCAAAAAAAATATGGAAAATCCAATAGTTTATAAAATACAAATGAGTTAAAATTGCAAAGCCTTCTTTTGATCTTGAAGTTTGTAGGGTATTTTTTCCCCCTGGTGTTTTGGTTCAAAGCCATTTCTAATATAACTGTAACTTTGTGACAGGCATTAATGAAACCATAGCATTTTCAGATAAGATTGATATTGAATACCTAGGCACAAGAGGTAATTTCCTTATGTGCTTCCTTAATGAGCCCAAGTATAGGATGCTAGGCTTCTCTCATGTGACTCTTCATTTTATTAGGTTGAGTAATAATACTGTATTAAATTCCTGGAATACATTTTGGGTTAGTGAATATACTGTTTTGTATACAACATTAAATCCTCTGATATCCATACTGCTGGTTCTGTGGCTGGTTGACCAAGATGAAAGGTTGGCCTGAATGAAAGATAAAGCAAACCCACAGACTACACACAATTTGTAGGCCATGGGAGGCTTAATATGTTTGGTTTTCTTTAAAATTGTTTCCTAGCTGACAACTAGTAAATTCTGGGGAGAATCCATCTCCTGTGTTAGAATATCAGTGGACTAAACTTGTGACGTAGATGGTGATTGAACTGAATAATGGTGGATATGTTACCTGGATCAGTACTCTGTGGGTTCTGGAGGATGTACAGCAACTTCTAAGCCCTACAGTCAGAGGGAGATGATATTTGGAGATTATGGATTTTAGAACCCGTGTTCACTCTGTGGAGTCTCCATGCTGCTGCCACCCCCGTGGGCAGTGTTGGGAACCCTTCAAAAAACAACATGCAGTTCATGGTCTTGCTCCAGCCACCACAAATGATGTTAGCACGCTTTCCCTCCCCTGTGGTCGCTTGACAGCTGAGCAGCAGCTGCAGTGATTTTGCTGTTCCCAGACAGTCCAGGAACCGTGAGATCTCTGGTGCACCCCGCACAGTTGTTGGGCGGCCCCCAAGGAAAGTGTGATCGCTCACACTTCTCTCCCGCTCCCTCCAGAAGCTTAGAGGGGTGTGCTAGTGCTGGCTCCAAGGGAAAGGGGGGCGGGGTCATAGCCAAGGAAGGCTTCTTCACTGGCCGTGACTCCCCTTTCCATGCCCACTACTCCTTTCATAGTGGGAGAGGAGTGGACATCAAAGCCAGCATGCGGCCCCTCTGGAGGAGCTGTGTGAATCCTGCGATCCTCTCTCCATTCAGGAAAGGAACCAAGGGGATCACAGGAGCCACCCATCTCCTCTGGAGGGCCCACATGCTGGCGTTGATCCCTGTTGCCTCTCCTTTCCCACCAAGAAAGGGGAGCAGCAGGCATGGAAAGGGGGGGGGTGTCACAGTCAGGGAAGAAGCCTTCCCTGTCCATAACCCTCCTTTTCATTGGAGCCAGCACTAGCACGCACATCTCAGCTGACAGCTGGCTGAGAGAGGGGAGCACAGATCACTTCTCTGAGAGCCTTTGGGGACTTTTGTGCTCCTCTCTCCCAGCTGGTTGTCAGTTGAGAGAGATGAGCTAGTCATAACTCTACGATACAGGTGGACCTAGGACTGCAGGGGAACCTAACAAATGAGATGGCTGCCTGTTCCCTGGTTTGGTCTGGGTTAACCTGCACCTCCTTCTGGGGACGCCACTGTATGGTGCAGCCCTGGGGCAAACCTCTGGCAGCCACTGTTCAGAAAGGTAGGTAAATCCAGGGCCAAAAGAGCCAATTGTTTCCTAGCTGACAGCTAGTAAATTCTGGGGAGAATCCATCTGTGTTAGAATATCAGTGGACTAAGCATATGTCATAGATGATGACTAAACTGAATCAAGTCTTGTTGACACCCATAGGGAAAGGTAGGAATGCATTAATGAAGTTGAGAAATCATAGGTGGACATGTTTAGCTTAGTTACAACCGGAAAGAGAATCATGAATGAAATGGGACAGATCCTCAGCTGGTGTAATTGGGTGGTGTTCCAGTGACATTCATGGAATTATACTGACTGTCACCAGCTGATCACTGATTTTCCATTTCTTCTAAATATTTTCAGGGAAAATACCAATTATTATTTATTTATAGAGTGCCTTCAATATTTTCTTTAATAAACTACTTAATCTGATCTGACACTATAGGCCATAAATTATGCTAATGTATTTCATTGAATCACTATGGGACAGAGTTAAGGCTATTTGGAGGCTGTAACTTCATACCTTAGCTTCTTTCAATACATTTAACACGGCAACCTTACCCCACAGTGTCTCTGGTTTTATAATGCTTGTTTTTATTCTCAGATTTAACTCCATTTTAACATAATTTTTCTCTGGGACTATACCTGTAGAATTCCCTTAAACTGGCCTGATAGTGCAAATGGAGCCTTGATGTTGGTGAATATGGTGCAAATTCCTATTTTAAAGTTATAACATTCACACGTTCTAACATGGTCTGCGGGACCTCTCTCCAGCTGTGGGCACATTTGTTCAGTGACCCTCCCAGACCTGGGCCACATCGGCTGCAGTTCCTTGGGCCAGGCTGGGGAGCTGCCACGCTGCCTGCACATCTGTTCTTACCCATAGCTGTGTGAAGTGGTCCTTGTGTAAATGAGCATCACAGCTATAGGCTGCAATCCTTAGCCCAATGAGTTCAAAGCCAAAACTCTCATGGACTTTCCTGGGCAAGTGTTGCACCCATAATTTATAATGTACTTTAAAAACCTTTGGGATGAGATGGCTTATATAAACATAAGAGATGACTATTCATTGAAGTTTAATTCCTATTTTATATATAAAAAAATCTTCTCATTGTTATGATTCTCCCCATTTGAACTTCCTCCTGGTAATTTGATAGAGGTTTAAAATAAGAAGGAAGATGGAGAAAGGATTTAATCAACAGGCAGTACTTTAACCTTCAGTTTTCTAAGAGGAAAGAACTACTTTCCCCTCTAAAATGGAATCTGAGAGGGGAGCTTTTAATCACTAAAAGAGGTGAACGTTAAGACACCTGTTTTCTCAAAGGGCACAGAAGCAGATTCTTAAAATTATCGGCTTCTGCTAAGATATGGCCCTTAGCCTTAAATAACATTCTAGGACCGTGCTTACTGCTTTTATCCTATAGTGACCCAGCCTTAGGAATTAGTCCCCAGACGGCCTGGTTAAGGCAAGAGGTTTTCTAAGACTGACGCAGGTGCAAATAGCTAGCTGCAGGTGTGCATTAGCCGCTTGACTGCTCAGTTGCCATAGCAAATTAAAATCAAAAGTTTGCCTAGGCATCTGCAGCTGAAGACCAATTTTATGTAAAGAAGGGGAAAGAAAAAGTAGAGTCTTAATTTATCCCAAACAGAAGACTAATTTTTGATACAGTTCAGCAAAATAATGTCCTTGACAACACATTACTAAGTATCCTGTCTCATGTTTCTTATGAGATTGAAAGTGTTGTCCTGGACCAAAATATACACATTAGCATTTCAGTGTAAACTCGGTGGTCAGCAAAGCTATCGCCTGTCTTTGTTGTGTTGTTTGTTTTTAATCCTGATGCAGAATCAACTAAGTATAAATATAGAATATTCATGCAAGTGAAACCTCATTGTACTTCCTTGAGCCTGGTAGGATGTTTTGTGGATCTTCACAGGAAAGAAATCCTAATATAGAAGCTAGAAAAGAATTGGTAAGTAGAGAGTGGAATAGTCTCCCACGTCAAATAGTTGAAGTCATGTAATTATTCAAGTCATTTAAAACCAAAATGAATAAAACACTAAAAAAACACTATCTTGTAGGAAAGAATGCGATGTTAGCAGAGAATGGGCTATGTGAGGTAGCAGAGTTTTCTCTGGCTCATTAATAAAGTATCCATAAGTAGCCTTCTGGATTTACATGAAAAGCACTGAAAGTTACTTTGGTGTATACTTTCCTGTTATCATTCATCTAATTGAATAGAAAGTACAATCATTCTTCAGGACTCCAAAAGCTAAGATCTGTAACTTAGCTGTAATGATTTTACAAGTTCACGCTAGAAGCAGTGGTGCAAGGATTCTTAGTCACATCCATAAATGTGCATGCTCCCAAAGTCATGAACAGAATGACATCCATATGTGACCAATATTTTGTACTATTAGCATTACCCAGTTGCCTTTTTGAAAAAAAAGAAAGAAAAAAAAAAAAGAGTCCAGTTTGAAACCTAGCCCATGGAGTCCAGATTACTTTTTTTATTAGTGCTTTTTTTCACCTTATTCAGCAGATAATTTAGGCTGCAGAGAAAAAGAAAATGTATCTTGAATATGCATCATGGATTCCAAAAATGAAAAGAAATTGGATTTGGATAGCACTTACTCAATAGACAGATATGATACATGGTAAGAAGGTGCACTGTCTGCCCTGTGATAGATTAAACTACTTTGTAGGAAAATTACTGTGAGGCAGTCACCACCACCAGCACCGTGGCTTAAATCTTTAATAAAATTCTCTTCCATATTCAAGAGCGAGGTATGAAGTACACAATAAGCAGAGTGAAGTAGAGTGCCATTTATCAAACCACAGCTAGTTCTGTAATCTCCTGCTTTATCCTTTTTTAGTACTTTATTTGGCTTTATTGTTGAAAGGAGTCGCATTCACCCAGGGCAGTGGGCATGCAGACTCAGTCGACCTTTCATTTTAAACCTCTACCTGGTTTTTGGGTGAGGTAGTTTTTTAACACTTTTTCAGTGCAAGTAGTTTTTCTTTTTGGTGGTCCTTTGATTGTCACTCCTTTTTACCCTGCACCCCTGCCTCTTGTTTTAATAAATGACCTGGAAGCAGCACTATAGTCAAAATGCTAAAGCTTGTACAAAAGGATTGTCTAGGTTGTATCAATATTGCCTTTCAGAGAATCTTTTGGCAAGATGGCTATTTGGACCATGTTGCTATTGGCCCGGGTGGCACTGCATAGGCTGTTCTTACATGGACCTGGGTAGGTGGGGGTGTGTCGGCACAGTGGGGGTATGCCCGCTTACACAGACACCCACCCGCCTACACCTGCCGACACCTTTCTCCACCCACGGAGCTTCCTCTCTTCTGTCGGAGTGCTCTGTGGGTGGAGTTGGGTGTGGGTCAGTGGGTGTGCAGCGAGAGAGCGCACGCACAAACACCCACTGCCCATGGAGTTTACATGGGTGCACACCCCCCCCACACCCCCACCTACCAGTAGCCGTTTACATGGACTCACCCGCCCATATACCGAGCCGGGGGGTGGAGGGGAGGGTCCATGTAAAAACAGCCATAGTCAGACCCAATGCTAGCAAAACCACTTTCCATTTCAAAGAATGGAGAAAACAACAACATATTGAAGTTATTTTCATTTTAAACATTAAAAACCCTTTCTAATGCTAATTTTCAAGTTTCTTAACTGTAGTAATAACAATGCTAAAATGTTTGCTATTGCATCATATACTACAATATTATGGGTGCCATGAGCATGTGACAATGTCTACCTAGTTTTTCAAGCTATGCTGCAGATGCAAGGGGATTGTCCTGTGGGCAGCAAGTATGTGACTAGATGTGCTTTGTGCTGGCTGGATATGCATGCCGCCAATCTGTGCTGCAGCCCTGAGGGTGATTTTTTAAAAGTACTATTATAAACCTTTTTATTGTTTGACTAGCTGTTTTATGACAAAACATTTATAGTCAGCCTGCCTTTGTACTTGGCTGAGAGGGAGCAATCACGGCGAGCGATAAGGTAACAGTGGTAATGCTAACTGCATTTGTGGAAACGTTGAGAATTCTAATGGTTATGCCAAGCTAGACACTGTGGTGCTCTTTGTGAACTGACTTGGTCATGTTACTTGTGGCAGAGATAGGCTTGTCTAGCGGTAGAAGGTTTTTCCACTCCTGTTACTGTGAGTTGTATGGCATCTGGTTTCTAGCACTGCCAGCTAAAATGGAAACATGATGTAGTGCTATCATCATTTTAGCAAGATGCTCATCTCAGAATGTACTGTTGAATATAGCCATGGGTTCCCAAGAATTAGGGGTGATTTGCTCTTGCTTCATGGCCATTCTCTGTCTTAAAAGGGCTCAACCTTTCAGAAAAAAAAATGTTTACTTTACTCTCCCTGTAGAGACAGAATGCTGTACACCATATCATGAGAGAGAGAGTGAGTGATCATTTTAAGCAACAGGTACAAATATTGCCTGTATCTATTACAAACACTGCTCTCCTATTTGTACACTTGCTTATGATTATGCACCTTCTTTGAATCCATAGAACATTTGTATTTGTTACGCATAAGACAAAATGATAACTGCACTTATGTTTTAGGTTCCTCGTAAGATTAGTTCTCTACCCCCTCCCCTTTATTCTTTCCTCCTTTTTACCTTTTCAGTGTCTGAGTGTGCACTGGAACCTGAATCTATTATCCCATGTTCATTTCAGGATAGATGATATAGAAATAATTTGTATCCACGTATTTTAGGTTTTAAAATCCTCCACAACCAGATGCTGCCAACATATTATCTGGTCTACAGATTTCAGTGGGACTGCGATGGGAGCATCTGTGAGAAGAGGGGTGTCCCAGACTTTAAGAACGGAGTAGGAGTCCTGTTGCTCTGGAGGATGGTCTTTCCCTGACCCTGTAAATCTACAACCCCGAGGAATCAGCTGTTCCTATTCCTCCCATCACCCGTCTTCTACCTACGTGCCGGGGTGTCCTACTGGTGATCCAGCCCCAGTACCTCACTTCCTGAAAATCTGGGATGCCTCAGGGAGAATCCAGTTCAGTGGAGAGGGCTCCTGTCCTCCAAGATCTTGCCTCCTCCTGGATCCCCATTGGGCTGGGATGCTGGCCCTCATTATGCTCCATCCTTCTCCTGCGGGGTTCAGACCTTCCCCCCTCATTCCAGGCTCTCACCTGGCTCCAGCATGCCCTGATGATGTCATTACCGCCGTGGCAACCCTGCTGCCAGGTGTGTCACCTCCCGTACAGTGCTCCTCACGGACCTGGCATCAAAGAAACTATTTCAAAGATTAAAAGGACTAGTTTCTGTGTATTCGAGTGACACAATCTGCTCATAGTTTGTATATATTCCTTCAGTATTTTCAAATAATTTTAACAGCATACAATTTCCCGCAAAGATTGAACAGTTTGCATTCATAACCAATAATATACATTGCTATTTTGATAAATGCTAATGACCATTTTTACAAACTTCTTAATATCCAAGTATTTTTAAAAAGGTTATTCAACATTATGGTTCTTAATACACATCCATTTATTTAGTTGAAGAGCTATTTTCTTCTTGTCTGTATTCAGTTTTAAATTTTTTTATTCCTATGACACTTTTCTTTCTTCAGTATGAGAAATTTTACCTTCAGAAATTGGTAACAGAAACTGGATGGAGAACTTGTGTGAGACGGGGATGGCAAAACTGTATAAATCTAGAAATATGGTAGGAAAAGAATAAAAAGTGTATACACCCAGAGTTATTAAAAAGCATATTTTATTTATATTATCTGTTACTAATTCAAAATGGCACAAACTATAGTATACAAAAATTTTACCTTCAAAAGTGTGCATATGCATATAATTGCATGTGCTTATAAGTATGTCACTTACTTGTGTGCTTCTGCATCTCATTTTGATTTTCAGCATATCTAAATATAATCTAACATCCTTTTTGCTAAAAGAAATGTGCATAATCAAAAATATAACTTGCTTTGCTTAAACTCTCATAGCATTTTATTGAAATATTGGATTCCAAGCGATGTCATTTCCTACTAAATGTCTTTCTAATTCTTTTTCAGAAAATGATACCTTTTCCCCAGGCCCATCATTTACTGAGTATTATTGAACATGTCTCATCTTACAGGGTCTAAAAAAAATGAAGCAATATGCAGGGGAAATTTTTTAAAAATGTGCACGGACTAGTTAGGAATATGCACAGTGAATATTAAACAAACACCTGGACTTACTGGTACTGTTGCCTAGAACCAGCACTTGGTTATCTATTACGTGCAGTGACTTTGAATTTTTTATTAGACAATGGTCTCTTAGTCTATAAGGCTTGCACATGATGTATGCGAGAGTGACTTCCAGCAGAGATGCTTATCACAGATCCACCTAAAAGTGAAAGCTTTTTATTTTAGTTCATGTGGCAGAGCTACCACGTGCAGACCATGAGAGGGCCGGTTTAAATGTGGAGCTGAAGTGGTGCGCTCTCTTACTCACCAAGTTCATTCAGCTACAATTTGGAACTGGAATTTGTGTTTTATAGTTTTACATTGCACATCCCTTATACAAGTCTTTATTGATCTTTTGTTTATTCAGATAAGCAAAGATGGGCTTAATCAGTTCTACATGTTGTTCATGTCCCTAAAGCTGAGAAGCCCAGCTCTAAAAGCTGGGTCTCCATCTGATGTTGGATTTGGCTGGAGACAGAGTGGGGGTACTGCTGATATACTGGGCACCCACCTGTACAGCAGTCTCCCTGTGGCCTTGCGGTCCCCCAGGGCAATAGTCCTGGGGGACTTTAATATTCATGCCGACGCCAGTCTTGAAAGGACAGAGCATGAGTTCATGGCCGCCATGGCAACCATGGGCCTGTCTTAGAGAATGGTTGGCCCCACACATGTTGGAGGACATACCCTGGACATGATATTTTGCACCGGCCTTGAGGCAGGGGATCTGTTAGTGGAGGAGGTGTCAACAGTGCCCTTGTCATGGATGGATCATTATCTTCTCCGGGCCGGTATCCTGGTGGAACCAGTTAGGTTGTATTGCCTCTGAAGGCTTATGGAACCAGAAAGGGGATGTTCCCTTTGACCTCGATGGCCACTCACTCGATGACTTTGTGACTATGTGGAATTCTCTGTTGATGGAGGCCATTGACCGTGTGGCTCTGAGGTGTCCACTCCCAAATTGCTGACAATGCAGGTCCCCCTGGTATACGGAGGAGCTGCAGCGGATGAAGCGGGAAGGGTGTCAGTTAGAGCGACGGTGGCATCACTCCTGTACTGAAGTTGACCGTTTGCAACAGAGTCTGGTTACGTGCCTATGCCATGGCGGTGTGGACAGCAAAGAAGGGTTTCTTTGCTTCCCTCATTGCATCCGCTAAGTCGCACCTGGCTGAACTTTTCTGGGTGGTGAGGGGGCTGGTCAGTCCGGTCTCCCTCCGCTTGGGTTTAAAGTCATCAAATGCTCACTTTGATTTGTTTATGGACTTCTTTGTCGCTCAAATCCACAATGGTTTTGACACTGCATTTTAAGCAGTGGGTGAGCCAGAGACAGTTAAAGCCCGTTCTTGTCCTGTTTTATGGGATTAATTTCAAGATGTATTGCTCTCGGATGCAGGGGATGCTCTTGGGACTGTTCAAGCCACTTATTGTGAATTAGATCTATGCCTGTCTTGGCTGGTTAAGGCCAGCCGGGAGACATTAGGGCCGTTGCTGGCCGGGATAGTCAACGCCTTCCTTGGAGAGGGCAGGGTGCTTGATTGTCTCAAGGAGGCTGTGGTGCGGCCCCTGCTCAAAAAGCCATCATCGGACATTGGCCCCCTGGCCAGCTATCGGCCGGTCTCTAACCTTCCCTTTTTAGGGAAGGTTATTGAATGGGTGGTGTCGCGACAGCTTCAGGAGCATCTGGATCGGGTCAGTTTTCTTGATCCCTCAGAGTCTGGCTTTTGTCCAGGTTATAGCACAGAGACTGTGCTTGTGGCCTTGGTCGACAATCTCTCCCGTGAGCTGGACCAGGGTCGTTCGACCCTGTTGATTCTGTTAGATCTCTCGGCTGCATTTGATGCCGTTGATCATGAGTTGTTGGTGATTTGGTTGCGGGACTGGGCAGGGATCAGCGGGACTATTCTTGAATGGCTGGGAGGACTCAACGTGTGGTGCTGGGTGATTATTCACCTTCTCTCCGGGGCCTTATGTGTGGAGTCCTTCAGGGTTCTATCTTATCCCCACTCTTGTTCAGTGTGTATATGTAGCCTTTGGGGGAGGGTGTCAGAGAGTTTGGTGTAAGGTGTCATCAATATGCTGATGACACCAAGCTATCTCTCTCATTTTCATCAGACCCAGGTCCAGCAGTCTCAGTACTTACCTGGTCTCTGTCAGCTATGGGGGAGTTGGATGAGGTCAAGCCACTTGAAGTTAAATCCTGATAAGACAGAGGTGATGATTGTGGGGAAAACTGGGGGAATGATGGCCCCCATCATCGATGGGGCCCGTCCTCCCCTGGTATCTCAGGTCCATAATCTGGGGGTGCTCCTGGATCCGCACCAGTCCAGGTGGCGGCTGTGGCGAAGGGTGCATTTCCCCCAGTTACATCTGGTACATCGGCTTAGGCCGTATGTCTTGGACTCGGACCTGGCCACAATCATCCATGCTCTTATTCCCTCAATATTGGAGTACTGCAATGCAATCTACGTGGGGCTACCTTTGGTGCTCGTCTAGAGACTGCAGCTGGTGCAGAATGTGACAGCCCATCTCCTGAAGGGGACAGGTTGACGCAAGCACATTACTCCAGTGCTTCGCTCTCTGCACTGGCTGCCGATAGTCTTCTGGGCCCAATTCAAGGTGTTGGTGTTGACCTTTAAAGCCCTAAACGACCTGGGCCCTACCTACCTGCAGGACCGCCTCACCCTCTGGATTCTGGATCAACCTCTGCAGTCGACCGGGGGTGTCCTCTGGGTTTCCTGGATGTCGACCATGAGGAGGGTGTTTTCTGTGGCTGCGCTGTGGAACTCCTTCCTGTTGGAGGTCCACCCGGCCATCGACATCCCCTCTTTCTGTAGACAGTGTAAGACCTGGTTGTTCTGCTGGGCCTTTACCGAGAGAGATGGGATTGGTGAGTTGGGTCAGGTAGGGTTTTTTGGTATTGGGTTATTTTAACTTTGGGATTTTTCAGTTGTTTTAGTGTATTTTGTCTTGTATTTTAAAATGTTGTTAGCCGCCCCAAGATGCTTGTCGCAGGATCGAGCGGCATATACATTTTAATAATAAATAAATAAATAAAAGTAAGATAAACTTTGCAAATCTTAGTGTGCTTTCACACGTTAGACTGGCCATGTATCTATGGTCCCAGAACATAGTGTGTGTCTGTGTGTTCATGTAAACATACAAAAATAGGTCTGTCCACATGCCAGATTACTGGCAATTGCTCCTTGAAAAACTGGAGCAATTCCTTGTGCTTATGGCTCCCATGTAGCTTATGTGTGGTATAAATATTCTCCTCCAAACCTGAACATGCTCACCCATAGTAGTTCAGAGACCCAGTCTGCTGCAGAGGGTTGCTGCTGTCCCTACAAATCAGTTGCAGCTGCTGTTCTGCAGAAGCAGCAGCACCCTCCTAGCCCACCTGCAGCAGCCCTTGTCTTTCCCTGGCCAAGGTTGCTGTGTGCCAGGACCACCAGTCCACCTCTCCTTCCTGGCTAAGGTGCTCCAAGGTGCCCACCCACAGCATCCCCAGCTGGGGAGAGATTTGGACCATTGTGAGTGTGTGCTGCTGCTGCTAGAGAGCAGTGGCAAAACAGATGCAAATCACCCATTCGGCCATGCAACTACCTGGTCTAGCCCACCCACAGCAGCAACAGCTCTATCCCCATTCCTGGTCTCTCCCTAGAACTACCCACATTGCAGGGCTGATACGTTATGCATATTACTGTTCTCCTGAATTTCCAGTAGCTTTCTGGAGGCTAGGGCTCTCCACGTTTGAGAATTGATGAGCTCCGAATTTATACCACTGCTTCTCATATTCATGTAGTCGTTGGAGCTTATTCATGGAGCCCCTGTACTGGCGGTGTTTATAAACCCACCTCCACACATAAGACCCTGTGTAGTCAGTCATTCTGTACTGCTGTGGATCCAGTCATGTCTGTGAGGAAAGGCTGACTGCATTGAGTATGTTTAGCCTATGGAAACAGAGATTAACTGCGGGACATGCTGACAGTTCTAAAATATTTTAAAGGATGCAAAAAAAGAGATGGAGAATATTCTCCGTTGCCACTGAAGATGGGGCAAGAAGCAATGGTTTTAAATGACAGGTTTCAATAAATGGTTTCAAATTTAAAATTTACATTTTTCTAACAAAGATGTTTTCCCCCTGATACTTAGCATAACCTACATTAGGTTAAATATTAGACAAAACATCTTCATTGTTAGAAAAATTCAGCAGTAGAACAAGCTGCCTAGAGTATTGTGGATTTTCCTTTCCTGAGGGTTTTCAAGAAAAGACTGGTCAGACCTCTTCAGGGGTATTTTAGGGGTAGTTAATGCTGCCTCAAGGCAGGGGATTGGACCAGATGACCGTCGAGGTCACTTCCAACTTTACACTTCTTTGTTTCTATTATGTAAGTCTCAAAAGTTTGAGAATCACTAAACTAATGTGTAAAGTGTGGAGAGGTTTTCTTGGCAAGAGAGTGATAATCAGGGTTCCTAGTTTTCTCTGTCAAAAATTGGAAATTCTCTAATAACCCCCCCCCCCTAAATTCTCTGATTAAAAACACCAAAACCTGCATTTTTCATCATTGAACATTTTAAACTTGTTTATTGTAAGTTATCAATTTTAATACCATTTTCTTAATGGCTGCTCTAAGGCAGGATGTTGTTTGTGAATTATTCATTTTTAGTTACATCCACAATGTGTACTTCAGGGAAAAAGCAAGGGCTAAGAGAGAGACACACAGGGGCATGGAGATATGGGAGCTCCATGGAAGTACTTGCAGAGAGGTGCTGCGCTGCAGGTTCTCACAGCTCCAGGGTCGAGAGACAGGGAAGAGGGTAAGAGAAGGGCAGATATTATTATTATTATTATTATTATTATTAGCAAGCATTTATATAGCACCAGCAATGTACCTGGCACACAAAGTAATGGAATAGACATGGTCTCTGCCCTAGGGCTTAAAATCTGAGAGAGGCGGGGGGAGACGAAGGAAGGGGAACAGAGGGAGAGACAAGGAGTGTAACATTCACGAAGATGCAAGGTCCCAGGTAAACGCGCTTGACATGGTTACATCAAGAATGATGGCTGGCTGGTCTATGTGGTGAGGAGGATATGAGTACAGAGACCTCAGGTAACAGATTGTACTGGATAGTAGGTATCAGCAGGAGTTAGATGAGGGGAGCGAGGAGTCGGGGAGGGCAGAACGGAAGAGGTGGATCTTGAGGAGGGATTTGAGGGGACGAGGAGGATGTGGGCAGGGAAGGAGTTCCAGGTGTGTGGGGCAGCTAGGGATAAGGGACAAAGATGGTGTGGGGAGCAGGGGAGGCGTGGGAGGGCGAGAGAGAGGACAGGAGGAGCGGAGTTCATGGACTGGAGTACAGAGGGAAATTAGTGCAGAGAGGTAGGGGAGAGCAAGGTTGTGAAGGGCTTTATAGGTGAAGACTAGGAGCTTGTGCAGGATTTGTTCAGGAAGGGGGAGCCAGTGAAGAGAGGAGAGGAGGGGCTGCATGTAGTTGACATGATGGGTGAGGTGGATGATCCTGGCAGCAGAGTTTTGGATGGAGATAAGGGGAGAAAGGGGAGAGCGGGGGAGGCCAGTGAGAAGGAGGTTACAGATAGGAGGGGAAAGGACTGAAGGGAATAGGGGAAGTCCCATAGATGGAATAGGAAACTTCTCAGCCAGTCCCTGCTACCAGGGGATGGAGGTCTCAGCACGGACGTTGAGACACCCCAACTACGAGGGTTTACAGCTCATCATCGAGGTCACAAGGCAGGAACAAGGATTCAGATGGGAAACGACGACCATGGGGCAAGGAGCGAGAGTTCAGGATAGGGAGCCAGATACAAGGACCAAACTGAGGGCAGGGGACTCAGAATGAAAACCACCCTAAAAACGATGGACAAGGGAATCCAAGCTATAACTAGGGAAGCCAGACTACATACAGAAGGGCAAGACAAGGAACAGGGAGTGAAAAGGAGAAGCAAGGAACAGGGAGTGAAAAGGAGAAGCAGGAACCAAAGGAGTCCAGGTTGAGAGCAAGACTGGGAACAGGGGAACTAGGCAGGCATAACTATAGGAACAGGAGCAATGAAGGCTAGACTCTAAACAGGGGACTGTGGAAACCAAGGCTATAAACCAGGAGTAAAAAAGGTGCAGCAAGGGAAGCAAGATTATGAACAAGGGGGCAAGGAGAGACAGAGTTATAAACACTGGGGTGTGAGGCGACAAGGCTAAAAGCCAGTTAGTGTGAGGAGACAATGCTACGAGGAGACAGTGCTATGAGCAGCAGGAGGGGAGGAGACAAACCTACACACAGATAGGCAAAGCTACAGAAGGAGGAAACCAGGACAACGGAGGAAGCTCTACTCAGAGAGATAATACTACAGAAAGGGAAAGCCCTGCACAGGGAGGCAAGGCCACAGAAGGGGAAAACCAGGACAACAGACTAAACTTAGACTAAGAGAAGTCCAACAGTAAGGGGGAAGGGAACACACCAACTAACAGAACAATGGAAAGGAGAGTGTATAGCTACAAAAGTGGGCAGATCACAGGGTCAAGGACAGGCTGACAACAGAAGCTCTGCACCTGCCACAGCCCTCAGCAGCCTTAAATAGTGCAGAGAGCCAATCAGGCTGTGTCAGGTGGGTCCATGACCTCTAACAGGTGTGAGTGGGACAGAGAGAGAGCAAGTGCAGGAGGGAATACCATAGTAGGGAACCCAATTCCTGCAGGGACCAGACAGTGTCACAAGGGGAAATGATAGCCCCACTCGAGCCCCAGGGCTGGTGGTTCAAGGCCCAGTCCTGATACAGGGTTTGTAAACAGAGTCGATTGGGCTCTGAGGAGGTGTGCTGCTCGGAGCTGTAAAGGGGCTTCTGCTCTGTTTTGGTTGCTTGTGCTCCATGGGGGCACAGCTAAGACTGTACATTCCAAGGTATGACAGGTCTGTGCTCCCTCTCTGGCATGCACCCCTATGGAGCACAAGCAACCAAACCAGAGCAGAAGTCCCTTTGCTGCTTCATGGAGCATGCCTCCTCCCTTCCAGCACCTTCCTGGAGCCCAATTGACTCTGTTCACAAGCCCTGCAGCAGAGCACCTCTCTGCAACTACCTCCATGGAGCTCCTTTCTCCCTGCCCCCCTGTGTGTCCCTTACCCCCTGCTGAGGGGGATCCAGGCAGCAGCAACCGACTCAAGGAGGAGACCCTCCTGTACCATCCCCCACACTGGCTGCAGGGCTGCGACGTGCGGGCCATAGTTGCCCCTTCTCTCTCCCACTGCACACCTGCCTTGGTGCACGGAGCATACCTCTTACTCCAGCAGCCAGCAGAGACTCTGGAGCTGCCACCACTAACAGAGGAAAAGTGGTTGCCGAAGCCACCAGGGTTCCTCCAACCCTGAGCTGCTGCTGCTTATACCGAGGGGGAGCCGGGCAGCAGCAGCAGACCCGAGGAGAAGACCCTCTCCCCATATGATACTATCAATCTATCAATCCCACGCTGGCAGACAAAGTGACTCCAGCCCCTCTATCAGTAAAATTCCCCATTTTCCACCACATACCTGGGCTGCTAGAATGTAGGCAGCCTCCTTGTGCCAAATCCCCTCTCTCTTTGCGCCCTTTCTTCAAAGCATGCGTGTGCAGAATTTTTGACTGCTCCAGTTCCAACATCACCCGCTGGTGCTCACAGACTTTCCAGCTGATTGAATCTCAACAATGACGCCATAGCTGCCGGTGAGATTTTGCAGCTGGGAATTTCAGAGAAAAACATGGAATTCCGTATTTTTCTCCGAGAAAAACTAAATTCCGTGTTTTTCTCTGGCAAAAAGGAATTGTGCTTTTTCTCTGAAAAACAAGGAAATCCGTGTTTTTTGTGGTTTTCTGGGCTAAATGGAAAACTAGGAACCCTAGTGATAATTTTAAAAAACCTTTAAATCTCTTAATATACAGCAGCTTTTGGGGATAACGTTTAATGTTTTAGGATAGTTTGATTATTTAAAAAAACCCAACAATTACCCTTGCACCTTAAGAGTTAGAAAATAGGTCTTCTCCTGTTTAGCATAACTTTTTAACATTGCTGGCATGTTTCCTTTCATCACAGCAGGGGACATTGTGTATTTGTGAGATGAACTAGTTTCATACTGACAATACGAAATCTGTTTGAACTTGTTTGCATATTGTATGCCAGTTGGTATTCATTTTTGAGGAGGTAAATGCTGGGGCATCGTGTCAGGAGTAGATTTTTCTTTCAATACGAAATACATATGTACTGGATACATCCCTTTACTTTGTTTCAGTTATATTTTATCAACTCAAGATGTAGCATACATCAAGACACATAGATTAATATGAAAATAGTATAATTCATAATGTGAGTAGCAAGGCACTTGTGACATTTGACAGTCAGAAGGGCACGGAGAGTGGTCTGAGCTAGTAGTGCCTCCCACTCCCATCAAGTCAGATGATTTTTGCCCCAATAGCCTAGCCCCAAGTATGGCCCCTTCAGGCAACTGTTGCCTCCCTCTTCCACCACTCCCATGTACTGACCCCAATATGTCCACTACACAAATATCCCATCAGGCCACTGCAAACTTTTATTTATTATTAATTATTATTATTATTATTATGTATTATTATATAAGCATCAGTCATAATATACATTTAAAGAAACAACAAGAGTAAAACATAACACACACTTCCAGTGCTCATGTAACATACAAATACCAATAAGCAAATACGATCAAAAATAAATAAAAAACTATATTGTTCAGTAACAAATAAATTTCATAACTGGACTTGCCTTAGTGGTGGGGGAGCTGCCTGGTCCCCCCCTCTTCCTCCTCGTGCACCTCCAGGCTGCCTTGTGCTGCAATGGGAAGGGGTACTGTTAGTGTTTGCCGGCCCCAGCCGCTGCGCCTCCGCCCGGGCCATTCCCTACCCCACCACCCCTGGCCCCGCTGGGGCGCATGTACCTGGATCCGGTTCCTCCACTTCCTGGGGGCTGTCCCAGGTCTCCACTTGCTCTGCGTGCCCCCCCCGTCCCTGTGGCTGGTAGGCCTGTGGGTTTTGGGGGTGCATGTGGAGTGTGGTGGTCCAGCGCTCGGCTCCCCGGGGCACCTCCTTCCCCTGTGGGACAGGGCTGTCCCCTCCCACTTCCTGGCTGGTCTCGCAAGGGGCACGTCCCCCCCCCCTTGATCCGTGGGGTCTTTCAGGGAGGGTTGCATGTTGGCCCTGTGCCTGCCCCTAGCGAAGGTGCTGCCTAGTGTGCGGGAGGCCATGATGTCCCTGTCCACGCAGAGGAACCTATCAAGCTCCTCCTGGAACTCAGCTGTGCACATGGCCCGGCCGGACATGAGATTGTTGTCCTTGATATGTTTATATCAAGTCCTTTGCCTGCTGCATGCACTGGGTGACATCTCTATTGTACCCCTGCCGCTGCATTTCCTGGGCGATGGCTTCATAGGCCTGTCTGGTCTTGTAGCTGTGTACCAGGTTGTGCTGGACCCTTTCAGATTCCCACACGCGGAAGAAGTTCCTGATCTCCTGCCTGGACCAGGGCTCCCCCTTTTGGGACCCGCGTGTGGGGGGCTGACCAGCTTGGCGGCATGGGGCCCGCCCTGTGGATGTGGTAGCCATGTCGTTGGTCGTGTCCTGTTGGGGGTAGTGCATCAGGGATTACTTGGGGTCCTGCTGGCCCCCTGCACGCACAAATGGGGCATGCCCCCCTTTCCCCCCTAAGACTTCCCCCTCCTCACTTGGCTGTCTGGGGGGCCCTCCTCGGCCATCGTCCCAGTGGTGTGGTGCTCCATTGTCTGGGAGCTGTCCTGTGGGGATGGGGGACCGGGTTATGCGCCTGTCCCCTGCCCTGTGTTCCCCGGCCCATGGTGCCGGGCTTGGGGCGTGGCCCTCCCATCCCTGGGGGCATGGGTGTGTGTGGTTCCCATGTGCTCACCTCACTCTCGCTGCTGCTCCTCCGGCCGTGCCCCTGGGAAGTGCTGGGCTGGGGGTCCTCGACTGGGGGGGCCGTCGGTGCAGGCCCTCTGCCTTGTGCTGGGACACGGGTGATGCATTACATCCTGGCACATTCCCCCTCTTTCCACCCACCAGGGTACCCCCTCGTACCTCCTGGCCTGGGCACCCCCCACCGCCCCCCCACCTGGGGAGACCCCTTGTATCTCCCGTCTGCCTCCCCATACCGGCGGTCCAGGCCCCCCTCCTTGTGCTTTCTGCCTGGGGTACATCCACCCCCCCTGCAGCACCTTGCTGGGGCTTACCGCCCGGTCACTCCTGGGTCCCCATGCTCACCTGGCCCCTTCCTGCGTGTGGGGCGGCATTGGCTCCCATGGCCTTCTCGTGGGCCTTCGGGGTTGCCATTGTGGGAGCCCATGCATGTGTGCCATGGTTCCGCTCTCCTTTACGGGCTCTCGGCTGGACATCCGGCATCCCCCCCCATGGGTGTATCTGCTTGGCGGTGCATGTGTGCCCCGCGGTGCTGGAGCAGTGGGGTTCCACCAATCTGGTCCGCATGGGTGTGGGTGTTTTCACTTTTACACAGACACTCGGGTGTTGAACACCCATCTCCACCCACGGAGGGTGCTGGCTTCCTCGCGGCTGCTCCATGGGTGTTCGCAGGTGTCAGCGGGTGGGTCGGGCATGCACCCCCTCCCACTCGTGGACATTTACATGGATGCTCTCCCACCCATCCGATGGGTGTTTCCGGGTGTTCGTGGGTGGATGGGTGACGTCTGTGTAAAAATGGCCCAAGTCTCCCTGGCATGTGGTGTGGGTATTGTGTGTTGGGTGGTGTACTGTGAGTCCTACGAGGTGGGAGAACCTCACCAGTAGCCCTGTTGGTTGCTTTCCCTGTGATGATCTGGCCTTCTCTCGTACAAGAGAATTAAGGACCACACAACATCCTGAGGGGCCATTATACCCCCCACCCCCCCGTGAGCACCAAACCAGAGGCATGTGTGTGGCTGGAGTCTGAGAGCTTCCCCTCCTTCCCGTATACTCCCCCCCCCTTCCCTTACAGTATCACCGGCACTACAGCTGCTCCCTGAGCATGGATCCTGCCAAACAATTTGAGGATATGACTCAAGCCATACAAGCCATAGCCATGGAGATGAAAGACTTAAAAAAAACAATGGGAGCAGGGGACAGCCGTAGAACCTCCTCCTCTTGAGGGAATAGCACAGCCAGCAGGGGCGCTAGTGGATCCGGCGCCCCACAGAGGGACCAAAGCTAGAGAACCCAAGACACCCAAAATTACTGTTTACTGGGGATGGTAGACAATTCCAGGACTTTCTAGCATTGTGTAAACTTACCTTCCAGGTGCAATCCCAAACCTACAATACAGACGCCTCGAAGGTAGCATTTATAATAGGGCACTTGTAAGGGCACTTGCGTGGGCTGCCCCTTTACTAAGCAGCAAAAGTTCCTTGTTAACTGACTTTGCTGCCTTCGAGAGGGAATTTAAGTTCCTTTTTGATTACCCCCACTGGGTAACTAGTCAGCCATTACCACATTAAAACAAGGAAAAGGGCTGCTGATGGAATATGTTACATGCTTCCACCAGCTAGCCATTGAGCTTGCTTGGCCCAATAATGTACTAAAGGTCATGTTTAGGAAGGGGTTGAATGATGAATTAAAGGACCAGTTAGCTTACACCACCATGCCTGCCACTTGGGGGGAGTTAGTCAATTTAAATTTCCAGATTTTGGAACGTCTTTTGGAACGCTGATGAGAAAGACGCCAGGAGGGACTATGGTCATGGCAACCTTGGGCTTCCTTTTCAATTACGAGCTGAACGGAAGCAGCAAAAACATAAGAACCCGAACCCATGCAACTCGGCGCATCTTGAGGCCCGCTCGCCATGGAGGAATAAGAACGGAGAAGGTCAGGCCGTTTATGCTTTTTATTGTGGGGAACAGGGACACTATGTCCGGACATGCCCACAACTGCCCCTGTCCCGCCAGTTGCCGGGGAATAGCAAGTACTGGGATGGGCAAGGGACGTCCTGATAAAGAATGCAACACCCTCCTCTTAGATTAAACCTTTGACTGTCAACACACCCTCCCCACATGGGAGAAAGTCATCCCCGAGGCTGTATTTTCTATAGATGGGTAACCACTGGTATCAGGACCTATCACCTTATGCACCCAGGAGTTGGAAGGAACTATCAGGGATCATTGGAAACTTTTAACCTTCAATGTAGTTCATACCCCCACTTTCCATGTGGTTCTAGGACTTTCATGGCTGCAAAGCCACAACCCCGATATCGATTGGGAGTGCAAATCAATAGAGTTTGCCTCCCGCTATTGCAAAAAGGTGTGTATCTCCCTTTCTTCTGTTGTGGGAATCCAGGAGAAACACGGGTTGACCTCCACTACACATCTGGTTCTGACACTAACCGAATATCAAGACCTCCATGAGGTATTTAAAGAACAACAAGCCCTAGAATTACCGCCCCATAGATCCTATGATTGTCCTATCGACTTAGTACCAGGAACGGAGCCGCCCTATGGTAGGATCTACGCCTTGTCCGGCCCAGAATTAAAAATGTTAAAAGACTATATAGAAGATAACTTAAGGACTGGGTTTATTAGACCTTCCACATCCCCAGCAGGGGCTCCAATGTTTTTTGTGCCCAAGAAGAATGGAGGGCTCCGGCCCTGCATAGATTACTGAGGCCTGAACGCCATTATGGTAAAGAATCAATGCCCTCTGCCCCTCATCCCAGAATAGTTAAATCGGCTACAAGGAGCGTGAATCTTTACCAAGCTCGACCTTAGGGGAGCCTATAACCTAGTTCATATGTGAGCAGGAGATGAATGGAAAATCACCTTTCGTACTAGGTATGGGCATTTTTAATATCTCGTAATGCCGTTCGGTTTGGCCAATGCGCCGGCCACCTTCCAGCATTTGATTAATGACGTGTTCACGGATATCTTGGATCAATATGTGGTGGCATACCTGGACAATATTCTCATTTTTTTGAACACATACGAGGAGCACATTCGACATGTCCAATCAGTTCTACTGCGTCTAAAGCAATACCATCTATATTGCAAGATTGAGAAGTGTGCCTTCCATCAATGTACGGTGCCATTTCTTGGATTCATCATCTCACCCCAAGGGATCAGTATGGACCCCAGTAAGATGCTGGCCATTCAGAAATGGCTCGCTCCCCAAGCAATCAAACCCCTACAATGCTTTTTGGGAAGCACTAACTACTACCGACAATACATTCCCAACTATGCAGACTTAACCACTTGTCAGGTGGGAGGGGGTAGGAAGGGGGGAAGCGCCACCCACTCACACCGTTCGCACACGAGGGAGCTCTGTTAGCGTAATGCGAGGAAAGGAGGCCCGTCAGGATAGTGTTTGGGTCTGTTCGTGTGCTTACGCACTCTGAATCTTGACCCCTATCATCATAGGGCACAGAGCTGGGGTACAAGGAAGGGGATCCAGCTTCACCACTTGCACTCGTCAGGGAATTGGCAAGGAAGGATTGTGAGGGAAGTGCCAGGTCCACAGGGGAGGGGGTCCCAAGGTCCACAGTTAAGGTTCACGGGGTTTTCACACACTCAAGAGGCAAGGAAGGGATGATCCCAGGGAGGAGGGAAAGGCCCAACTGCGCGAGCCCGCAGGCTCTCACCCACTTCTCTCAATTGACCTGGGGCAAGGGGCAGAGGAATACACGTAGACACAAATACTCAGGAGGGGAGAACACACACTCTACTTGCTGCAACAGGAAGGAAAACTAGGATAGGAAACACACACGGCAATATTTGCAATCAAATAGTCAATTTCAACACTTAGCTTCACGGGGGGCCAGTCTCTCCAGGGGCTGTCGCTCTGTTTACCGGCACTGCTACCTTTGCAGTGCCGGCCTTTGTACTGGTGGCTCCACCCCCTGTGCGTGCCTGGAGGCGCGCGGAGCGCCGCAATGGGGGGAGGGGCTCTTCAGCGGCTCCCGCCCCTCCAGAGGCTTTATCCCCACCGTTTTCGCCCTGGGCGCCTTCGACTGGGGGCGCCTGGGCTGGAGGCGGTGTGCCGCTGCTGGACCCGGTAAGGGGTCTCTTGTGGTCTGGGAGGGGCCGCCGCACCAGGCAGCGGCGGCGGCGACTGACACCACTCTATTGACCTTATTACTAAAAAAGGGGCAAGAATATAAATGGACCACGTTACAACAAGAAGCCTTTAACAAATTAAAACAAGCCTTCATCCAAGCCCCCATTCTTCAACATCCTGACTTCTCCAAGGCCTTCATAGTATAAACGGATGCCTCTAACGTTACCATTGGAGCTGTCTTATCCAAAGCAACTGGAGAAGGAGCAACTCGACTGCCATGTGCCTTCTATTCCAGACAGCTAACCAAAGCTGAACAAAACTACACCATCCTGGACCAAGAGCTATTCGCCATCAAGGCGTCATTCGAAACCTGGAGGCACTACTTGGAAGGAGCCTCAGCACCTGTTCTGGTAATCAAGGATCACAAAAACCTCACCTATTTACAAACTGCACGTATAATGACCTCTCACCATGCATGCTGGGCTCTTTTCTTTACCCATTTTGTATTCCAGATACAGTATAGACCTGGGCACCAAAACACCATCGCTGATGCCCTTTCCCGATATTACAACTCCACAAACCCATCCACGGAATCACGGGGAGACGCTCCTGGATAAAAAAGTATTTTCCAGCATTTGTCTTAAATACAACCAATTCCGCAGAGCGGTGGCGATGAATCCTTCCATAAAATGGTTTCCTAACTTTATCAACAAGGACGGACTTCATATGAAGGATGGGTGGATCGTACTCCCCTGTAAGGGACGATGACACGTGTTGTGGACCCACCACAATACTCCTTTAGCTGGTCATCCAGGACAATACCGTACCCACAGTTTGATATCCAGACATTTCTAGTGGCCCACACTTCGAGGGGATGTTCGAGCCTATGTACAAGGCTGCTTGACCTGTGCCCAAACCAAAACTCCTCGGACAAAACCGATAGGCTTACTGCAACTCGCCCTCCTATCCCAAGGCCTTCATCACCTCGAGGCTAGACTACTGCAACGCGCTTTATGTGGGGCTTCCCTTGTTTCTGGTTCGGAGGTTGCAGCTAGTGCAGAATGCAGCAGCCCATCTCCTGATGGGGGGGAACGGGGTGGCGTGAGCACATAACACTGGTGCTCCACGCTCTGCACTGGCTGCCTATAGTGTACCGAGCCAGATTCAAGGTGTTAGTATTGATTTACAAAGCCCTGCACGGCTTGGGCCCCTCATATCTCAGGGACCGCCTCGCCCTCCGTGCCTCAGAGTGATCCTTTCGGTCCACTGGGGGTGCCTTTCTGGAGGTCCCCCGTGTAAGACGGGGGGCCACAATGGAGAGGGCGTTCTTGGTAGCCAGTCTGCAGTTGTGGAACTCCCTCCCGGAAGAGGCTCACCTGGCCCTGGGCCTGTTGGTCTTTCGATGCATCTGTAAGACTTGGCTTCAGAGGGGGGGTGGGGGGTTAATTTTTGAGGGGCGTGTTTTAAATTTGTTTTAATCGTAGATTTCTTTTGTTTAAAAATTGTTTTTATATTATGTTGGAAGCCACCCCGAGATGTCGTAGGCATGGGGGGGCATATAAATATAAATAAATAAATTAAATAAATAAATAAGGACCATGGCAAACCATTAACATGGATTTTATTGTGGAACTACCTCCATCGCAGGGGTTCACATCGACCTTTGTAGTAGTTGACCAGTTTACCAAATTGGGACACTTCATTCCATGCAAGGGACTACCCACAGCTCGTCAAACAGCAATTCTCCTGATAAAAAATGTATTAAAATTATATGGGATTCCTCGCATCTTTCTGTCAGATCGAGGAACACAATTTGTGGCTCACTTTTGACTAGCCCTTTTTTCAGCTCTTGGAGTTACAGCTGCCTCTACAACTTCATCCCCAAGCAAATGGACAGGTGGAATGGGTAAACCAAGTCTTGGAGCAGTATCTACGGTGTTATACCGACAATTTACAAGAGGACTAGGCTTCCATTTTGCCCCTGGCTGAATTTGCCTATAATAACGCTCCTAACGCATCGCTTGGAGACTCCCCCTTTCATGTTACCTATGGTTTCCACCCCCGATTACGTTTCCCTGAACTTCCATCCTCCAGCGTTCCTGCTGCAGGTGCTATGGTCTGCCAACTTCACCAAGCCCATGCTCATGCCACTGCAATGCTCCAAACAGCGCATCATCGTTTCAAGGTTTATGAAGATCGTACTCGACAAGAGGCTCCAGAATTCCACCCTGGAGACCTGGTGTGGATAGACAGATGACATTATCCCTTGCTCAGTCCTTGCGCTAAGTTGGACAACAAATATATGGGCCCATTTCCTATAGTTCACCGTGTCAACCCTGTCCGTATAAAGTTCAACTGCCCCCTCAGGTACACATCCATCTGGTCTTCCATGTTTCTCTCCTTAGAATGCCATCATGCCCCCTTGTTTCTGTATACGCTACCCCCACCCCCTGTTCTGGTGGTGGACGGGGAGCCGAAATATGAAGTTTCAGCTGTCTTAGATTTCAAATGGCAAGCTTTACTATTTGATCGACTGGAAGGGTTACGACATAGCCGATAGGTCATGGGAACCTGCCTCCGCTGTACGGGCCCCTAAGTTAGACCGCCTATCACCCTTTTGCTTTCCCTCTTGGTCTCAACCCCTTGGGGGGGAATTCTCTTGGGGGGGATGTACTGTCAGTGACCACCATGGCCGTCACTGGGGGCAGGGCTTCCAGTGCCACCTCTGGCGAACCTGCAGCAACATCCGGGCCACCATGACCAAATAGTGCGGAGTGGGACAAGCAGACCCTGCCCTGTGTGCACTCAACAACATGCAGGCAGGGCCCCAGGACACTGAGGAGGAGCCTAGAGGGGTGGAGCCACCAGCAGCGTTGCGGCACTCAGCGCGCCTCCGCGCACAATGGGATGAGGCCCAGAAGGTATAAAAAGCTGGCCGGCAGGGAGAAGCCTTGCCAGTGATCAGCTTTTCTGGGAGGAACTGGCCGTTGCGAGTGAGAGTGAGAGTGAGAGTGAGAGTGAGAGTGAGAGTGAGAGTGAGAGTGAGAGTGAGAGTGAGAGTGAGAGTGAGAGTGAGAGTGAGAGAGAATTGTGTGGAAACCTGATGAAGTGTGCGAGAATGGTGCACGGTTGACGTGTGATTGCGGGAGCGAGTGAAGGTGTGTGGGAGCTCGGAGTGTGTGGCATCTGTGTCCCCGTCTCCCCCCTGTTGTCCCAGTGCCTTTCCTACTTCCCTTGTTCCCTGAGGAGTGCATTCTAGACCCCTTTACCTGACTGTCCTGGAAAACTTCCCCTGTGACCCTCACTCCCCCAGGCACCCTAAGTCTCCCTGGCGTGTGGTGTGGGTATTGTGTGTTGGGTGGTGTACTGTGAGTCCTACGAACCAGTAGACCTGACGTTAGTGTTAGGCAAACTGGTGGAACCCCCCCCCTTACACAGAATTACTGGGCATACTGACAAACATGACATAATGGGAAAGAGTCGACATGGTTTTAGCAAAGGGAGGTAATGTCTCACTAATCTATCGGAATTTTTTGCGGATGTAAATAAGCATGTGGCTAAGGGTGGGCCAGTTTGATTATCTATAGAGGCTCTATAGATTAGGCTCTGCAGACCAGAACTGCACTCAGTATTCAAGGTACGGTCACACCATAGATTTATATAGAGGCATTATGATATTTTCAGTTTTATTCTCTATCCCTTTCCAGTTGATTATAGTGTATTTGGATTTTCAGAAATTGTTTGATAAAGTCCCTCTTGATGGAACTAAATAGTCATAGGATAGGAGGCAGTGTCCTATTAATAATTGCTAACTGGTTAAAAGATAGGAAACAAATAGGGATGGGCAAACAGAATGCGGGTAGGTCTCTTAATGGCTGTTAGCCAAGTAGGCTCAGGGGATGTAACTTCTGAGTGTCAAGAGCGGAGAGTGAACAACAGGGAATAGACCGCCCCACTGTGACCTGTTGTGTACTACTTCTGAGTGACTAAGATTGGCCACTGTCAAGAGATAGGATGCTGGGCTCAGTGAAACATTGGTCTGACCCAGTATGGCATGTCTCTGCAGAGGTTTCGGGGCAGCTGTGAAGTAGGACAGTATCACCAACCACCAACAAGGGGATCAATCTGAATCTTTGTGAGAGTTGTCACTTTATAGCTGACTGCAGACCACCACTATATAGATGTCTGAGTTCTGCCAGATCAGTGAGGTCCATCCGCCAGCCTGCAGTTCTAATGATTTTGGAAGATATTCAGCAATGGCTTGCAGCTTATCGTGGTTCTTTTGGGTGGTGGGGAGGAGGAAGTCATGTTTTGACTGGTGCCTCCTCATGGTGGCTTCTCATGCCAAGGTACCCTAACTTGAGTGAGTCAGATCACATGTGCTTAATAAATAAATCAATAAATATTTAAATAAATAAAATTAAATATGTGGCATTTCAGGGGAAGATGTGCTGGAATTCCTGCAGAGAACTCTTATCACAGAAACAGAGCTGGGCTTAGGGTTTGTGGGGTCCAGGGTGGGGGACAAATGTGGGACACCTTTTGCTGCTGCTGGTGAAGTTGCTGCCAGCAGGCAGGCCTAGGGGCACTCCCCGGCTCAGGGGGCTCTCCCCAGCTCAGTCTGGGGGTGCTCCCCAAGCCTGGGCTCGGGGACAGGTGGAGGAGGCACTCTCCCCTCCCCATCCATTTTTCAGAATGGGCCTCCTTCCAAAACTGGATGGGTGGAGAGGAGTGCCCCTTCTGCCTGTAAGGGGCAGGGCACTTCTCATCCGCTGCTGCCACTACCACGCTGACCACGACACCGTCGCTGCAGGTCTGGGCCCCACACCGGGCCTGCTCACCTCGCTCCAGTCCTGATTACTATGCCACTGCCGAGTCTGACACCTGCCTCCTCAGAGTCTGACCGACCAGGTACCGGGCCGCTGACTCTGCCGCCGCCACTGCTGCTTGTGCTGCTCCCACCTCTAGTCCAAATCTGCCATGTCGCTGCTGACTCTGCCACCACAAGCTGCTGCTCCACATTATTATTATTATTATTATTATTATTAATAACAAACATTTATATAGCACCAGCAGTGTACCTGGCACTTTACAAAGTAATAAAATAGACATGGTCCCTGCCCCTAGGGCTTACAATCTGAGAGACAGGAGCTGGGGGAGAGACTTAGGAAGGGGAACAGAGGGAGAGACAAGGGGTCTAACATTCATGAAGATGCGAGGTCTCAAGTGCACGTACTTGGCTTGGTTACGATGAGAATGACAGCAGGCAGGTCCATGTTGCAAGGATAAGGGTAAACTGATCGTAGGTATAGGAATAGTGGCTCAGCAGGATAAAGAGTCAGACAGAGCAGAGCGAAAGAGGTGAGTTTTAAGGAGAGATTTGAAGGTATGAAGGGAGGGGGCAAGGCGGATGTGGACAGGGAGGGAGTTCCAGGCATGGGGGGCAGCAAGTGAGAAGGGACGAAGGCGCTTAGGGGAGCAGGGAAGGCGTGGAAGGGTGAGAGAAGGGACAGAGGAGGAGCGAAGTGCACGGGCTGGAGTATGGAGGGCGATAAGTGCAGAGAGGTAGGGGGGAGCAAGGTTGTGAAGAGCTTTATAGGTGAAGACTAGGAGCTTGTGCAGGATTCGTTCAGGAAGGGGAAGCCAGTGAAGCGAAGAGAGGAGGGGCTGCACATGGTCGAAGCGACTGGCGAGGTAGATGACCCTGGCAGCAGAGTTTTGGACAGAGATGAGGGGAGAAAGGTGAGACCGGGGAAGGCCAGTGAGAAGGAGGTTACAGTAATCGAGGCGAGAGATGACCAGAGCATGAACAAGAGTTTTGGCAGACGAGACAGAGAGAAAAGGGCGAATCTTAGCAATGTTATGGAGGGAGAAGCGACAGGATTTAGCAACAGAGTCAATGTAGGGTTTAAAAGAAAGGGCTGAGTCAAAGATGAAGCCTAGGCTACGGGCTTGGGGGACAGGCAGGATGGTGACTCCATCAATAGTTATTGACAGTGAGGAAGGAGAGGAAGGATGAGGGGGGAAGATAAGGAGTTCAGTTTTAGCCATGTTGAGTTTGAGTTGACGTTGAGACATCCAGGTAGAGATGTCAGAGAGACAGTTGATGAGACGAGCTTGAACAGAGGGAGAGAGAGAGGGAGTAGAGAGATAGAGTTGAGTGTCATCAGCATAGAGGTGGTATTGGAAGCCATGGGAGGCAATGAGTTTGCCTAAGGATGAGGTATAGATCGAGAAGAGGAGAGGGCCAAGAACAGAGCCTTGAGGAACACCAACTGAGAGGGGGAAGGAGGAGGAGGCGGAGTTGGAGAGAGACACATTAAAGGAGCGGTCAGAGAGGTAGGAGGAGAACCAGTTATGGACAGAGCCACAAAAGCCAAGGGAGTGAAGGGAATCCAGCAAGAGTGAGTGGTCAACAGTATCGAAGGCAGCAGAGAGATCAAGGAGGACAAGAATGGAATAGAGACGTTTAGATTTAGCCACCAGAAGATCGTTGGTGATCTTAGCGAGAGCAGTTTCAGTAGAATGAAGGGGGCGGAAGCCAGATTGGAGGGGGTCAAGGGAGGAGTTGGAGGATAGGAAGTCAAGGCAGCGGGAGTAGACAACACGTTCAAGCAGCTTGGAAGCAAAAGGAAGGAGTGAGACAGGACGATAGCTAGAAGGGTCAGAGGGGTCAAGAGTGGACTTTTTGAGAATAGGAGAGACTGTGGCATGTTTGAAGGCAGAAGGGAAAGAGCCAGTAGAGAGGGAGAGGTTGATGATGTGCAGGAAGGAAGGGGCGACAGTGGGAGTAATGGAGGTGAGGAGGCGGGAAGGAATGGGATCAAGGGGGCAAGTGGAAGGGTTGGAGGAGGAGAGCAGAGAGGAGATTTCCTTAAGGGAGGCAGGGGAGAAGGAGGACATGAGAGAAGGAGGGGGAGGAGGGAGAGGGGTGGGAGTGGGAAGAGAGGAGTGGGAAGCGATGTCGAGGCGGATCTTGTCTATCTTGGAGGTGAAGAAGGAGGCAAGATCCTGAGCAGAAAGGGAAGAAGGAGGGGGAGGACAGGGAGGCTTGAGGAGGGAGTCAAAGGTAGAGAACAGGCGGCGAGGGTCCCGAGAACAGGACTCAATGCGGGAGGCATAGTAGTGTTGTCTAGCAAGGGAGATAGCAGAAGTAAGGGTGGAGAGACAGAATTTGAAGTGAAGGAAGTCAGCGTGAGAATGGGATTTGCGCCAGAGTCGTTCAGCAGCACGAGTGCAAGAACGGAGGTGGCGGATACTAGGGGTGAGCCAAGGACGGGGGTTGTGGGAGAAGGCAGGGCGGGAAGAGAGAGGGGCATGGGAGTCAAGTGTGGAGGAGAGAGAGGCGTTGAGAGCAGAGACAGCGGAGTCAGGGGAGGAGGAAGAGAAGACTGTAGGAAGAAGGGGAGAGAGAGAGGAGGCAAAGTCCAGGGGATCAATAGCTTGAAGGTCACGGAAGGGGCGTAGAGAAGGGGAAGAGGAGGGGGGACAGTGGGAAATGTTGAAAGAGGCAAGGAAGTGGTCTGATATAGGATGAGGATCGAAGGAGAGATCAGCGACAGAGCAGTTTCTAGAGAGGACAAGATCAAGAGAATGGCCATTAGTATGGGTGGGGGAGTTGGTCCAAAGGTGGAGGTTGAAGGAGGAGGCTAGGGAGAGGAAGCGAGAGACTGAGGGCTGAGATGGGTCATCAACATGAATGTTGAAGTCACCAAGGATGAGAGTGGGGATATCAACAGAGAGGAAGAAAGTGAGCCAGGACTCAAAGTCAGAAAGAAAGGAAGAGAGAGGACCAGGGGGACGGTAGATGACAGCAACACGTAGATGGAGGGGGGAGTAGAGGCGCACGGAGTGAGCCTCAAAGGTATGGAAGGAGAGAGAGGGGGGAGGAGAAATTGGTTGGAACTGACAGGATTTAGCAAGAAGGAGGCCCACCCCGCCACCCCATCCTTCAGGGCGGGGTTGGTGAGAGAAGGAGAGACCCCCACAGGAGAGACCCCCACATGCTCCCTCCCTGTGCCAGCCCACCAGGAAGTTGCATAAAGCAACTTCCTGTGAGGGAGGGGAGGAGGGACGTGTGGGAGGAGGATCCAGTGACTGAGCAGCAAAAGGGGCCAGGTCACATGGTCCCTGGAGGCCGGGAGTGAGGAGGAGTGAGCAAGCAGTGTGGATGGGGGGTGGCGCCGGGGCCCTGTGGCTATGCCTCCCCACAAAACAGTCCAAGGCCACATAGACTGGCCAGCCAGCGAGGGTGGCGGGCGGGGCCCCACACGCAGTAGCCCCACCGGGCCGCTGACCCCCCTTCATTTTTATTTTTTTAAAAAAACTGGTTCAACGCAGGGTACCCCAAGGCCGGGGCCCAGGGAGGCTGCCCCTAGCTGCCCTGCCGTAAGCCTGGCCCTGAACAGAAGGAGAACAACTTCCAAAGGGTAGAGCTGAAAGGGGTATCTGCACAAACAAGTAACCCTGTCGAATTCATAGTATTCAAAACACTTCAACAGTGTTAATAGCCCTTTCTCTGCTTACTCTGGTGAGTGGGTCTTGATACCGGACCTCAGTAACACTGGATGGCATCTGTGACAGAGCTTGAGGTCATGAGGTGGCAGTGGGTTTTGGAGTCTTGACACTTACCTGGACATGTACAGCTCACCAGGAGTTTGCTTGTGCTAAGACCCTAAGGTTCCAGGCCTGCTGCTGCCACCACTTACCCAACCTCCGCCTTTGATGGCATCAATTCACCATATTTTTCCTGCCCAAGGTACACAAGGGTAAATTTAGAAGTAACTTTGTAACCCCCAGGTACCTTTCTCTCCTTTCTCTATTAATTTATTAATTATTATTATTATTAAAACTTATATGAGCAGGTATCCTGCAGGAACCTGGGCAAGTACCTTGGGGTACAAAATTAGCTACCTATTCCATCCCTAAAGGATGAGTTGAATGGCTGGAGACCCTGAACACTTGCACAGCTGGGAAATGCTTGGATTCTTTCACCTATCAATCCCTCATCATGAGATGGACCATGGATGAGTAGCATGGCAGTGAAATGAGCAGTTGGCTTCCTGCCTATTATAAGGCATTCCACATAGGCTGCTGTGGAATGACCTCTGTTAAGTGTGGAAATGGCTTGAAGTAGCCTTCCCTGGGTAGGAAGCAACCTTACATCATGTGGGGCAACCCACACATGATTAAACAAAGCTGTTGCCCATTCCCCACATGGAGATGGCGTCTTCCTTCCAACATAATTATGGCAATATACACTCAGATGTGGCGCTGTACTTCTCATGAATTTGTACCAACAGATACCATGTGTGTGCAATTGGCTAGACCAGCTCTAGTGACAAAAGAATAATCATCCCTTAATAATTTATTTATTTTTAGTGTCCGATTCTGTTTCTGTGCTATACTAGATTGCTAGGGAAGAAAAGAGGGATTCTGCTCTGTTAGAGTTTGGAATAGTCTTTTACGATTATGATGGACTAAAATCCTTATAGTTGTTATGGAATATAATCATTAATCCTTATTATTTGACAGATTTCTTCCCTCCAGAATTAGGTGTAGTTGTTTACTTAGAGGCCTGTAGGCCGTGAAGAGGCCCATGTCGAAATATTCTGAAATACAGTTGGAGATATGCTCCTTTGAAGCACAAAATTCATAGCATGGAAGAGGAAACCTATTCAGGAGATCAATTATTGCTTCTGGTTCACAGTGTGTTCAAGCAGTCTTTATTACTTTTTGCAGAGACAATAATTTGGTTTGACAGCCAGATTGGATCTTATTAAAATTAAAAGGATTTTGGTTGCCTTACTGCATATGTGAGGAATTGTCACTAATGTCTGTTTGGTGAAGGGAAGCAAGAAGCCTGCATTGGTAGGTTATATTGGAGTCAGGGGAGTAGGAAAATAGCCCAGTTTTGTAGTTGGTTGGTGAATTCATTGTGTACAGTTGTCCATAGTGAGTCTTGCTTGCCTATTTTCTCACATGAAAACACACCTTTCCACTGGAAGTCAGGAATTGAGCACTTTGTAGTGAAGCCTTTTACTGTTGTTGTTTATAAATGACTCTTTGTAGCAGGGCCAAGCCCCCCTGTGGTGTGCCTTGGCAGAATCTGGCCCAACACCATCACTCTTTTTAGGGAATTAAGCTCACACAGTCTTTACTGCAGAGCTCTCAACCCTCCTCCGCTTTCCCCAAGGTCCTTCCAGTTTAACAGCCTCCTACACTGAGCCTGGCTCAGCTTTTATCCTCTCTTGGGTGGCTCCTGCCGTGTCCACTCCCAGCTGTATCAATGAAGGTGCTGTCCCCTCTTAGGCAGAGTGTCTTTTGCCCTGCTAGTACCTGGGAGGGTGCGACTTCCTCCTAAAGGACCAGTAGCCCACAGGAACTCTCTCCTGCCACACTATTCTTTGATTTTGAGGCCAAGCCCCATTCTGCCAGGCATTGCAGAAGCATGTAAAAATGATTGCTCCTATGCTAAAAGGTGCTCCTCTGCCTAAAAGCTAAAAGAACAGCATTTACAGGTGGTTGAGACAAACCAGCACATTGGGGAGTATGGTAGGATGACACGGTAACCACATTATAGAATGTGTGCAATTCCTTATGTAGCAGAGAGCAACTATGACAACTTACAATCAAGACAGAATGCATAAAAAGCTGGCTATAACAGAGCGGCTCTGAGGGGTGAGTCTTCTCAGGATCAGTACCTCCAATAAGGGATCTTTTCCTTCCAATTGATAGAAGACCATCACCAACAGTTCACGTATATACACTCCAGGCATGTGGGGTCTTTCCCTCTGGCTAGGCAAATCCCCTCAACCCATACACAATCCCCTGGTTACCTTCTTTAACTCAGCCCTCCCCCACCCCCTCTAGTCAGACACAGTCCCTCTTGTAGCCAGTTCCATACACGATACCCTGGTATGGTTACCTTCTTTAACTCAGTCCCCCCTGACCAGGCACAGTTCATCCTGTAACCCGTTCTCTTTAGGTGAGCATCTGTTCTCCAGGTCCCTCTGACCAGGCTTCATTGCTCCTGAAGACAGCTATGAGGTAGAACCCTCTGTGGTTCCTTCCTCTTCTCTGTTTCAAGATGCCTGATCTGTTATAGGCTTCAGAGCTGGTTTGCTCAGGCCAGCCAGTCCCACTCAGGCTCTCAACTCCGTAGGCATGTCAACCTGTGCGCTGCTAGCTGCTCTCCTCTACTTGAGTTTGCACCTGCCTGTTTCCTTAGCACCTGCTGTAGTGTGACCTTTTGGCAGCAGGTGCACCTGCACCTTTCAGGCAGGGTGCTAACAGTGTAGACAGGGTGCTAACACTCTCTGCCTACACTGGTCTCTGAGTAAGAGCACACAAATGTTATTTGGAGGGCGTGCCAGGAATGTTCCTAAGGAACACGAAACACACCGTTTCTGTCCTGGACATCACTATGTAAAGGACAACCTTATAACAAAGTAAATGTACATTGACTATGCTAGTGTTATACAGTAACAGCAGTATGAACTGCAGCCGCCCTATCAAAGAGGGGATAGTGCCTTAATTGATACAGCTGTGAGTGGGTGTGGCAGGAGCCAGTCCATGAGAAGATAAATGTCTTCAAATGGTCTTAATTTGTTCTCTTATAGTAATTGATATTAATAAACGCATAAAGACATATAAATTGCCATGAAATTTATGAGAGCTACAGTCCTTTTAGTCCAGTAACTTGTATGAAAATGTGGCCAGTACCTATTGCTTCAGATGAGTTCCTAGCTCATAATAGCGAGAGAGTAATGTAAAACCCTAAGCACAAAGTTGTGTTACCTGCCACAAAAGCTGATCTGTTAGTTTTGGCTCCAATATTCAGTGTTTTACTCTTCAGTATTAATTTGGATGAATCCATATACTCTGGGGTATGTGACATCCAGCAAAAGCCTAGTTTTTGACAAACCTGTTTAATATACTTCAAAGGAATAGACCTTGTAAAATTATCAGCTTGTCAGAGATCCTTCCTGAAATCAACTTCTATCAAGAGTTCCATCTCTCTACCAAAGTTTTGTTCGAATTATATGTAAAGCCTGGCAAGAAACATTATAGTAAGAAATATATATATTTATCAATGGATTTATTTCTAGGGCTGAGATGAGATCAAGTGTTCCTATTCCAAAGGGAAATACTGACTTTTAGGAGAGTGCTAGTGAGTACTGGATTGGTTTCCGGTGATTCCGTGCTTGTGCCATTTTTCTTGTCATCGTTGTCACTTTTCAGGACTTTTAATCACTTTCTGGGGCTTTCCGGGACTTTTAGTCATTTTCTGGGACTTTTTCATCACTTTCCAGAAATTTTATAGCACTTTTATGGCAATTCCCAGTACTTTCCCAGTGCTTAGCTGGCAGGTTTTCATCTCCACAGCCCCCAGAGATGCATGCAGGGGACACACGGGGCTTTAGCTGCCCCGTTCACTTTGCAAAAAAAAATAATTAAATGACGAAAACAGCAGGAAAACCGGTAAGTTTCTGTGTTGCGCAAATCTTGGCAAATACCCTGCTTCTGATAGAAGCAGCAGCCACCGAGATTTTTTGTTTCAGGTCTGTTTCCAGTGTGCTAAAATACTTAATATGTAGTAACCTTTTGTTGATTTAACATAACAGGACAAATGTTAGTTGATAACCTTATAGATGGAGACACCAACTGTCAAGGCATAAACATATTTGAATATACACTGTTGGGGCTGATCCCATGCCCCACGCAACCTGTTTGCAACCTGTGTGCGCCCAAGTCCATTGTGGGGCCATGATGCCACATGGGACCCGTGCGCATTCCAAGTGGATCCTGCACACAGAGTGTTTGGGATCGCAGCCAGTGACTCCAAGCTAGCAATTATCGGTGTAACCAGTAACACTACTATCAGAACTGGTACATCGTTACACTATTTAGCCATGCTCTGATGTCTCGTACTGGACAATTACTTACCACAGGAACAAAACAACCAAGATAATCCTTTCAAATTCCAAATACAGATTATTATCAAATAATATTCAGTTTTTAGGATTAGTAATAAACAAAATGCTGTTCTACTTCTTTTAAGGCAGGGTAGGGTTTGTGCCATCTCCGCCTAGATAGTAGGACAGGGAGGGACAGCTGTTCAGTGGGTGGGGCTGAGCTAGCAGAAGCCTGTTGGTTTTCCTGTCATGCTGAGCCTGGGTGGTCTCATGAGATACAACAATGCATCGAGGTTCAAATATACCTGCCCAGCATGCAGAAGGCACAGCTTTTGGGGAGCCAGTTTGAGTGGAAGTCCACGCATCCACCTTTAGGGACTGAAAGCGTGTGTTCAACGAGTTGCCACCATGGGGCTAGGAAGGTATTTTAGTATCTGCCACGATTGGCCTTAAGCAGCCATGGGTTTTGGCCTTCCCCGGTGTCTTCATCTTGTTTTGTATGCTGGTTAACTGTAGTAATTAGATACAGCTGCCCTGTTAGCAGTGGGTCCAGTGCTTGAACTGGTTAATTGAGCCAGAGCAGATAAAATTTCTCTAATTGTGACTGGAGTAAGAGGAGGGGTGTGTGTGTGTCTGTGTGTGTGTGTGTGTGAGGGGGCAGGGGATTATCAGCCCAAGGCCCTAGCTCCCCTGGAGATGAAAATGGGGGAGGAGTTGCACCTTCCTTTAAGTTGGATGGCCTAGATCAGGTGCTGTCCCCTCTTTCCGCTTCCCTCCACCCACCCACAAGGGGCAAGCAGGTGGGTCTTGTAGGTGAATGCAATGCCAGATGGGGTCAGGCTTAGCCTCTGTGATGGTCTGGGTTGGGGAGGGATCTACAAGTGAGTCCAATAGGGGCTTGCCTCCATTGGCACTGTACCTTGTTAGCTTTAGATACCTGTTGTGTTTATTTAATAAAAAAGGGTTGCTGCCCAACTTATTGTGTTTGCTTCTTTGTCCCACCGGTGGAGGTCTAAATGGTTTTCAAACCGTCACCCTCAGTTAATCTATATAAAATGAGAAACCAGAAGAAATCTTCAATACTTTGATTTCTAGAACTTCTATAAAGTAAGTAGGCCACATAATCACTGTAACTTTAGACATAAAGGTACTGTAACAATCTCAGTCCACCCTTGCATGACTGTCTGGGGTCTGTGCCTTAGATTCCCCCCAGAATAAGGCACCAAAATCAAACTTCTTCACATTTCTGCTTTATTCTTCATGGTCCAAGCAGCTTCCCGTGTCTGCAGTGCTCCAACGAGGCTATCAGTCTTACAAAATGACAAACACTGTTTTCCAAATACAGATGATTACAGACTCTAACACTTAAAGCATCTCTCTTCAAGTTCCTTGTTTCAGGGATCCCTTGTCCAGGACCTCCCCTGAACTGGAGGCAGTTTATTTCTCCCTGCTTCCCTGGTGGTCTACATTGGCTTACAGGTCCTGTGACCTACAGAGCTTTCTCACTTTTCAGTCTCCCCTCCTGGCCTTTAGACCTAACCAAGGGCAAATAAGCTCTTGGAATGGGTTCAGCAGGAGCACTCCAGTGCACTCTGCTACAGAGACCTTACTTATTCCCTTTCAGGATGGCAAACACAGAAATAACCTAGAATATTTGAATAAATAAAAAAAATTGAAGCAAAGCCTTAGGAGCAGCAGTTATCATCAACCACTACCATATCATCAAGGGTTGCCTAAAGCATTCAACAATGCATTGTTCAGTATGTTACAAAAAAAAATCTAGATAAATTATTTTTCTTTTTTTTTTAATAGGTTTTTATGAATAAGAAATTCTTCTCATTCATAATGTATTCATATTACAGCTTTCTCTTTCTTAGCTGGATCTGCCCCGAAGTGCAGAAGTTGAGAGGAAGCAAGTAAGTTTTGTACCAACAACATTTTAAACAAATCAGGGTAACTGGGGAGGGGAGGGTGTTTTTCAAAGAAAAGAAAGGGGGGTTCAAACTATATCTGTTGTTTGTTCACTAAGATAAGTTGTTGAGAGTAAAGTTCATTGTCCTGTTTTTCCTTGAACTTTGTTTCCTTGTGTCTTATACCAGGTCTCTGATGTAGATTGTTCTAGTCGATTCCAGTGGAAGTTTCTCTCGAATGATGTCCCAGCATTTTGTCCAGACTGCATAGAATGCTTCGAGTTTCTCTTGTAGGTCTGCTGTAACACGCTCCATTGTGTTCATATACCACAATCTATCTCGTATATTTGTAATAGTTGGAGGGGCGGTGGCTTTCCATTTGCTGGCTATTGTATGGAGTGTCGCCAGTCTTATTTGTTGGCACGCCTGAATTCTTTCTTTTATATATGGATTTTGGGGGCATATGTCAAATAAAGCAAATTTTGGGTCCAAATGGTATTACTCCTCCAACAATCTGTTGCATCCACTTCCATACTTTATTCCAGATTATATTTATCTCGGGGCATTGCCACCAGCAATGTAGCACAGTTCCAGTCATGCCACATTCATCGGATTGTATTACCTTCATTTTCTTGAGTGTTACCGGGGTGTAATGCCACCTATAGCATAACCTCATCTGTATTTCTTTGACCAGGTATGATCTAGAGCATGTAGTCATGACTGTCCACATTTCTTGTTTCTTTTTTCTCTTTTTGTTGTTCAATTTCTTCTTCCCAGGCACTAATATAACCTGCATCTGGTGGATGTGAGATCGCTTTAATTGCGATGTATAGTCTGGAAAGGTCTCAGAGTCATCGGTATGTGCGAATAGTCCCACTTCCAAAGGAGTAGGTTGTCTTGAGAAATGTGGCCAGTCATGATGATTCGTGATTCTAGATTTTAATTTCAATTAAATGAGGAAGTTAATGTTAGCTTTAATTTTATTTTCCATCTCATTTTGGGTCATAAATTCTTCTCTTTGTATCAGATGTTTTACTAGCCATATTTTCTGTTGTCTCAGTTTGTTTTTTAGATCTATCAGCTCTGTTTCTCCTTTATTTATTATACTTTCAATGTTTGGGTGATTTCAGGCATGACGTGGTGAGATTCACCACAGTAAATCCCACCCCGGTGTCAATCGCAGCACCGCAGGCCATGGTGAGGAGCGTGGCCCCAACAGATGTGATGGGGGTGGCACCACCGTCCGGGGTCAACTGGAGAGACCACAGGCTGGGGGAACCCAACAAAAGTGATGCAGTGGCGAGACCCGTGGTGGGAGCCCCATAATGCAACGGGGCCACGCAAATGCAAACATGGCTGCCGGAGGGCAAACGAAGCCACAGAAGGTGGTGCGCACTGCCCAGTGAAGGGAAACATGAAGGGAGGGGCCGGAGGGTGAAGCAGCACGAGGGGCACATCCAAATAGCGACTGCATGGAAGGTGCGCGCATTTCAAAACCAGAAGCGCGCGTACACACACGAAGCAGCACAACCACACTACATAGGGAGCAAGGGGGTGGAGGGAGGCACACACCAGAGGCAGACAGGGAAACCCCCGACCACCAGGGCGCATGGGAGGAGGGGTGGGCTTCAGGGGCCAGCATGGACAGACCAGAAGTAGGGGGAGGGGGCAGGGGTACAAAGGCAATGGGAAGGGGGACCCAAGCAGCCAAAACAGTAAGGAGGCAGCACAAGGCACAGTGAAGCACACCAGGCATTTATTGTGGGCACAAGTCGCAATGGGCCAGCAAAAAAGCATACAGCATGGGAACATGAGGCTAAATGAGTAGGGACACCTCAAGGAGGGGCATGGGCCCAAATCAGGGAGGGGGTGCGGCCACCAAGGCGAGGGAGCATCCCCAGCCCCATGGACTATGGGGAAACAAGTCCAGGTGCAGAAGCGCTGGGCGCAAGGGTGGGGGAGGCAGCTCACGGAGACGTAGGGCTTCCAGCGTCAAGTTCACAGGATGTCACTTGAAGGGTTCCGGAGCGGCGGCCGCAGAACCAAGGCAAGAGGACGACAGGCGTGCAGAGGTGGGTTACAGGGGGTCCATCAGTCCCAAGGTGACATAAGGCAGTGGCCAGAACACCCAGGCCACATGCAGAAGGAAGTCGCTGAGGAGGCACCTGGCTGTCAGAAGTGGCTGTCACTCCCTAGACACAGCTTCCGGGGCTACCATCGGATGCAGGTGGCTGTAACGACAGCAGGTGCACATAGCGAGGCCATTGCCACAGACCCCAGCAGAAGCCCCGGGCAGCCATGTGGAAGCAGATCAGGTAGAAGGCCTCAAAGGGATCCACACAGCTCATACTGAGTTGCACATCAGAGCAGCTGCAAATCTCCAGCTCTGGGTCGGGGTGGTGGTGGAATGCCATAATCAGCAGCGGGAGGCCAGGGCAGGTGGGACAGCTCCAGAAGACCATAGTAGGCAGCCCCATGGGGGCATGGATACCGACGCGCACCCTGCACGCTGATGAAGTAGGACACGGACATGGCTGGGCCACCCTCATCCAGGCAGGTCGCGTATCCCGGGAAGGCACACACACACAGGGCTGAGGCTGTCTCAGTGGGACTCCATGCCGCAAGGCCCTCCAGAGTGGACAGTAGGCATCCCTCAGGAAAGGGGCTGAGCCCCAGCTCCTCACAACGTACGCGGAATTCATCAGCAGTCACAATATAGCCGAAGCGAAGCATTCCAAAACCCAAGCAACGATAGGCATCTGACCAGGTGGGCAAGGAGTGAAGGCAGCGCTGAATTATGGGCGAACGCCACAGATCACAAAGGGCCATACTGTCACGGGTGGTCCAGGCCCGGACAGAGCCGCTGAGCGGGACCTCTGGCTGAGATGCTGCTGCCATGGTTCAGATCACGGAGGGTCTGCACCGCATAAGCCATAGGGGCAACATGGGATGCGGGGCAGGGGGGTTACACAGGCAGACAGGGGCTGTCAAGGTCGACAGATAACAGCAGGAAGGGAACAATGGGGCCGCTGTGGTGTGAGGCGAAGGGAGTGGACAGCGCACAGCTGCTGACATTCAAGGCTGGCCAGCCCCACGCATACACCTGCCAGATGATATAGGAATGCCATTAAGAGTATGCACATGGAGACCCAGAGGACTGGGAACATACACCCCATTGCCGGTGGGTGGGAGGCAGGACACCCCAAATGGTGACCCGCAGAAGCTACTGGGGGTTCTCACCAGCACCAAAGGGAACCCCCCCACCTCGACACTGAAAGCGGTGGTTCCCCCATGCAGGGGACAGAGCAAAAGGACCGCTAGCCCTTCGGAAAGGGACTGTGTGGCCACCTGGGTGCACCCAGTGGCCCGGGGGGGAAGGGTGTGGAGTGTTATGTATAGTAGGCATAGATGCTTGGACAGGGGCGGTGGCAATCAGGTTTATCCCAGCCGCGGCTTGAACCAACAGAGTGGCCACAACCGCTGGGATGGATCGCACGCAGCTTGCCACTCTCCTGTCCCTGCTCCAGGTGGTTACTGAGTGGTACCGGGAGCATGTGGCACTCGTGGGGGTCATCATAGATGAACTTAACCGAACTCGGGCGGACCAGCGGTACATGGCCAGGTTGGTGGCACACACCGTTCACATCACCAGAAGGGCCGGGTGATTCATAGCCCTGGCGATGGCACGGCATCTTGGAATGGACTACAGCGTGCCGGTGCTCAGGGCACACAATCTTCCAGCTGGCAGCAGGGCCCTGCTGTCCAGGGGTGTCTGGGAGAGGGCTGCCAGGTACCTAGCTCTGCAGCTTGCAATGCCCATCCAGAGGCACACATGGGCCGTTCTGAGGGCTCATCAGTGGTGGCAGAGGGTATTGACACATTGGGACAATGCCATCTGAATCAGGCACTTCAGGATGGACAGGCAAACCCTCATGCTAATGACTGAGTGTGTGCGAGAGTGGCTATAGCCCCTCAGAACCAATATGCGGGAACCCATTCCCGTGTCGCAACGGGTCACCATAGCTGTGTGGGCCTTGGCCAGCCCCGGACTCCTGCCATTCCGTTGCACAGCACTTTGGGGTGGGGCTAACAACTGTGGCATGTATAGTGTGGGACGTCGGTGAAGCCGTGGAGGGGGTGCTCATGGAGCGGGTGATACAGCTGGTGGATCAGGACACCATTATGGAGGGTTTCCTGGAAATGGGCTTCCCCAATTGTCTGGGGGTGATAGATGGCACCCATATTGAGATCCTGTGTCCCCTGGACAACGATGATGCTGAGTACATCAACTGGCATGGATACCACTCTTTACAACTCCAGGGCCTCGTGGATCATAGGGGGTGCTTCACTGACATCTTCACCGGGCACTCGGGCCACAGCCACGATGCTCGCGTCCTCACTATCTCCCCGCTGTTTGCCCGCATGTACAGGGGGTACTTCGCTGACATGCGTATGACCCGCATCAAGGGGGTGATGATGCCCCCATGCATCATTGGTGATCTGGCATATCCTCTGAAGCGATGGTTGATGAAGGCGTTTCCTGTGGCTCTCACCCCAGCTCAGCATCGTTACAACACACGCCTCAGCACCACACGCACCGTGGTCGAGAGGGCTTTCGGTGCCCTCAAGCAGCGTTGGTGCTGCCTAGCCGGCCGGCTGGAATATTCAGTAGAGACCTCCTCCCTCATCATAGGAGCCTGCTGTGTCCTCCACAACATATGCAAGTCTGTGATGGGGCAGCTCTTAACAACCCCCCTTCTCGCCGCCTGCCTGGCCCAGTACCGCTGTATGCGGACGTGCCGAACCCCCACGAGTACCGCTATGTGAAGCGCATCAGGTCAGCGCTGGCACGTCACGTAGAGCACCTGGCCCATCCCTGATGCCCTCGTCACCGTGTACCCTCCTACCCAAGACCGCACTGTGCATGCAGCCAGACAGTTGCTGCTGTGGTACCTTGCCTGCATTGAATAAAGCACCTGACCATATTAAGGTTTGTCTATTATTTATTGTTGTACTCCCGCATACCCGCTCAGATATCGAGTACACCTGTGTGACATTGTGCCTAACAGCCCCCCCACTACCCCCTCACCCCCCCGGTGTAGGATGTCCCCTCAGTTTAAGGTCCCCTAGGCAGCCGTGCCCCTGCTCCTCCCCCTGGTGCCCCTTGGCCTCCCCCTCCCAACAGAGATTGCCGTTGCAACGGATCCCCCTTCATCAGAGGTGGTGGTGGAGGTGCTCCTAGACGCCTGGCCCAGTGTACCAGCACCTGCTACCTGAACACCACTCCTGGAACCCCCATGTCCCCCCTGCCCCCTCTGTGTTGGCAGTGGCCATCTTTGGCCCAGGCTGTCTGGATGCTGGCATCTACGCTGGGAGGGAATGGGTCCCTGGATCCGCGGTCCCAGATTCTGTACTGGAGTAGGGTGTTGCGGTGCTGGCAGGCCTAGCGGTGCGACTGGTGGGGGTGGGGGGTTGGGGCAGGTGTCCTGGCGCTGGTATGGCCCCCGGCATGGCTGCTGCCATTATGAAGGCACTCAAGACTAGGGCTGATGCGGCAGCAGCTTTTACCGCGCCGCGATTCCTTTCCGCCATTTTGGAACTGCCCACGCCACACCGTGACTTTTCTGCGGATATTCCGCTAATTCCGCCGGAATTCTGCAAATCGCGGAATTGCGGAAAAATCGTGAAAAAATTGCGGAAATCGCGGAAAACCGCAATTCCGCTATTTTTTGGCGCTGGCGGAATTTCGGAAATCGCGAAAATGTCATGTTTCCACGATTCCACTAAGTTGCGGAATTAAATAAGCGGAACCGCGGAACCGTGGAATGAAACCGCGGAATGAAAGCCTCTGCCATGCCGTTCCACTAATTGCGGAAACACTGTTTCCGCCGGAAATAGCTACCGCTGCGATATTCTGCTACAGTCCTACTCAAGACCCCGGCTTGCAGGAGCGGGGATGTGCCCTGGGCCCTGCTCCAGCGCGCAGCCAAGTTTGCCGTCCTGCCGATCCGAGTGGGCCTGGAGTGCCTCCAATTGTCTATTCATGTCTCACCGCAGCAGCTGCCTGTTCTTTCGCATTTCACCCACCAGCGCCCTGTCCCTCCCCTCCACCTATTGGAGTGCCCTTGTAGTCCCCTCCTCCAGCCGGGTCACAGCCGCCAGCATCTTCTACGTCTGCCTGGTGCTGATTCGGGCGAGATGCTCCCTCCACCTGCGTGCCCACGCACGGTGCTCCTGCATCTGCTGGGCTTGTGGTACAGGTGGCCCTCAGCCTCTGCCCTCCCATGCTCGGCGTGGCTCTGTGGAGAGAGGTCGGTATTAGTCAATATTGTGCGGTACCGTTTGCCCCCCCCCCCATCTCGGTGCTCTGTGTGAATGCCCTGTGCTGCCCTTACCTGCTCCCTCGGTGTCTGTTTCCTCCGATGCTGCCCGGTCTCCCAGTCTGCAAAGTGCGAGGGTCAGGTTTACTGTCTCCTTCTCCCCGTCCACCTCATTGGAGTCATCTGGGGTGTGTGTGGCCTCTCCTGATGCAGGGCTGGGGGAGCGTTGGGAGCATGTGCCCAAGGTGCTGGGTATCTCCTCCCTGGTGTAGGTGGGCGGTGACTGGGCCTGAGTCGGTACCTGTGGCTGCAAGGGGGGTGTCATCCTGAGCGGGCCGCTCCTTCCGGGCGCCCTCTTCTACTGGGCGCTGGGAAATTATGGAGCCCTTTCGGTGCAGCACCTTGCTTAGCGCATCCATGTAGGGGGAGGCACGTGTCACCCGCCCTGAGCGCTGGTTGTTGTCGGTAATGTCATTGTAGCCCATTTTCAGGTCCTTTATCTTAGTCCAGCACTGTGTGGGCGTGTGTTCGTATCCTGCCTCCCCCATCTCTGTGGCTATCTGGATGAACACCTGCTCGTTACTGGCATTTACTGCCAGCTCTGCCTGCATTTTTGGTGTCGCCCAGATAGCTATCAGGTCATGGGTCTCCTGGAGCTCCCACTGACCCCCCCTGTGGCATCAGCACAGGGGTGCTGGCCCCTCTGCTGCCTCCTTTTCAGCAACTGCCTCTGCGTGCCCTGTCTCCTTCCGGCCTCGGCCTCCTCCTGGGCACGTGCCCTCTTGCTGGTCTGTTTGGGGGTACAGTGGGGGCTGCTGGTTATGCTCTTGTCAACTTTCTTCCCTTCCTCCCTCCCTCATGTGCCCCTCCTGTCCCCTTCTCCGACGCACCTGCTCTCAGCTGTGCCCCTTACCCTGTTCTGGGGAGGCCCCGTGAGCTGCTGGGTATCCCCTGATGGGCTGGGTTCCCCCTCCTGCTGCTGCTGCTGCACCGCCTCCTCACCCTCTTGCTCCATCCTCCGTTGCATGTTCTCCTCCCTCCTCTCTATCTACTACTCCGCCATGTTCTCCTACTGCTGCCTGCCCTTTAAATCTTCCTCTGTGCACTGCTTGTTGTTGGTTGCCTAGCAGCGATGCTGCGTGCCGTCACCATGGCCCATGGTCATTTCTGTTCACCGTGACCAGGGGTTTCTGTTCAGAAGCTACTTTTCATTCACCCCTGCTGAGGTGGTCATTTACCACACTTCTGGACCTGCTCCCTCCTCCTGTTTGACTGAGGTTGACTGTAGTGAATCCCGAAAACGTAACGTCTGAAATCACCCTTTGTATAGGGGGCTCTGCCAATTAAAATATCTGCCTTTTTTGTTGTTGTTGTCCAATTTTTATAAGATGTGATTATAAAGGGGTGGTCACACCATTCTTGTCGTACTCCTATCTCTTTATCTATAAATCTCTTTGTAAAATCTGTTGTGTGAAATTGTGTTTTTTCTATTTGCACCCACTGGGTTCTGTTGGGTTTTTGTACCAAATTTTAATGGCTCTGAGTGTAGAGGCCATATAATAACATCTAATATCCAGGAAATTAACCCCACCGTGTGTTTTGTCAGTAAGGAGAATTGATTTACGTACTCTTGAATGGTTTTTTTTGCCAAATAAATTGATTAATGCTTTTAGTTAGTTGTGTAAAAAAATGTGTGGGGTAACTGAATGGGTAATGCTAGTAAGTAATATAGTATTTTGGGGAGTAGCATCATCTTTATAAGGTTTATACAGCCTAACCATGAGCGTTGAGTTGACTGCCAATTTTCCAATTTAGTTTTACATTCTTTTTTCAAGGGTTTAAAGTTTGTTTGGTATAGATGTTTAGGTAGTTTGGTAATAGTTACTCCCAGATATTTGAATTCCCTGGAGTTTATCTTAATCGGAAAGCTTTGAGCTATTTCTTGTTGTTGCTGCAGCGTTAAGTAGAACATTAAGGCCTGTGATTTATTTATATTTTTTTTAAACCCAGATACTTTCCCATATTTCTCTATGGTGTTTAGGAGATCTGGTGTTGTCTCTGTAGGTTGCGAAAGATAAACTAATGCATCATCAGCATATAATGAGATTTTATATTCTTTCTCCCCCACCACTATCCCCTTAATTTTCCACTCTTGTCGAATTATGGCAGCCAGTGGTTCAAGTGCTAAGTCAAATAACGAGGGATAAAGGACATCCCTGTCTCATACCTCTAGATAGATAGATAAATGTTCATTAAGCATGGCCATAGGCCATTGCTGGATTAGCCACAAACAAGCATAAACAAAACAATCCTAAAATTAATTACAACATACAGTATAAAATGCAGGTGTGTAGTACTAAAATGACTCAAGTCCACACACACAGTAGCACAAGCAAGGTAGCCTGGCCGCTACTTGCCCAGAGACTATATTACACTAGGTTGTGGGAGTGGCCAACTGGATGATAGTCAATGGACTCACAAACCCACTTGGCCCTCACCCCAAGCCATCCCCCCCATACCCAAAACTATTCAGAGAGAATGGGGAGTTTAAAATCTAAAAACTGTTGTCCCCTGGTGAACACTGCTGTCATAAATTTTGCCACTGGGCCAGTGATGTCCTGGGAAGCATCGGCTAGTAAAATTCCCACACACCTTTCATCGGACCAGCCCGAAAGCCTGTCGAGTAGGGGACCCAAACGGTTAAACCACAAATGATCATATAGATGGCATCTAAGAAGTACGGACCAGTTGATTCTAACTCGAGATGGTCAAATGGACAGAGTCTCAGGGGAAGGGGAACCTTGGCAAGTCTGCCCATCCATAACTGGGTTGGCAGCATATTAAATCTTGCCGCCGCTATCAACCACTTCTCTCTAGCTGAATAACTCTCGGCGAGATACTGGGCTAGCATATCCATCTGAGAAGCTATCCTCAGGTAATTGGACATGTGTGAAGAGGCTGCCACCCTGCCTCTCTCCTCCTGGAGATCTACATCCTCCCACCTAGTCTTTATTTCTGCAGCTGCCACAACTGCATCCTTAGATGCCAAGTAGATCCTAGAGAGATCTAAACTAGCGAGATGGGCCTCAACCTTCAGAGCCCACTGGCTTCTATTCCTTGGAGATAAGGAAACAGGCCTCTCTGAGATGGGTCAATAGACCTAAGCCAAAGTTTGTGGGCCCTAGCCCATGCCCGAGAGGGCTACCTGAACTGGCCCAATTATAGATGAATTGCAGTCCGCAGGGTGCCTCCCGGGCCCTCAGGAGAGCCCTGAGGAATATGGACTTGGGACACATTCCAAGAATGCTAATTGGACCTGAGGGAACTGGCAAAGACCACCACTTTGGATTTTGAGAAATTCAAAGCCAGGTAATTCTCTCTACAGTAACGCACAAATGCTTCCAATTGCCGGCTCAATCCCACCTGGGTCTGGGACAGGAGAGCAAGATCATCGGTGAATAGCAGGCAGCCTATGGCACGCGAGGCTAGGCAAGGAGGGAAAAAGTGGGACATGGCCATACGTGGAACCACATCATTTGAAAATAAATTTAAAAGAGTAGAAGCGAGGACACAACCCTGCCTTACCCCTCGTTTTACCGGGACCTCCTCTGAAATGCACCCTGATGAGCCCAACCTGACCGCCAGCATGGAATCTGCATAAAGGAGTCTGATAGGATAAAGGAGTCTTTAGGATAAAAAGCCTGAGATCTAAGGCAAGAGTCGCCAGTTTGGCCCACAAGATGGATCTATTAATGGAGTCGAAGGCCATCCTGAGATCCAGGAAAGCCACCTCTATATAATTGAAATGATTGTCAGTGATCCATTTACTATCAATGCCACTTGTGGTTTTTTGTAAATAATTTTTACCCACTCTAGAAATTTACCAATAATACCCATTTTTTCCCTAATGTTTTGAATAAGAATCTATGTTCAGCATGATCAAAAGCCTTGTCCGCATCGAGAGAGATCAAGGTAGCTGGGGTCTTTTTTTCGTGAATTTGGTGAATTAAGTCAATTGTTTTTCTGATATTGTCCACGCCATACCTGGCGGGGATGGATCCTGTTTGATCCGGTGGTATAATTTTTTAATGACTGAGGCTAATCGGTTTGCCATTATGTTAGTTAAAATCTTGAAATCTGAATTTGGAAGGGCTATAGGTCTGTAGTTGGCACACTGCGTTGCCTCTTTTTTCGGTTTGAGGCATAACATTGTATTGGCCTGGTAATATGTAGGTGGGAGTGCTTGTTGTTCAATTATAGTATTATAAACCTTAACCAAAAGTGGAGTTAATGTATCCTTGTATGTTTGGTAAAATTCAGCTATAAAGCTGTCAGGGACACTTCCTTTATTTTTGGGGAGTACCTTATGTGTTTCTTCTATCTCTTCTGCAGAGATCTCTGAATTTAATCTTTTTGTTCTTGAAATGCAAGTTTGGGCAGATTAATACCCTCTAAGAGTGTTGTTGTTTCCTTCTCAGTGGGACTTGTTGAGTTGTAAAGATTTTGATCGAATTTTTTTAACTGTTCCCCTATTTGTTTAGTCTTTGCAATACGCTCTCCATTAGAATTCACTAAGACTTTGTTACTTTTTTTTTTTTGACTAGCCATGCCAGTACTTTATCAGTTTTGTTTGATTTTTCATAATAATATTGTTTAGTTAAACGAATTTATTTCACTGTATATTCTGTTTCCAATAAATGTATCATTTGTCTAGTTTTTGTGATTTCTTTTATATGCTTTTTAGAGGGTTTTTTTTTATTACTTGCTTCTAGTTCTTTTAATTTTGTGTACCATTCTAATAAGTGTTTTTTTTTTCCCTTTTAGCTTTTGCCTCCAATGATATATAAGAACCTTGAATGACAGCTTTCATTGCCTCCCATACCATCTGAGGGTTCATGTCTGCTGTATCATTAAATTTAATATATTCTATCAGTTGGTCTTGTATTTTTTCTACATTTATTTGATTTAATAAAATATTTTTGT
>QEPC01000599.1:1853530-1909078 GCA_003113815.1 Sphenodon punctatus
GTAAGGACATGCCCGCTATCCGACCGTGGCGTGTACCTGGTGCAGCTGATGCACTCTAGCCAAATGTCGGGGGCGTGCATGTCCCACCTCAATCTAGGGTTGTTGGCTGCCCTTCGTCTAAATGACTCGTCGTAGCGCAGCCACGCTCCGGGGCCCCCCGTATCAAATGCCCTTCACACTATATCAGAGTACTTGAGCATTTCCAGTCCCTGGTCTGGAAATTTGACCAATGTAACTCCCATATAGATTGTATAGGCCGCCGTCCAATTGGACCATGACCTCTCCGCTTTTGGCCTTTTAAACTTTTCTTTTTCCTTCTTCTCCTCTTTATCGTTGGGATCTGGGATTGGGTCACTAAAAAGGAGGGCAAATATGTCTATATATTCACCGCTCCAGATCTTTTCCTTGGTCGCCTGAAGGAGATGCTCCCCCAGGGGGGCCGACACATCCGCGTGACCGCCCGACGGGGCGCGCCGCCTCCCTACTTGGACAGCAGTGGGCCGTTGAACATCCACAGCACTGAGGGGCTCCCCACACGTGAGCTGCAGCCGTGCAAGCCCGATCCTGGCCACCTGGGGACCCTTCGCAGAGGGCTCGGTGTGGATGCCTGGGCGCAGTGCTGGTAGCACACACCCCCTGCCATCTACCACCCCCGTATCCCATTCCTGTGCATCCCTTTAAATGCTGATATCAAGGGGGGGGTCTACAGTACTCCGGGTTACACTGCCCCACCCCTTCTTCCCACCAGGAGTCACCCCTCTCCTCACCTGTCCGTGGAACCGGGTCTCCCCTGCACCTCTGGTCTCCGATATAGCTTCCGGAACCGCCGGGGGTCTGGCGCGCCCATTCCGCCCTGTCCTCTCCGCCCTGTCTTCCTTCCCTCGAGGGCTCGCCCCAGGCTTGGGTTATGGGTGGTGAATCCTCTCGCCTCCTGCTAGGCCCTGGTTCATCGTCCCTGTAGTGAGATGGAACAGCGCAGCGCCTCCCCAGGCGGGTAGATCCCCTTGCCACAGGGAGACTATCAACCCTACCCACGGTGGAGTCCCTTAGGCCCGCATTGTTCTCCTAGACTACTTCAGACGCTCCCCTTCTCTCCTGGGCACTCTCCAGGTCCTCTTTCCTTGACTGGTAAGCAGCCAGCTGGTCCTGCATCGCTCGCAGGACTTCAGCCTGATTGTCCATGTTTCCTCCTTTGCCCCGTTCCCTTTTTCCCTGGCCCCCCCATTTTCTTTGGCGGGGGGTTCTTTTTAGCCCCTCGTTTTTTGGGTGGCATGTTAGTCACCTCTGAGGCCCAGGGTAGTCAGGAAATTACTCTACTTATCCCCCCAGTCTCTGTCTGTAATCCCTGTTGGGCCTGCTACTTAAGCACTCGTACACGGGCCCTGGTGGCCTTTTATGTGGAGGCGGGCCCTATTGGGCCTTTTACCCCAGGACAGGCTAGTGGGCCTTTACCCGGAGGCAGGCCCTGGCAGGGATTTCGCCCCCCTAAACACAGGCCCAAGTGGGCCTTTTGCCTCCCAGCACAGGCCCTAGAGGACCTATTGCCACAACCCGGCCCTGGCAGGCCTCTCACCCTAAACAGGCCCAGAAGGCCTTTCACCACAACGCAGCCCCTGCGGGCTTTTCCTCAACTCGGGCCCGGTTGGCCTATGCCCTACGCACGACCCCAATGGGCCTGTGCCTCCCGGTACCGGAACTGGTGGGGGGGGGCTATGCACACGAGCCCCTTGACCAAGAGCCCAGCTTGGGCCTCTTTATATGTACCTAGGCCCTAGCGGGTCTCTCCACCGGGCAGAGACTCTGGAGGGGCCTGCCAAAAAACCAGCCCTAATAGGCCCTACCGCCCGGCCCCCGCCTCCGGCGGGCCTTTCACCCACAGGCCTGTTGGCCCTCTTCCAGCCCCACTGGCCCGCTGGGCCTCTCCAGCCTCACTAAGGCTATCGTTCCCGCGGGGGCCCGCGCGGGCACACTATCTGGGCCCGATGGGCCTACTGCTCCCCACACTCACGTGGAGGGGTTGGGAGGGGGGGGCGTCAGGGTACGCGCCTCCTATGTTGCCCTGCACTGGCCGCCCCTCCTACCAACCACCCGAAACTTTCTCCTCTCTTGCTTGCACGAGTCGCGTGGCCTGCACCTGGCCACCCGCTCATGCATGCACGTCTTGCTCCTGGCTCTGGCCACACCGAATGCCGTGCCAGAGGCAGGAGCCTAAGATGGCGCGCGAGATCTCGCCGCTCTCGCGAGAGTCCCGGGCGCTTGCCTGTTTTGCCCCCGTTGCTCCGCAACAGGGGGCCCCTCCCTCCTCTATGGCCTAGCGGCCGGAGAACTCTGCCCGTGCCCTTGTCCTTCCCCACTCAGGGGAGTGGGGGGGGTAGCGGTGCCAAACCCCCGCCGCGGCTGTCGCGGAGGGGGGATTTTATGAAACCCAATTTTTAACTTGATTTTAACACTATAATATTTTTCCATCCCATCTAGTTCAGACCTATGGGGTATGGTGCTCAAATCCGCAATATATCTTTGGATGTATTTTTTTAGACCCTCCTCTCTGGTAAAAATCCTCTTCTGACCTCTGTGGTCAAATGCAAACTTGGCTGGTAGCCATATTTGAACCTTAATGCCCAATTTATCCAATGCTGGAAATTATTTATGTCAGGTTTTCTCTTTTTCCTTGTTTCCCATGAGATGTCTGGGAAGATCTTAATTTCAGTATTTTTGTAGTTCAAAGGGGCAGACTTTCTTGCCGCTCTTAAAACAGTTTCTTGATTATGTGAACGCAGGAATCGCATTAGAACGGGGCGAGGGGGGTCTGTATCTTTTGGTCTTGGTTTTAGAGATCTGTGTGCTCTCTCTATTTCAAAGTCCCATATTTCCCTCTTTTCTGGGAAGATCTCCTGCCAGACTTGCTGTGGTAGTGGGATTATTCCCTCTTTTTCTATTCCCTCAGGCAGACCCACTAAACCTAGATTATTTCTTCTGGATCTGTTTTCCAGATCCTTCAGTCTTTCAAGGTTCTGGCCTGAGGTTTGAGAAATGTCTTTTATTACAGTCTCTAGTGATTTCTCTGTCCTCCATATCACTGAGTCTGGTTTCTAAGACCCCCACTCGTTTCCCCACTGCCTCTACTTTTTTGTTCATTTTTCTAAGGTGGAGCCCAATTTCTCTAGGGATTGTTGAATCTCCTCTTTTGTGCTTTGTAATTCCCCTCTGATTTCTTGTTTAAGTTCAGTTTTTGTTTTTTTGAGCTCACCTTTTATATCCAGCAGAAACTGCATGATCTTGCCTGTCTGTCCCTCTGAGTCTGTTGTTCGTTCTTGAGGAGAGGGTGTAATGGTGACGGCCATGTTGTCTGTGTCTTCTTCCTCTTCCCCACAGCTCTCCCGAGCTTCCATCTCTCTTTTTCTGAGACAAAAACTCTGAATTGAGCCTTTTTTCGTTCTAACTGAGCCTCTGGTGTTTGCTACAGCTTTAGCAGCCATTTTAATTGTTGTTTTCTATTTGGGATGATCTTTTTATTTAGGGTTTTATTGGTGGGCAGGCAGGAGCTTTAGCCATGAGCTACCAGCAGAGGAGCATGCCCAGTAGCTTTCCGATAAATTATTTTTCTTATGCAGGCATGTTTAAGAACTCATTTGTGTCTTTTCTTACTTCAATTACTTGTGAGTTATCAGGCCATCAGTAATGAATGAAAATAAATGATTTATCTACTTTGCCCATTGCAAGTATTTCAACTGTATACTCTTTTCAGTGGTTTATTTCAATGGTTTGTTTCATATACCCATGATAGTGTTTATTAGAGTGGCCTTGTGAGACAGTGAACCATGAGATTTCAGCTGTTGAAAACTATTCCTTGACTCATAACTAAGCATAGCACAGACCAGAAAAAATAAATCCAACTGAATAATATATGGCACGTAGATTAAACAACTTGATAACTACTAAGTAAAAGGCCTGACTAATCTGCATAGTCAGAGATATGAAATAATATCTTTAGTGTTTACAGTACAATAACACTCCAGGAAGAAATACATAATGACTGTGGTGTAAATGAATTTCCTTTGAGGCTACTTACAAATGATTACTACCTTTTTGAACCAAACAAGCAGTCAATCTCTATGCATGTCCATAAATGTCTCAAAACTAGCAGTGCCTAATCACAAGTTGGAAGCAGAATCGATGAGTTCCACATAACTTTGAGCTCTAATAAATGTAGTATAGTGGGAAAGTAGCTCCAATAAAGTTATGACATTTTTTCCAAATAAATTAAGACATACAGTAGTAGAAACAGAAAAAGTGCGAGATCAAAGGCAAGAAACCGCTTCCATATGAGGAGAAGCTCAATAGGTTAGGGCTCTTCAGCTTAGGGAAGAGACAACTGAGGAGGGATATGATAGACATTTATAAAATCATGAGTGGTGCAAAACAAGTATAGGTGTAACTGGGGAGGGGTAAGGGACTTGCACAACACACTCACACGTGCCTGAGGCCGCCTCTCCTCCGTGAACTACTAACTGGGAGAGAATGCCCGTCGGGATAGAATAGTGGTCATTACCTCTACTCAAAGAGAACAGACCTCTATCATCATAGGGCACACGGGAGCAGGGAAACCAAGGCAGCCCCACGATCCACTCACCCACACACCCAAGGTCCAAAAGGGGGGAGTGGTATGCCGTGTGGGGATAAGCGTGAAAGGGTCTGGGGAAGGGTACCCACACACTAGGAAGGAGGAGTGCTCACACCGGACAGAAGAAACCCAGGTAGGGAAGGGGAACAGGGATTCATGCACACAGCCACACTCACTCTCACTCACCGGTATGCACCACACTGTCCAAGGGAAGGCCGTAGGGAATGGGTCAGGCACACGGGGCTAGGTATTTGTCCACTCAGTTGCTCCACACTCCCTCTGTAACACTCATGCTGCAAAAGGGGGCCCGGTCTCTCTAATCACCAGCGCCGCTGTAAATGTGGTGCTGGGATTTATACTCTAGGCCCTGGCCCTGTGCGCACTCACAAGCATTCTGAGTGTCGCGGAGGGGCGGGGGAATCCCCACACTGTGCTGATGCGGGGTGTGTGGCCAAGGGCTGGCACCCCATCAGGGATGCTGGTGGAGACAGTGCAATGCACAGCAAAGCTGGGGGCAGAGCCCCGCCAATTCGGGGGCTCCGCGGCTGCAGCGGATCGGCAATCTAGCTGGGCCGAGACTGCCAGTGCCATGCAGGGGTAACAATACCCCCCCTCGAGGCCGCCGGCCAAGTGACCATGAGGGGCCAGGCTTCGATGGGTAATGTAGATGGAAAGCACGAGTGAGATGAGGGGTGGATACATTGGTGGCTGGTTTCCATGAACGATCCGCCAGGCCATAGCCCACCCAGTGCACCAGGTAGTGCAACTTGCCCTGGAGCCTCCGAGTGTCCAGAATGGCTCGAACCTTGAACTCAGGGTGGTGGCTATACCCCTGACAGGGCCAGGGGCAGAGGCCGGATCAAGGTCCTGCTTGTCCCCTGCTCGTTTTAAGAGGGGAACGTGGGATGAATATGAACGTGTGGGGGAAGCTCCACTGTATAGGTGACCTTGTTCACTTGGCGGAGAATTGGGAAGGGACTGATATATTTGGCATCCAATTTAGGGGAAGGACGCACAGAGGGGTAGTGGCGACAATCCACCCACACCAAATATCCAGGACATAACTGGGGAGCTTCATGATGATGCTTGTCAGCTTGCTCTTTGTAGCGCTGCTGAGTCTGCTGGAGAACACGGCGTGCTACTGCCTGAGCTTCTTGAATCTGATGAGCTAAAGCTCCAGCAGCGGGGACCAATGTGGAGGGTTTTTCAACGGCTCCGATATGAGGGTGGAAACCATACATTACAAAAAAGGGAAAGGTTCCCAACGAGGCGTTTGGGGCATTGTTGTATGTAAATTTAGCTAATGGGATCCACGTGTGCCAGTTGTCTTGTAAATAGTTCACATAACATCATAAATACTGTTCCATATTCTGATTCACATGCTCCACCTGTCCATTGGCTTGAGGGTGATAAGCGGTGGTAGGTTTGAGAGTTACTTGGAGGGAAGTGAACAAGGCCTTCCAAAATTGGGAAGTGAACTGGATTCCTCGGTCGCTTATTTAGAGAGGACAGTCATGCAGCTTCAAGACATGGCGGATGAAGAGAAGCGCTGTGCGCTTGGCTGTAGGTAATCCCTTACAGGCAATAAAGTGTGCAAGCTTCGTGAAGTGGTCCACAACTACGAGAACTGTATTATATCGTCAAGATGGGGGTAGTTCCACAACAAAGTCTAGTCCTATACGTTGACAGGGCCCGCGAGGTAGCGGGGCGACTTGCAGTAGCCCTGCAGGGGCGCGGCGAGGACTCTTTGTCCAGGCACAGGTTGCGCAACTAGAAACATGGCATTGAACATCTTGGTGTAGGTTGGGCCACCAGAAGGAACACTGAATCAATTGTTGTGTTTGTTCCACCCTTGGTTGCCCAGCTAGGGGGACCTTGTGGTATGCCCACAGAATGTGAGGTTGACAGGAAGAGGGTACCACTACTCGCCCTTGATGCATCCACATCCCATCTTGCATGGTCTCCTCAGCAGAGGCGGGGTGGGGAGAGAAGTTCCTGGAGAGTTGCCTTGTGGAGGTCCTCGAGGGACAGATAGGTTGCTGTGAAGGTTTTCTTCTCCAAGATGGGTTCACGTATTGCAGGGTTTGTGGGTCGTTCTTCAGTGTATCGGGACAGCGCATCTGCTAATACATACAATTGGCCTGGGTGGTAGCGAATATGAAAGTTAAATCGGGCAAAGTATACAGCCCAGCGGGCATGACGTGCGTTTGTGATGTGGGCATTCTGTAGGTATGTTAAACTCTTGTGGTCAGTTATGACCATGATTGGGTGCTGGGCCCCTTCCAAATAATGATGCCAGACATCAAATGCTATCTTAATAGCAAGCAGCTCCTGGTCAAGGATGGTGTAGTTGCCTTCAGTGGGAGTAAGCTGTCTAGAGTAGTAGGCACATGGCAATAAGAAATCAGGATTCTCTGTTGGTGGTAGGAGTATGGCCCCAATGGCATGCCCTGAAGCATCGGCTTCTACACAGAAAGGTTTGGAAAAGTCGGGGTGTTGTAACAACGGGGTGGTGGTGAACGCATTTTAAAGGAAATCAAAGTTATATTATTGCTTGGGACCCCAGAGATAAGGATAATTTTTGTTCAGGAGTTGCGTGAGCAGCGCAGTGATTTCCGCATAATTTGGGATAATATTGCCTATAATAGTTCGTACTGCCCAAAAAACGCTGCAAGGGTTTGACCGCCTTGGGAGGGGGCCAACGTAGTAAGGCCGGTCCATTGACACCCCCGTGGGGCTAATGATGAAGCCAAGGAAGCTTACAGTGGTAAGGTGAAAAAAATATTTTTCCCTTTTGCAGTAAAGTTTATTGGTTCGTAGTCGCTGTAGCACTTCGCGTATGTACAGCACATGTTGCTCTGGCATGAACAAGTAGATAAGAATGTCGTCAAGATTGGAGATGACACACATATCCAGAATGTCCCAAAAAATATTATTGGTTAGGTGCTGAAATGTGGCTGGAGCGTTGGCCAGGCTGAATGGCATCACACAATATTCAAAAAGCGTCCGAAATGCAGTCTTACGTTCATCTCCCTCACATATACGCAAGAGGTTGGATGCCCTTTGTAAGTCAAGTTTTGTAAAAACTCTGGGTCCCTGGAGTTGATCCAGCAATTCTAGAATGAGGGGGAGAGGGTACCTATTTTTTATGGTAATGCTGTTGAGTCCTCTGTAGGCCACACATGGCCTCAAACCCCAGTCCTTCTTAGCCACGAAGAAGATGGGTGCCCCGGCGGGGGAACTCGAGTGGCAAATGAACCCTTGCCGGAGACTGTCGTCCAAATATTGGCACAAGGCCTGTAGTTCGGGCTCGGCCAGTGCATAAATGCGACCAAAAGGGGGGTCTTTTCCCAGAAGGAGGTCAGTGGGGCAATCATAGGTCCAATGTGGGGGGGGGGGGGCAACTCAGTTGCCTGTGTTTTGCTAAACACATCTCGAAAGTCTGTATATTCTATCGGAAGTGTAGGGTCCTCAGTGTTCATGGCGGTAGAGCTGGTGACGCATCCCTCCAGTCTAGGTTGTGGATGGAGGTACTGGCGTATACACTGAGACGCTTGGAAACAAAGTTGTTTAGCAGACCACGTAATGTGCAGGTCATGACACTGTCTGCAACCACGGGGCTCCGAGGACGAATTGGAAGAGGGGGGTACAAACTATATCAAAGGTCAATTGTTCATAGTGGTTCCTAATAGCACAAGCTAATGGGCGGGTACTCCTAGTAATGGGTCCTGAAACTAAGGGGGAATCGTCAATAGAGTGTATCTGTTCTGGGGGGTACTTGGGCTGAGTTGGTATATGACGGGTTACGACGAATTACTTATCAATAAAATTCCTTGATGCTCCTGAATCTATAAGGGCCCAAGCCACTATTGTAACCTGCATAGATAGGTACAAGGTAACAGGAATTTGTAAATGAGGATCCATTGCTATGGCAGAAGCCTTGATGGGGTTAGGACTGAGACGGCCTCTGTCCGCCTGAGCCCTGAGCTTTTCCCACCTCCCTTAAGTGTGAGGGTAAAACAGGAAATTCCCCTATAAAATGGGAGGGGTCCCCTCAGTAGAAGCACGCGTGGGAGACCCGGCGCCGTTCACGCTCCTCTTTGGTTAAGAGGCCCCGAGAAGCCCCAAGCTGCATAGGTTCTGGTCGTGGAACCTGGGGGTTTTCTTGAGGCAAGAAGGGCCTAGTCATGAGTGGGCATACGTCCTGGTGACATTCTCGCTTCTGCTCAACCAAGCAATCCTCAATTTGGAGTGCCAAACTGGTCAGGGCTTCCCAAATCTCCGGAAGGACCACAAACGCAAGTTGGTCTTTCACCTCCTCCCCCAATCCCTTACGAAATAAAACCTTGACTATCTGGTTGGGCCACTGGAGTTCCAAGACTAACTGCTGGAACTGTGTGATGTACTCCAGCAGGCCACCCTTGGACTGGTTAAGAGACATAATGAGGATTTCTGCATCCCGCAGGCGGTGGGGGTGATCAAATAGAAAGGTGAACTCTTTCACAAACCCCTCGTACTTGCTCAATAAAGGACTATTCCCCTTCAGCAGGGTAGTGGCCCATTCTAATGTTGTACCTCCCAAATTCCCAATAATAAAGCCAACCTTTAGGTTCTCTGTGGCATAGGTAGTGGGCTGCAATGTAAAGGTAAGCCGGCAGAGAGCCAGAAACCCTTGACAAGCCCGCCTATTCCCCACAGATTTCTCAATGTTTGACCCCTTGGGTTCTCGGGGTCCCAAGGGGAGAGCCCCAGCTGCCAACGGGGGGTGGAGGTGCCACCGCTACCACGACTGGGGGTATGACTGGGGCGGGGGGCTCCTGAAGTTGGGCCACCGACACAGCCAAATCCCCTTGCTTGGCCTAAAGATCTTTGACATTCATGGTCAAGGACTGTATAGCATGGGCTAATTGGGAAATTTCCTTGCCCACATCCATGGTTTCCGAAAGCCCGTACCGGGGCCAGGGGAGGCTGGTGATGTTGTAACCAGAGAGGGGTAAGGGACTCACACAACACACCCACACATGCCTGAGACTGCCTCTGCTCCGTGAACTACTAACTGGGATAGAATGCCCATCAGGATAGAATAGTGGTTGTTACCTCTACTCAAAGAGAACAGATCTCTATCATCATAGGGCACACGGGAGCAGGAAAACCAAGGCAGCCCCATGATCCACTCACCCACACACCCAAGGTCCAAAAGGGGGGAGTGGTATGCCATGTGGGGACAAGCGTGAAAGGGTCTGGGGAAGGGTACCTACACACTAGGAAGGAGGAGTTCTGACACCGGACAGAAGAAACCCAGGTAGGGAAGGACAACAGGGATTCACACACACAGCCACAGTCGCTCTCACTCACCGGTACGCATCACACTGTCCAAGGGAAGGTCGTAGGGAATGGGTCAGGCACACGGGGGCTAGGTATTCATCCACTCAATTGCTCCACACACTCTCGGTAATACTCATGCTGCAAAAGGGGGCCTAGTCTCTCTAATCACCAGCGCCGCTGTAAATGTGGCGCTGGGCTTTATACTCTAGGTCCCACCCCTGTGCGCTCTCGCAAGCGTTACGAGTGTCGTGGCAGGGGCGGGAGAATCCCCACACTGTGTGCTGATGCGGGGTGTGTGGCCAAGGGCTGGCACCCCATCAGGGATGCTGGTGGAGACAGCGCAAGGCACGGCAAAGCTGGGGGCAGAGCCCTGCTGATTCAGGGGCTCTGCGGCTGCCGTGGAGGGGCGATCCAGCTGGGCCGAGGCTGCTGGTGCCGTGTGGGGGTAGCAATAGGGAGCAGTCACTTTTCCTCTCTCAAAAAAACAGAAGCATGGACACGTCATGAAATGAACTGGCAGTTAACTTGGTTAATTAATTGGCAGTTAGAGGTGAAAGGAATATCGGACAGGAATGTGCTATCCATTGTATTTAGGTGCTCTGATTGGAATCTACTGGATCGGGTATGTGGCCTGGTCTGCAAGCATTATTGTTTGGTTTGGTAGTCATCTAGTTAGCTCTTGTTCAGTTCAGCTGTTAACTTGGTCACTTCTTCGTTCATCATCTGGTTCAGTTCTTTTGAGTTATGATCAATCTGGATGGTTCTGTTGAATTAAGCCTTTTCATCTGGGTTGGTTCAGTTTGTTCCTTAGTTCAGAATTTGCCTGAAAGCTGTCCGAAGATTTCTAGCCAAACCCCTTACTGGAGTGAAATCCTTACAAACTGGACCAAACAGGAACCAAATACCCTAAAAACCAGATCAACCTCCAAACTGAATTCCACTACTTGAATTATCCCAAACCAAATGCAACTGAATAGGATCTGAACCAGATTGGATTTCTGCTCTGACTCAGGACATTCAACTGTTGATCTGATCTAGAAAATAATGCTACAAATAAGATATTCAATATTTGATTAATCACTACTGCCAATTAATGTGAAATTTTTTCAAAACAAAGAAAATTAGTGTTGTTGTTTTAATTTTTACCCTGTCCTTCCTGCCAATGGTGGTGCAGGGTGGCTTACAATATATAAAATAAAAATACAAGTAAAAAATAACCAAATTATACAAACATAAAACACCCCACAACTCTACACCATCTCCCCCACCTCCTCCCCCACCCCATTCCCACAAAGGAATCTTTTTTTTCTTCTTCACTCAATATACAAATAAGCTGTATAAGTCATTGTCATAAAATGCTGTGAAGGTCAAGAGTATAACTGGGCTCAAAAAAGGATTAGATAAGTTCTTAGAGGATAGGTTCATAAATGTTGTCAGTAAAATTGTCACGGTCTAGGAGTGGATAGAAGGCAATGGATCCACCCATTGTGACCTATCGTGTGCTCCTCTAATACAACTTTAAAGCTGCCACTGTTGGGAGATGGGAGGTTGGGCTGAATTGACCAGTGGTCTTACCAAGTATGGAACTTCTTATTTTCTTAAGAAACAGGATTCAATTCATGGCTCTCTAGTTATTGCAACCTACCTTCTCTCTTCACAGGGGTTGAGGGAGTGAAACAGCTCTGACAGGGAATAAATATGTAAGTAGAGGAGAGTAGGAGACAGAGGGCACCGTTATCCATTATAAAACTGTGACTAAGGGCTGATTCAGACGTGCCCCAAAGAGCACTTACAAGTGCTGGTGGTGGGATGTGAATGTGGAGAATCCCAAATGATGTCTGAAAAGACGCCGTGCGCATGATTGAAACTTGTTGGCTCACTGACAGGCGCGCTCTACCGACCTGGTTTTTTCATGTCAGTAGAGCGTGCTTGTCAGGGTGCCGACAAGCTTCAGTCATGCACACAGCACCTTTTCAGACGTCATCTGGGCACACATTCTTCACATTTGCATCCTGCTACCGGCACTTGTAAGTGCTCTTTGGAGTACATCTGATTCAGCCCTAATAATGGTAGAGAGTATTATTATTATTATTATTATTATTATTTAACAAACATTTATATAGTGCCAGCAGTGTACCTGGCACTTTACAAAGTAATAAAATAGACACGGTCCATGCCCTTAGGGCTTACAATCTGAGAGACAGGAGCTGGGGGAGAGACATAGGCAGGGGAACAGAGGGAGGGACAAGGGGTCTAACATTCATGAAGATGCAAGGTCTCAAGTGCACGTACTTGGCTTGGTTATGATGAGAATGACAGCAGGCAGGTCCATGTTGCAAGGATAAGGGTAAACAGACCGTAGGTATAGGAATAGTGGCTCAGCAGGATAAAGAGTCAGACAGAGCAGAGCGAAAGAGGTGAGTTTTAAGGAGAGATTTGAAGGTATGAAGGGAGGGGGCAAGGCGGATGTGGACAGGGAGGGAGTTCCAGGCATGGGGGGCAGCAAGTGAGAAGGGACGAAGGCGCTTAGGGGAGCAGGGAAGGCGTGGAAGGGTGAGAGAAGGGACAGAGGAGGAGCGAAGTGCACGGGCTGGAGTATGGAGGGCGATAAGTGCAGAGAGGTAGGGGGGAGCAAGGTTGTGAAGAGCTTTATAGGTGAAGACTAGGAGCTTGTGCAGGATTCGTTCAGGAAGGGGAAGCCAGTGAAGCGAAGAGAGGAGGGGCTGCACATGGTCGAAGCGACTGGCGAGGTAGATGACCCTGGCAGCAGAGTTTTGGACAGAGATGAGGGGAGAAAGGTGAGACCGGGGAAGGCCAGTGAGAAGGAGGTTACAGTAATCGAGGCGAGAGATGACCAGAGCATGAACAAGAGTTTTGGCAGACGAGACAGAGAGAAAAGGGCGAATCTTAGCAATGTTATGGAGGGAGAAGCGACAGGATTTAGCAACAGAGTCAATGTAGGGTTTAAAAGAAAGGGCTGAGTCAAAGATGAAGCCTAGGCTACGGGCTTGGGGGACAGGCAGGATGGTGACTCCATCAATAGTTATTGACAGTGAGGAAGGAGAGGAAGGATGAGGGGGGAAGATAAGGAGTTCAGTTTTAGCCATGTTGAGTTTGAGTTGACGTTGAGACATCCAGGTAGAGATGTCAGAGAGACAGTTGATGAGACGAGCTTGAACAGAGGGAGAGAGAGAGGGAGTAGAGAGATAGAGTTGAGTGTCATCAGCATAGAGGTGGTATTGGAAGCCATGGGAGGCAATGAGTTTGCCTAAGGATGAGGTATAGATCGAGAAGAGGAGAGGGCCAAGAACAGAGCCTTGAGGAACACCAACTGAGAGGGGGAAGGAGGAGGAGGTGGAGTTGGAGAGAGACACATTAAAGGAGCGGTCAGAGAGGTAGGAGGAGAACCAGTTATGGACAGAGCCACAAAAGCCAAGGGAGTGAAGGGAATCCAGCAAGAGTGAGTGGTCAACAGTATCGAAGGCAGCAGAGAGATCAAGGAGGACAAGAATGGAATAGAGACGTTTAGATTTAGCCACCAGAAGATCGTTGGTGATCTTAGTGAGAGCAGTTTCAGTAGAATGAAGGGGGCGGAAGCCAGATTGGAGGGGGTCAAGGGAGGAGTTGGAGGATAGGAAGTCAAGGCAGCGGGAGTAGACAACACGTTCAAGCAGCTTGGAAGCAAAAGGAAGGAGTGAGACAGGACGATAGCTAGAAGGGTCAGAGGGGTCAAGAGTGGACTTTTTGAGAATAGGAGAGACTGTGGCATGTTTGAAGGCAGAAGGGAAAGAGCCAGTAGAGAGGGAGAGGTTGATGATGTGCAGGAAGGAAGGGGCGACAGTGGGAGTAATGGAGGTGAGGAGGCGGGAAGGAATGGGATCAAGGGGGCAAGTGGAAGGGTTGGAGGAGGAGAGCAGAGAGGAGATTTCCTTAAGGGAGGCAGGGGAGAAGGAGGACATGAGAGAAGGAGGGGGAGGAGGGAGAGGGGTGGGAGTGGGAAGAGAGGAGTGGGAAGCGATGTCGAGGCGGATCTTGTCTATCTTGGAGGTGAAGAAGGAGGCAAGATCCTGAGCAGAAAGGGAAGAAGGAGGGGGAGGACAGGGAGGCTTGAGGAGGGAGTCAAAGGTAGAGAACAGGCGGCGAGGGTCCCGAGAACAGGACTCAATGCGGGAGGCATAGTAGTGTTGTCTAGCAAGGGAGATAGCAGAAGTAAGGGTGGAGAGACAGAATTTGAAGTGAAGGAAGTCAGCGTGAGAATGGGATTTGCGCCAGAGTCGTTCAGCAGCACGAGTGCAAGAACGGAGGTGGCGGATACTAGGGGTGAGCCAAGGACGGGGGTTGTGGGAGAAGGCAGGGCGGGAAGAGAGAGGGGCATGGGAGTCAAGTGTGGAGGAGAGAGAGGCGTTGAGAGCAGAGACAGCGGAGTCAGGGGAGGAGGAAGAGAAGACTGTAGGAAGAAGGGGAGAGAGAGAGGAGGCAAAGTCCAGGGGATCAATAGCTTGAAGGTCACGGAAGGGGCGTAGAGAAGGGGAAGAGGAGGGGGGACAGTGGGAAATGTTGAAAGAGGCAAGGAAGTGGTCTGATATAGGATGAGGATCGAAGGAGAGATCAGCGACAGAGCAGTTTCTAGAGAGGACAAGATCAAGAGAATGGCCATTAGTATGGGTGGGGGAGTTGGTCCAAAGGTGGAGGTTGAAGGAGGAGGCTAGGGAGAGGAAGCGAGAGACTGAGGGCTGAGATGGGTCATCAACATGAATGTTGAAGTCACCAAGGATGAGAGTGGGGATATCAACAGAGAGGAAGAAAGTGAGCCAGGACTCAAAGTCAGAAAGAAAGGAAGAGAGAGGACCAGGGGGACGGTAGATGACAGCAACACGTAGATGGAGGGGGGAGTAGAGGCGCACGGAGTGAGCCTCAAAGGTATGGAAGGAGAGAGAGGGGGGAGGAGAAATTGGTTGGAACTGACAGGATTTAGCAAGAAGGAGGCCCACCCCACCACCCCGTCCTTCAGGGCGGGGTTGGTGAGAGAAGGAGAGACCCCCACAGGAGAGGGTAGCAGGCGTGACAGAGTCCGAGGGAGTGATCCAAGTTTCAGTAAGGGCAAGGAGCTGGAGGGAGCGAGAGAGGAAAAGATCATGGATATAGGGAGCTTTACTGATAGATGAGCGACAGTTCCAGAGGGAGCAGAAAAATGGTAGTTGATGAGGGGGGAGGCAAGGAATAGGGATAAGATTGGGAGAAGGGGAGCGTCGTGGTAGGCTAGAGACAGGAGGAATAGGGATAAGATTGGGAGAAGGGGAGCATCGAGGAAGGCTAGAGACAGGAGTGGAAGGGGAGCAATGAGAGAAAGTAGCCAAGGGAGCAAAGGATGTATGGGGGAGGTTAGAGAGTGGTGATCGGTTGGGGGCAGGAAGAAGCTGGGAGGAGAAAAGTAGAGGAAGAAAAAGATGGACAGGAAGAGGAGAAGGGGAGGAGGGAAAGAAAAGGCGAGAAAATAGGGCAGGCATGTTAGTGAGTAAGATCGGAGGGAAAAATACAGTAGAAAAGAAATGGAGAAAAGTAGCTGTAAGGTGCGCGCCTTTCAGTCCATTGGTTGGTGGAGCTTGGGGTGGCAGAAAGGCCAAACCCCAGGAGAGTCATGGTGTCCTCAAGCGATGACAGCCGAGGATGCTGGGAGTGTATGCAGACGAGCTGCAACCTCACCAGTTCTCGGCCCGCTGGTCAGTGGAGCTTGGGGTGGCAGGAAGGCCAAACCCCAGGAAAGTCATGGTGTCATCAGGCGATGACAGCCGAGGATGCTGGGAGCGTATGCAGACAGCTGCAACCTCACCAGAGAATATACATTGTTAATCTTTTTAGTTATAATTGGGCAGTTGTTACTTATTAGATTGCTTCTTCATTAACAGAAGAGTATTGGTAGCAGCACACATTCCTATGATTCTTCCCTGCCCAGACCTTGGTATTCTAGCACAAGGGTGAGTTCAACCTAACTCTACAATCTGCTACGGATCAGGAGACTTGCCCCGGCCCCCTGCTAGATTTGTCTGAAAACTGTGCACAGCTACTCCTGAGTGCAGCTTCTGTGGTAAAGTGTCAGGACAATCTAATGTGGGGACCCCTAGTGCCATGTAACTGTAAGCATCTTGCTGCCCTAGGCTGGGATCATTAACCGATCTTTACTCACTCCCTTGAGTTAACCCCCTCTCTGTGTGGTACCACTCTTGCTGGACAGGCTTCTGGCATGACTGAATGAAGAATCATCCCTGTGCCAACAGGCAGGCTGCAAGAGAGATCAGCACCTCCCTCCTTCTCCTGAGATACCTATGCAACAAGACAGATCAACAATGGTGTCTATTTAGGACAAATCAGTCTTTACTAAAAGATCAGTACCAGTGGGAAGTCAGGTGCAGGTGCAGGAAAACACAAAACAAGTCTGTTAAAGCAGTTGAACAGTTCAGTCAGTTGCTGGTGCAGAGATTCCTTCTCAGGTGCTGATTGTGGCAGGATGCCTCTTGCCAGGCATACGTCTTGTCAGGTTCAGGTCCAAATACAACAAAGTCTTTAGGGAATTCACTCAAATAGCTTTTATTCAGCATAAACACAGTTCTCCATGTAAGTCATGGGGTTACTTCCTTCTGGCTCCAGGCTTACCCACATCCAGAGTTCTCCACTCTACCAAAGTCTCAGTCCATATGCCCCCTTAGGGGTATTTCTTCAGTTCTTTAGTAGAACTTCCTTCTCTTAGGAATTTACAGGCATTCCCAGATCCTCTTACCAGGTATTGCCAGGCATCAATACGCTGCCTCTGCCCACAACACCATTCAGACCGCTTTCCTTGGCCACACTACTGACTGCTGGACACAACTGCCTTCCTAGCTCAGCCATTTCCTTTTATACTCTAAGCCACACCCTAAACACACTGACCTCCTGCCAGCGGCCATCTTGGGACTTCTCAGTGGCCATTTTAACTCTTTCCCAGTCCTCTCTGACTCCACTCTGCCACACTGATTCATTAGAATGACCCAATCCAAGGCTGAGTCATCTTCCAAGCTGCAACCCCAGCAGCCCTCTTCAGGCTGAGTTCTCAGTCAGCTTTCATTAGCTACTTTTGCTTCAGATGGAATAGGACTAGCCCTAAACCAGACAGAGTCCATAGAATTTAAACAACCTTTACTCGTCCAAGCCTGGGTCATCATTCTACCCTATGAGCATGACCAGAGAATGTGGAGCAAAAATCTAGGAAAGGCTGCGAAAGTCCATTCAGTGGAGCTCATGTGGAGCTCATGTTACAATAAACAGTTGGTGACAACACTGTTGTGGCAACCTGAGATTGGGAGGGAAAGCTGTGGTGGACAAGGTCAGTGTTGGGTCTGACTGTGAAACAAAAACTCATGTGGCTGGGTCACTGGGGAGCAAAGGGAGGCTCATAAACATGCAGTCAGCTGGCCCTGCCCTCACGCTGTGCCCATCACCCCACCCTGTGCCATGATGGGCAGCCATAGTGGCCAATGACAGTCGCCATGGTGGACCTGATTTGGCCCGGACCATGGTGGGCTATAACATTCATTTTGACCTACTTTAGTCTGCTGTGGCCTGGTCAGACGGACCATAGCCCAGGCTGTGATCCTGGAGGCTTTGGGGATCACAGCCTGGGCTCACCGCTAACATTTATTTTATTTATTTATTTCTACACATTTCTATCCCGCCCCTCCTGCCACGCAGCTCGGGGCAGCTTCCAACAATTAAAACAATAATAAAATACAATAAAAACAATTTAAAAACAGTCATAAATGTTTTACAATAAACAGGGCTAAACAACAAACCACCAAAAACAGACAGGTGGGGGAACTAAAACCTCCCACCCTACCCCTCCCTCCCAAAGGCCTGGGCAAACAGCCAGGTCTTACAGTTTCGCCGAAATGTCAAAAGGCTTGGGGCCAGGCGAGCTTCCTCCGGAAGGGAGTTCCACAGCCGCGGCCCTACCACCGAGAATGCTCGCTCCATCGTGGCCCCCCGCTTAACACGGGGGACCTCCAGGAGGGCACCCCCGGCAGACCGCAGGAGCCGCTCCGGGGCGCGAAGGGCGAGGCGGTCCCTAAGGTATGAGGGGCCAAGACCGTATAGGGCTTTATAGATCATCACTAGGACCTTGAACTTGGCCCGGCACACTATCGGCAGCCAGTGCAGAGCTCGGAGCACCGGTGTAATGTGCTCCCGGCGACCCGTCCCCGTAAGAAGACGAGCCGCCGCATTCTGCACCAGCTGCAGCCTCCGAGCCAAGAACAAGGGAAGCCCCACGTAGAGCGCGTTGCAGTAGTCGAGCCTCGAGGTGACAAAGGCATGGATGAGGGAGGCCAGGTCCGGGCCAGAGACATACGGACGCAGCCTACGTACAAGATAAAGCTGGCGGAAGGCAGCCTTAGCGACTGCCTCCACCTGCCGCTCCAGACGCAGGTCTGCGTCCAATATGACCCCCAGACTCCGGACCTGCTGAGCTACAGGAGGGCAAACCCCCCCAACTAGGGGGGCCACCACCCCCTTCGCCCTCCCCACCACCATCACCTCCGTCTTATCTGGGTTGAGCTTCAGTCTGCTCAGCCGCATCCAATCCGCCACGGCCTCCAAACATTGGGATAGCAACGAGATAGCAGGGTCTGGGTCAGTAGAAAAGGAGAGGTACAGCTGAGTATCATCAGCATACTGGTGACAACGCACCCCGAACCCTCTCACGACCTCCCCCAAGGGCTGCATATAGATATTAAATAACAACGGAGACAAGATCGAACCCTGCAGAATGCCACACGGTAAAGCGCGGGGGCACGATGTCTCCTCCCCCAACACCACCCGTTGGCTCCTCCCCGAGAGGAATGAACAGAACCATTCAAGAACGGTCCCGTCCAGGCCCCCCAGGTCATGCAGTCGTCTCAACAGCAGCCCATGGTCCACGGTATCAAAAGCGGCCAAGAGATCTAGCAGGATGAGAAATGTTGAACATCCTGCATCCATCTCCCGGCGGAGGTCATCTACCAAGGTCACCAACGCCGTCTCGGTGCCATAGCCGGGGCGGAACCCAGATTGTCAAGGGTCTAGGAACCCGATGCTATCCAGATGAACCTGGAGCTGGAGCGCCACCGCCCGCTCAATAACCTTCCCTAAAAAGGGAAGGTTAGAGACAGGTCGGTAGCTGGCGAGCGCACCCACGTCCAAAGATGGTTTTTTCAGCAGGGGACGCACCACCGCCTCTTTAAGGCAAGGCGGCAACCTCCCCTGCCGAAAGAACGCATTCACTACCCTCGCTAGCACCGTCCCCAACGTCTCCCTGGAAGCTTTTATTAACCAGAACGGGCACGGATCAAGTTCACAACACGTGGCCCTCACAGACCCCAGGACATCCACCGCATCGGCCGGCGTCACTTCCTGAAACTCTCCCCACGAAGCTGGACCAGACGGGACCTCCGTCCCCCCGCGCTCCTCCCCTACTGCCATCAATCCAGCGTCAATCCCAGGCAACATCTGGTGATGTAAAAACTAATGCGATGGTGGCCCGCCGGCCAAATCAGGTCACAGTGGACCGAAGTGGGCCACCGCCATGTTTGTTAATGTCCAGTATTTATCCAGGTGAGATGTGGGTGAGGCAGGTCAGAACTGGCTTAAAATTACAGGCTAGGGAGACAAGGGTGTGGACGCCATCATGAAAAAAAAGAGTATTTACCTGACTGGCTAGGGGAACTCACCCTGATATACGACTGCTTTTATCACAAGTAACAAGAAAAGGCTACTGTTAGGGTGGCCATTAAGCATCTTTATTGTAAACCAAGTTGTAATTGTCAACTAAAAACAACTTTCTGTGCATAACAAATTCTTGCTAAAGGGTGGCTGTATTTGGAAGAAGTCTATATGGAATTTGCCTATATATGCTTCTAAATGGAAAACAATTCATGTAAAAACCTCAGAAATAACTTCCCCTTCCCCGAACAATTAACCCAAGGTTCCCAAACCCCAAATTTTTCACAGTCGTTTACACCTGAGCTAAATTACAAAAGAATATAAATGCCAAAAGAGGACTCTGAGTAACATAACAAATGCAATCAAAAATAAGGTTGAAAATCAAACCTCAAATAAGAACATCAAAAATTCAAAAACTTTTAGCATTTTGCAATTATAGTGGTAATTGCTATTTTAAAATGTTTTGCTTATTCCAAAGAAACTCTTTGCTATTAGCTGAAATTCTAGACATTTTTAAATCACAGAAACTCTTTTTGCAGCTGATGAAGACTAAATATACAGGCAATCAAAACAACCTATTATCTACATATTTTAGTTGATTAAAAAAAAAGTACCTTTTGGAACTTTTAAGAAAATCATTTTACTACATAATACCAGCTAATTAAAATGCAGTTTAACGGGGCAAAAACATTAGGGTTGCTTATTTTTAAAGTAGGTGGTGATGGGGTTTTGTGGTTTTGCAAGAGTGAAGGAGATCAAATCTCAAAAGTCTTCATAAGCCTTACTGCTGTATTCTCTTCCTCTATGTGATCGTTCCACTTTCTGGTGGTGGTTGTGTGTGTGTTGAAGATTCTATTGAACACAAATAAGTGACATGTATATAAAATTAACCATTAAGTATCCTGTAATGTGATAAGGATTAGCAACAACTAAAACTCAGGTGGCTCTGATATTGTTTCCTGCTCTGTCAAAGATTATGCAAATGTGGTAAGTCACTAGTTTCTCTGTAAAATTCTCCATTTAAAATGATATTCCCAAGTATCAGTTCAATAGTTCTTTGCTACATTAGACTTCTAATAAAAGTAAATACAATTAAAACCTTGGATGAGCTCAGCTACTTTGTTAATGGTGGTTATATCAAAACCTGAGCTGGAGACCATGGCTGCCTCACAGAATGCTGGGAAGCTGGAGAAGGTAATGTTCAAGGACAAACAAATTAGATAACGAGGTGTGGTTCAGAGCTGCTATAATAAATGGGATTCTGACCCAATAACCTCATTCAAAACTCTCATCTAATAAATTATACCTGCAAGACAAGAACCAAACACCTGTCAGATGTTGGATCTGAATGAAATAATGGTTTCTGTGGCTTATGTGGTTTCATTTTCTAGTTCACAAATTTGAACAGTCAGGCGCTGAAAGGAACTCTCCAATATTTTTTCTTTGTCCAATTTAGCAAACTATAAATATTTTGAAATTCTCTGTCAAAGACCACTGAAATGGGACAGTAGTAGCTCATGCTTTATTATTTAGCTTGAGTATTTCATAATTATCCTGTTAATCTCTTCTCATTTACACTTTTCTATAACTATATACTAAAGTGTGAATATTCACATATGGTCCAACAGAGCAGTCTTTTAACAAAGTTTGTTTTTGTTCAGCTTAGAGTGAATCCAGATGGCCACCATGTTTCTATTTTTATGTTTAACAATCCACAATATTTTGATTTTGAATAGTCTGGTGAGATTGAAAAGGAAAATGATTGTGTGATTGTCATGTAATGTACAGTGCATAAAACACAGTAGGGTAAATACAGAATGACAAATATCACCTATGTAATGAGCTCACCAGGGACTATTTTAGCATCATTGGCCCTTTTTACATGAGACGCTCCCCTGCACGGACACCCATCGTCCATGTGGCGGAGCATTCTGTGTAAATGTGGGGGTACATTGGTGTGCGGTCCCACGGTCCCCACATCCCCATGCGCCCCCCATGCACAGAGCAACTGGTGTCAATGCAGGTTGCTCCGTGCATGGGGATGGGGGGGGGAATTGATGTACGCCTATGTGCATTTGCCCCCCTGCAGCGGCATGCGCATGGACCACCATTGTGCTGCAGCCTGTTTAAAAAGGGCCCATTATGGCATAGGGTATTTGGCATATTGATGGTCCTGTGTTTGTGCATTCAGTAGTTCTGCATTTCTTCACAATGCTATCAGACTATGTTGAACTTACCAGAGTAACCTGGCATGGAGGGTTAAATAAGGGAGATGGGGATGTATCTGTATTTATTCTTCTTTCTGTTTGTCAGAAAGGTTTCTTTCTACCTTTGATTTTGAACTAAGATATGGTTCAGCAAGTCTACTTAATGTTAGGAATCTATACTTAGGAATTACTAGTATGCAAAGTGCTGTCCAGCGGAGCTCTTCTAGGTGGTGAACAGTCTGTTAAATTCTGGCTGTCTTCATCTGGAGTTAGTCATTAGTTGCCCGCTGGGATGACTTTGCCACATACTTTGAAGATAAAGTTGATCTTATTTGGCATCACTTGAAAACTGTTTATTTGGGTGCAGAATCAGAATTTGGAGTCAGGGAAGCTCAGTCCTGTCTGGTTTGCTTGGATCAGCTTCAATTAGTCTTGTCCACCAATGCTGAATGTGTGCTTGGAGTGCTGTGGATGACCAGTTGTAAATTAGATCCATGCCCGTTCTTGCTGGTGAAAGCTAGCTGGGAGACACTGAGGCCGTTGCTGTGCTGTGTTCTCAGTGTCTCCCTTTGGGAGGGCACAGTTCCTGATAGTCTCAAAACTGTGGTGGTCTGACCCCTGCTCAAGAATCCATCTCTTGATGTTGTCCAGTTATCCCCCTGTCTGTAATCTTCCCTTTTTAGGGAAGGTTATTGACGGGTGGTTGTCTCGCAGCTTCGGGTGAATCTCAATGCTATTGGATTCCTGGACCCATGTCAGACAGGATTTCACTGAAATGCTGAAATGAGAAGCATTTTTTCTCACAAAAATATTGTGAGAAACAAGAATTGTCACAGAGATCTCAGTACAATCTCGATAATGGAGTTCTCAGTTGAGAATTTTTTCTCAAAATATAGTTTACCATTTATTGCAATTTACCATTTGCTGTATACTGAATTTACCATGTACTGCTTACCATGTACTGCCTTCATCCCGGTAATGCGCACATACAAAATGCCACTTTGCGCATCACCGGGATGAACATGGTATGTGGTAAATTGTGGTAAACAGTATTTCAAGAAAAATTTCTCAACCAAGAAATGTCGAGAATTGGTATTTTTCTCGAAGATCATTTCTCACTTAAAACGAGTCGAGAACCGTGATTCTTGATGATAACCGAGAAATTCAAGATTGAGTTTCAGCCCTAAAAGAGACTGAACTTTGTGGCCTTGGTTGATGATCTCTACTTGGAAATTGAAAGAGGCAACTGTACCCTGTTGATTTTGTTAGATATTTTGGTGGCCTTTGATACAGTTGATCATGGGATGTTGTTGACATGGCTGTGGAACCTGGGAGTGGTTTGCAGGACTGCTCTTGAGTGGTTCCACATTTTCCTAGCTGGGAGAACCCAAAGGTTGGCTGTTGGCGGCAGCTCGTCATCCCCTTGGGAGTTCCCTTGCAGGGTCTTGCAAAGTTCTTGCGAATGAGATGAGAATCTGCTAGATTCTCACTGAGAAATACAAGAACTTTGAAAAACAAAATACCTAGCACTGATGGGGAAGGAGGGAAGACAAAGCCATACTGTTCCCTTCCCAGCTCTTTTACCTTGTCTGGGGCTGGCAGGTTGGAGACAGAGTCTCCATAAAGAGTCTCTGTAATACTCCCAATAGAGCATTATCAGGAATGGAAGGAGGGAGAGCAGGAGGGAGGGGGCAGACTCAACAGACATCTTCAGCATTCTATTGGCTAGCAGGAGTCAGCAGCCAATAGAATGCTGAAAAGCTATCCTGAGTAAGTGGGGGGAGTCCTTTCCAGATAAGGGGAGGAGCTGAAGGGAAGAGGTCTGCTCAGCCCAGCTCTTTTGTGTTCTATTTGCTGTTGGCTCCTGGGGGAAGGGCTGTAGGGGATTAAGGGGATTTTTAGTTGTTTCTATATGTTGTCATATGTTGTAAACTACCATGAACCTCAATGGAAAGGAGTTTATTTATTCAATGAACTTGAATAAATAATTATTCAATACTCTCCTGAGCAGAGAGTACTTGGCTGTCTAGGGCATGATGAAATGGATTTGCAGGCATGAGGAACAGAGCTTCTGCATGCATGATACTGCATGGGTGCAAGTGAGGGGAGTGGTGTGAGAGACAAGGCTATGATGTGAAAGGAATGGGGAGGTGGTTTGGAACTACAGTCATGTGGGTTGTTGTGTATAGGCACAACTGGCACTCCAGGGGAAAGGCTTCTCCTGCGTCATATGGTGGGGGCAGTGCTAAAGCTGTGAGCACAGTGCCAAGTAGCCATCAGGTGCTATTGTGCTTCCTGCCTGGGCCATTGTGTGCCTGTAAAGGTATGGCATACTGAGCAAGTAGATACTAGGCACCGGCTTTGATGTATGGATCAACTGACATTGGTGTCCGCCGGAGCCTTCCAGCATATCTGGGTGACTGGTATGAGAAACTTTCCAGGTGCTAGAACTTTTTGGCTTGGTGAAAGAGTGACCTGGTTAAGATGGAAGCAGGTCCAAAAGGGGCAACATTCATGGATAGTTGTCAGGTCCTGGTCTTGGACCCCTGCTCGCTGAGTTTCTGGAGTGGTGGCTGACTCCTAGCTCCACTGCTTCAGCCTTTCTCTTGTCCAGCCACTCCCTTCATGTCTTCTCCCTGCCTTGTCCTGACCCCACAACATCTCCTGTCTGTATAGTCCATGCCCTGCCTCCCAGATTCCTGGTTGGCTGCCAGAAAGCATAAAATGTGTGCTGGTAGCAACAGGAAGCTGGGCGGAACAACACTCTCACTTCTTGTCCTGTCCTGCACACACACTCAGGCTCCAGATTGTATGTGATTTTCTGAAATGCCATGCCGGATTAATTTGCTTCTGCTTCCTGGTTTTAAATTCCCGTTTCCTGGTTTTATTCTGGATTAGTTCAACCTGATTTTCAAGGATTTATTTACTCTAGAATAAAATAAGTCCTGAAAAGTGATTGTGTAAATGCTTATTCTGTATTAGAGCTCCCTGTCATAAAGAACTGCAGGTAGATTTTACGTTTTCTCTACCCAACATCTCTATGGTATTCTGCAGTCTCAGGTGGCAAAATGTCACGGGTAGGGATTTATAATAGAGAAGGCTGTGACAAAATGCTAACCACGCTGCCTCCTAATCCACTATGGGCCTTTTCGCATGAATGCCCCCTCTACCCACGCATGCAGGTAGGGTGGGCCACCAGTGCGGGTGGATGGGGAGGTGTCCATTTCAATGCCATGACTGGGGGGTGAGGGTGCATGCGTGCTTCTGCGCTCCACCTGTCATCTACGCATGGAGTAACAGGCGCCAATGGCGGATGCTCGGTGGGTGGGTGTCCATGGAATGCATCTCACGTACCGCCCACCCATCCCCCCATGCACCCATGCTTGTTTGAAAAGGGCCTACGACCCTGCAGCAGAGGGAATCCATCAAGTCAACCCGCTCCAGGGACCCATGACAGCAAGTGACACAAGCACAGCAAGGGTGTTGGGTGGAGAGGGGCTCTCAGCTGCCCACGGAGCACCCAGAAATCAGAGCACAAGAAGGCTCTGAAATTCAGCTGCACTATGTGGCTGAATCCCCTGTGTGTCTCAGCTCTCTCCACAAATATAATTCCCTCTGGAAATTTGCATCCTAATCAATTCATGACAAGACTGATGCACTAGCAAAGGGATTCTCCTCTGTCAGAGTTCCCCAAGGTGCTATAATTCAACTGTGCTGCACCATGGGATTGCTATAGTCCTCCTTGCGATTGTTATACTGGCATAACTGTTCAAACTGCCATTCTGGATTAAGATTTTATGCCAGATCAAGTATAATCATCTAAACACTTTTTCTGGAATGTAATGCCAGCATTACAGCTAATACTGGTATTACTGCCTTCATGTAAAAACAGCCCCTGTCTTGCTCTTAGAGTGCTTTCTTACATGCATTAATATGTACTCGGCACCGTGAGGAAGTCCAGGACTCAAAAGATCTGCAGCTTCTGTCTCATGAGAATGGCAGAAATGGGGATCTTTGCCTGTAAACATGCACGTCCGGCAGAGTACCCTATAGTCTCATTCCTGCCTTGCACCCACCTTGTGCTTTCAGTTCTTGTCTTGCTTTTGTTCCTGCTCTGCACTCAGTTCTGCTCTTAGTCCTTGGGTGTTTCTAGACAAGTGCCTCCCCACCCATCACCCACCCATTATGCATGTTTCAGGGCTGCATAGGGTAGGGGGGTGCACCAGGTCCTCATGTCACTTTTGTTTTTTGTTTCCCTTATTCAAAAACGTTTTTGTTATTCAAAAATGTTGTTTTCATTCTTAACGACAATGTCGTTATTGGTTTCATTATCGGTACCATTTCAAATGAAATTTTATTTTTGGCATTGGTATTGTTCTCAATTCCTGTGTGCAACTAATATCTATCAAAATCTAAGGGAGACAGGGGAATCGAAAAGGAAAACTATCTATTAAATCAATTATCTATATAACTATTCTAATCTAATCTATATGTTTATAATATATACCTATATCTAATCTATATTACCTATCTATATATAATGTACAGGGGGAAGAAGGTACAACGTAGGGTATGAGGAAGAAAAGGTATTGGTAATACAATGAGAGCTAGGGAGGATTTTTTGTGCGCAAGCACCAAAGTTTTGTAAACACAACCTGACAAGCAGAGTTCTCACAGAACGGAGAGAAAAAGTCTGGCCCTCTCATTATAAACGGTTGTAGTGCCCTCCCCCAGAGCCCCCCTGATTGGTTGTGGGAGGCAGCAGGCATTGAGCAATCGCAGAGTGCCATGAGACTGCTGGGGCCTGCTTGTGCTCCTCATTGGCCAGCAATACAGCCATCAGATACTACTGAGCTGCTCGCCCCTCCCAACACAGGCACAGTTCAAGAGTTCAACCCTGTTTAGGGCTCTGAGATGTCTGCTCCCTCCTCCCCGCTCCACATTTTCCCTCCAAAACCCAACTGCCACAGCACTAATAATGACAATGATAATGACATTGTTGTTTTTGGTATTGGTTTCCGTATCGTTATTCTTGGTTGTCGTTTTTGTTATCGTTATCCTTGGTGGTTGTTTTTGTTGTTGTAATAATGAAACCAAAAGTTTTCATTATTGTTATTGTAATAACAATAATGACATGCACCAGTGGGGCTCTGCAAGTTGTATGATGGGTGAGTAATGGTTGGGGAGGCGCTTGTCTAAAACACCTCTTGTCTTGTTCCCTTCTAGTTGCTTCCTTGTTCTCCTCCTGGTCTTGTCTTGTCCTAGCCCTCCACTTTGCCTTCTGTTGTGTCTCCCAGCTCTGACCCTAAACCCTGTCGCTCCCAACATCCATGTCCTGGATGCCTCTTGGCCTGTGACCCTTATAAAAGTGTGCTCACCACGGACATTAAAGAACCAACATTTTGGAAGCAGAAAACAGCATTTGTGGAAAATTGGAATTGAATGTTTACACATTTTAAGACATGCCTTATCTTTCTCCTCCTTGTTCCTTGCACTTTGTGGGTGGGTAGGATATCTTGAACAACTAGAGAGTGCTCTGATCGTCAAGATCTAGAATGGCTTTTTAGGACCCAGAGGCACATTTTTTTTCAATGGATGGTGCTAAGTTATGGAACTTGCTGCCCAGAGGAGGTCAGAATCAGTCAATATTAACATGATCAGAACTAGTGCTGTGAAACTTGGTCCTTGGTTTTCCTCAGAAAACACCAAGGACTCAACTCGATTTACCAAATTCCAAAGTTTCAACGAAGGGCCCCTGAGACTTTGGAACTTGGAAAATCCTCAGCCAAGTAAAGGGAAGGAGGCCAGTGCTAGGCCCCTGTTTCCCCTTCCCTGGCCTCTGCTTGCAACCATCAGGGGTCAGGGAAGGGAAGGTGTGGTCCAAGCGGTGGGGGATGGGTCAGAGGATGGATGTTTGGGGGAACGGGAGTGGGGGCCTAAAAGGGGGGTCAGGGGTAGTTTACTTACCTTCCAGAGGGGTCCCACGCCGACTCATGGCCTCTTCCTGGCTGGTAAGTTTGATTTTTAAAAAAAAACCAAAAACAAACCACTGAGCATGCTCAGAAGGTCCTGAATGACCCTTTCTGAGCATGCTTAGCCCTTTTGAAAGATGGCACTGGCAGCATCAGCAGGCCAGCACAATCTATGGAAAGGGCTGAGCCTGCTTAGAAAGGGATGTGGGTGGGATGTAGCTCAGGTGGTCGAGTGCATGCTTTGCATGTATAAGGTCCCAAGATCAATTCCTGGTATCTCCAATTCAGGATCTCTGGTAGCACACATGGGAGAGGTCTCTACTGGGGATTCTGGAGGTAGCATGCCTGGATGAGGCCTCTGCCGGAAGCCCTGGAGAGCTGGATCTGAAACCCTGCTGCCATGTCAGGTTGTGGCAATACTGTGCTAAGATGGACCATTAGTCTGACTCAGGCAGCTGCTTATATTCTCATAAGGTAAGTAACCCACCTTGACCACCCCCCCGCCCCCAGGCCCTCCACTCCTTGTTAATTACCCCAACCCTGGCCTCGGAACTCAGTGAGTATTCACCACAGGTCCGAGGAGTGGTCTCAACACTTGGACCGCTCCTCAGATTCTCAGAGAATGCTTCTGAGGTTTTAAAAATTATTATTCAGGGCAGCTCTAATCAGAACATGATATCAGATTCCCCTTTTTTCCTACTGTACAACACCAACAAGGATGAAAAATATTTTGGCATTTCTCTGGAAAAAAGGGAAATCTTCAGCTAAGTAACAAAAATTAACCATAGTGGTTTAATATATACATTTGCTTGATTAAACTGTTTCCAACTCTAATTTCATGCTGACTGCTAGATTTCATGTTGGCTGGGGGCTTCATGAATGCTTAGTATTGCTAGCAAATTTATGTGACAATTTGAATGCAGAATGAAACCACAACCCTGAAGAAGTGAGATGAAAGTATCAAAGACACCTTCAGATACTTATTTTTAATCTGTTAAATTGATTTAATATGTGCAGGAAGAAAAGCAATTCAAGAATGAGAAAACAAAGTATTGGTAAGAAATGTGATTACATCATTATGTAAATATCTGGGAATGTAAGTCCATATAATTACTCCTTATATTTCTCAAAAGGTGTGAAATATAATACGGTCACCAAAGATATGGATAAAACTGTTGGTTTTAGATCCAGGTTCTTAATAAGCAATTTGGGGGGCAATATGTTGGCATTATACATTTTAATGGGAACATTGTTTAGTTTGTGCATAACCACATCATTGGTGAATATTTAAAGCACGTGGTTAAAAGTAAGTAAAAATATGTTGGTAGGTATGGTACACACACAATATCAATGTGCTCGTAGCAGGGAACAATTGTTGCATGCTTATATTTTTGAAAACGGACCTATTGTATGTATGGATTTACTTGTTCCACATGTTATAAACAAATTGTCTTGTGACAAATGTAAAAATGAGCTTGACATGGGGAAAATGCCATTGAGACTACCCTGCACAAGGTTTGGTATTACGTGATATTGGAAGTAGTGCTGAAACGCGGTCCTCTGAAAACTTCAGAAATCACAGGGTATTCTGTTTCCTGGTTCTGAATTTCTGAATTCTGAATTTCCGAGTATCAAGGCCAGTCCCCGGAAACCTCTGAAACCTGTTGAATACTGGTACCATTGCACATGTGGCTGGAGTGGAGTGACCCGGATGGTTGACCCTAGCTTCTCTGAGGTAGGAAACAAAACTTAGTACCATATTTGATCGGAGGGGGTATGGGAGGGGACGTTGAGTGATGGACAAACCACAGGGCAAGTTTTGATTGGCTGGCAGGGGCAAAATAAAAGTGGTTGTACAGCCATTTTCCATTCTCTTTAATGAATTTGGCTGTGCGCTACACTACTGATCTGTAAGTAATTGGCTTGGTGGGGGAGGTGGGGGTTGATCTAGCCTTCCCTGGCCATAGGGGCAATGCTGGGGGGGGGGACAGGGCTTACTTTTTCCTCCATACCACGATATTTTAAAAAAATAAGTGGGTGCCATGCTGCTGCTGCCTACTGCTTGGCACCATAAGGTCAGAGGAAGGTCATGCTCCACTTTCAGTTGCTTGGGCTTTCCAAGTTACCAGTGCCACACCAATGTCATGCCTTTTTAAAAAATAAGTGGGTGCCACTGCTGCCTGCACCGCTTGGCACCATGGTGGCCAGAGGGATCTGCCTAGCTCCACTTCCCCTCTCCTGTCCTGTCCGTATACTAGGGGCAATGCCGGGGGTTGCCACCAGTGCCTAATATGCTTAAAGTTTAAAGTGGATGCTGCTGTTGCTTCACTGCTTGTTGACAAGTTGGCACCATAGAGGCCGGAGAGGGATCACTTTAGTTTTCTGTGGTTAGGTTACAGTTGAACCTACTGTACTTTGTTTGTGGGTTCAACTTTGCCAAGATGTGACTGACCTTTGAGCAGAGGCACAGGGAAGATATACTTTCTGGTTAAAATAATACGGTGTGTGGGGAGGAGGGGGCTTGCCTTGCATAGGAGGCTTTTTTGTTTGTGTATGGGGGGTGAGATGAATGTCTGGTTTCTTTCCTGTGGGCATTATAATTGTCTGCTGGACACTGCTTGGTTGGCATAATGATTTTAAAGTGGGAGCACTCACTGCTGATGGTGGACCATGCTATGGGTACACGACTGCTGGTTTTTTTTGTATTTCTGCATGCAGTTGCACTTTTGTGGGTTTGTCTTCTTGACTGATTGTCCCACTCTTGCTAGCCTGTTTTTCTGGGCAGTGCTTTGGCTCTGGGTTCAAGAACTTTGCCAAGATGTAACCAGCTGGGGCACAGGGGGAATACTTTTTCTTTCTTTCTGGTTAATTTATTGTGTGTGGGGAGGTGGTTTGCCTTGCATAAGTGGGCACAATGGAGGCTTTTGAGGGGGAGGCGTGTCTAGTTTCTTGTTTGTTGCACTTAGTAGTTCTGGTTTCCGCAATTCTGAGTTCTGGAGTTCCGAATTACAAATTCTGGGTGGTCCAGAAATTCATCCAAGTACCTGTTCTGGGTACTTAGAATTTTGGAACTCACTCTGAGTACTTGGGTGGTGTATTTGGTGCAGCCCTAATTAGAAGTCATGAAAAGCTGGGAGTGATTTCAGCTATAAAAATCTGCAAGAAAATCCATAGTGCACCAGCAATTGTGCTCAACAGCAGTCACCTGATACATAAAAAAACTCTTGGCTCTTTTTTTGACCTTATGTGACAGACTGCCACAGCAACGATAGAGGTTTTGTAATAATTAGAAAGTGAAGAAAGAGTTAATAATTAGGTTCTCATCTTGAAGATCATAGTTCAAATTCTGCCCAAGGTCACTAGCAAAAACAACGTGCTATGCTGCAACTCCAAATTCAATGAAGGTAATGACTAAACTCTCATGCAATTAATGGGTAAATATTTGGTATTTTTCTCATTGTCATTTGTTCTCATGAAAAAGACCCTACCACAATATTTGGAAATATTAGTGGTTTTTGTTATCAGGGATGATAGATCATATGTGCTCTGACAGAGTGGGAAACAAAAGCTTTAACAATATCTAACTGCTTAAATGTTAATCTTTTTTCAGGTGCACTTTCAAAAGCACCATATTAACTTGACACTTGTTTTAGAGAATGGTAAAGAGTTCACAGCTGTTGGGCATTAGAATTATGTAAATAGTGGAAGGTAACATAATAAATGGCCACAGTACAAAAATATACTTTAAAATGTTGCCCCTCTACCGAATTAATTTCTTATATTTCCCTTAAACGGTATTATTTTGAACACTTTCTCTCTGAAACTTGTTTTTACTGCCAAATAACTGCTGTTTCATATGCAATGGAGTGGAGCAGTGGTGGCATCCAGTGATTAATTAGTTCAAAAAGTGTGCATTCCCTAAGGATATCCTGAGAGACACTTTCCAGGCCCTGTTTAAAAGAAACATATTGCTTGAATTTACAGGTGGTGGTAGGCTGAATTTAGATGGGTTATCAACTACGTTTTGAGTTTGTTACATCTGCAGTGCTATTTTCTATTACTTTGTAACCAGAGTAATTGTGCTTAATGATCCAGTACTTAGATCCCATTATTCCCAAGTTACTTTGGTCTTTCTTTGAAAGGTTCAAAGTAGTTTTTATTCAAAGTTTTGATTTTATATAGTCTGAGGAAAAAAATTAAAATGTGGATTTATTTTAATATAGTGCTCGCATTATAGTCCTTGGGATAAAGCTCCCCCCCCCCGGCCACAAATGAGGTACAGTGCTGCGAGCTCTGTTGCCTTAATCCTTCATGCATCTCTTTTCTCATCCTACCCAGCAAAAGCATTGCCTATCAGCTTTAAAGTTTTCACTTTTCACCCCTGGGCAGCCCATCCGTTTAAAGGTGGCCTGCTAGATGTGCAGGTGGAGCAGGCTGTGCCACTCTGGGGCAGCCCCACTGCCAGCACTCTGGAACATTCTGGAGTGCTGTCAGTGAAGCGGGCCAGACAAACCCTGGGCATTGGCCCAAGGCATAGCAGCTGTCCGTCTGATATGCATATCCACTCTGCTGCTCCACCTCCAGCTGACTGTTGCCCCTGGCAACACCATAGCATTGTGGATGCTCTAGTCTGCAACTCTGGTGTGTGTGTGTGTGTGTGTGAGGGGCGCATGGTGGACAGGGAACCCGCTGGGTCCATTTAAACCCAACCCATGTGGTGCTGGATGTTATTGCCCCCTGGAGCAGCTCCAGGGTTGGCTAGCCCTGCATCTGTCTGAAAACACCCGTTGTGTCTTGTGTGATTTCAGCTTACATGCTAAGGATGGCCATTTATGTGCAGATCAGGATTTCATGGCTGCCATGACAACCATGGGTCTATCCCAGATGATATCTGGCCCAACACATGAGGCTGGACACACGTTGGATCTCATGTTCTGTGTTGACCTGGCAATGGGGGTTCTGATTATTGGAGGTGTCCTTATGATACAGTTGTCATGGTTGGACCTTCTGATGCCCTGGATTCCTGTCCTCCTTTGCCCCTTTTGGGGCAGTGGGCCGGTTTGGATGGCCTGCCCCTTGAGATTAGTGTATCCAATAGGATTCCAGAACTCTTTGGGGTATTTACCTGCTGACCTTGACGGCCTCTCTGTTGATGGCCTGATTGATCTGTGGTATGATATATTGTCTTGGGCCATCGACACAGTGGCACCCAGGCATCCACTTTCTCTCCTGCAACAGTGCAAATCTCCCTGGTATATGGAGGACCTGAGGCTGATAAAGAGAGAGGGTAGGTGGTTAGAGTGCAGGTCAAATAATTAGGTGGTGCTAGACTTGCACCAAGGCTGCCTGACTGCAGCATAGATTGTTTTTGAACAACTATGCCGTGGCTCTGGTAGTGGAGAAGAAAGCTTCCTTCTTGGCTGCCATAGAATCTGCAAAGTGCTGTCCAGCGTAGTTCTTCCGAGTGGTGAATAGCTTATTAAATCCTAGCTGTCACCACCTGGAGCTAGAGTCATTAGCTGCCTGCTGTGATGAGTTTGCCACCGATAAAGTTGCCTGTAATTGGTACGACTTGGGAACTGCCAGTTTGAGTACAGAATCAGAGTTCGGGGTCAGAGAGGCTCACTCTTGTCAGCTCTGCTTGGATCAGCTTCAGTTAGTTTCACCCACCGATGTAGTGTGTATGGTTGGAGTTGTGTGGTGACCAGTTGTGAACTAGATCCATGCTCATCCTGGCTGGTGAAAGCTAACCAGGAGACTGGGACTGTTGCTAGCCTCAAAACTGCAGTGGTCTGAGTCCTGCTCAAGAAAACATCTCTTGATGTTGACTCCCCTAACAGTTATCCCCATCTCTAATCTTCCCCTTCTAGGGAAGGTTACAAATGGGTGATTGTCTCACAGCTTTGGGCACATCTCAATGGTATTGGATTCCTAGACCCATGCCAGTCACGATTTCATCCTAGGCATGACATTCAGTCTGTGCTTGAGGCAGTCCTGACTGGGAGAACCCAGAGGGTGGTGATAGGTAATGGCTTGTCATCCCCTCGGAGTCATGCAGAGATCCATCTTGTCACTACTGTTCCATGTGTATCTGAGACCCCTGGGTGTGGTGGTATGGAAATTTGGAGTGAACCCAACTCTCTTTTTCATCTGACTCACGTCCTGCAGTCTCGGTGCTTACCCAGTGTCAGGATGCCATTGGGGACCGGATGTGGGTGAACTGATTGAAGCTGAATCCAGATAAGACCAAGTTGGTGATGGTTGTTTGACCTGGGGTATATAGGAATCCCTGCTAGTTATGGGGTGTGGCCTCCATTGGGTATTCAGGCTTGCAGCCCCTGTGTGCTCTTGGATCCACTGCTGCACCTGGATTGCAAGGTTGTAGTGGTGGCCAGGAGCGCTTTTCACCCATGCCTTCGTAACCTCGAGGCTAGACTGCTGCAATGTGCTCTACGTGGGACTGCCTTTGATGACTGTTCGGAAGCTGCAGCTGGCGCATAATGTGGCGGCCCATCTTCTGTCAGGGGTGGGAGCACATCACACCAGGGCTTCAGAGTCTGCACTGACTGTCAGTAGCTTTCCAGGCACAATTCAAGGTGCTGGTTCTGACCTATAAAGCCCTAAAGGGCTTGGGCACCAAGTACCTGAAAGACCCCCTCTTCCCTTATGTTCCATTGCAACCTCTGAGGTCAGCCAGGAGCACCCTCTTGCAGGTACCATCTGCCCATGAAATATTTTTTTTAAAAGGGCATAAAGAGAGGCATTCTTAGTGGCTGCCCCACAATTATGGAACTCCTTCCCTTGGAGATTCAATTAAGTCTGAGCTTGCATGTCTTCTGGAAGAGATTTAAGATCTTTTCGTTTGGCCAGGTGGCATGAAATTTCATCCAAATTGGATGTAAAACAAAGAAGTTACAGATAGAAATGAGTGTGAAAACCATGGAAGTGAAATTTCCTATAAAATCAGGATCCTTTATCCAATCTTTATGAAAATGGTAGAGACAATCCCTTTGGTGAGAAGTACAATCTTTTGAAATGTCATGCCAATCAGATGAAAAATGAAGTTACAGCTAGAAATCCACTTCCCATTGAAACAAATCGAAAACAAAAATGAATAACAAAAACAACAATGGAAAATGAACATTTTAAAAATGAAAAATGACTTGGGCACCTTGTGCACACCCATAGCCGCCATAATGTTTGTTCGGCGACCTTACCAAGTCCCGGCTGGAGTAACAGCTCCTGCCACCTCCTGGAGTATTCCGTGGTGATGGTTGGAGCCATCATGTCAGAAAGCACGCTATGATATGTAAGTAATTGTATACAGTATTGCTTTAGCATGCAAAACAAACCAACTAAGTTTTGCCATTGTCAAAGTGAGACTGCATGACTATAATGCCATATTTAATTTCTTTCCTGTTTCTATTGTCCATTTTATTGAGATCCTTTAATTGCAGCTATGAAAATTGCAAATACATAAAAAGACCTGCCAATGTTTACTGCTTTCTCCAAACTTATAACTAATTTCTTTGGTGAATAGAAATTGTTTCCACATGTTGTGTTCTCTTTTTGGTGGAGCCGATCCCAAACCCTGTGGATCCTGCACGCACCCTTCCTCCCTGTGTGCACATACGTGCGTGATTTCCTCACGGCACAACGTGTGCAATTTCTGCGAGGAGGTGCGTGTGACCCCGGGATCCATGGGGCATGGAATCAGCCACATCTTCAGTATTTCTGTGCTGCAAAGTCTATAGAAGTGGGGTCAATACGAAGTGTAAAAAAGAAAAGAAAAGGTTCTTGGTTTAAAACACCAATGGATGTTTAAGGTGCAGAGTCAGTAAAAGCATTGTTCCTTCCTTGCTGCGGAATCCCACACAAGGCTGTGCAAGCCTTTTCCCTCCCAGTGGACTTTCTGGTACTATTACAATTTTGCATAGCCTTCTGTTCTGTTGAAGCCAGATGGAGTTTTTATTAAACCAGGCTTTAAATGTACAGAGATGACTCTCACTAACAGCAGGCTATGTGTCTGCTGAAGACTGAAATATTTATCTATTAATATTAAGTCACTATTGCTGTATACAATTGCAACTCAGAAACAGATGCTTTTGTGTAACTTTGGGAAAATTAAGGGTAAAAGTAAGAGCCACAATTGCAGTAAAATGTTCAGGCATGTAAATGTCCACTACAAGTACATATACTTCTGGAGTTGTTTTAGAGTTGAGAAAGTAACCTGACAAATTATTTTTGCACTGCTTTAGCAATGGTGTTGATTTTTATTTTAAAGTTTCAGTGTTGTTAGGTATGATGCATAGAAGCAGGGTGAGAAGGTGATTTCATGCTCTATTTCTTCAGAAGAAGTTTTGCATTTTCCTGATGAATACTGACATGTAAACCTAAACTGGAGTTCCCCAAGTCTAACAATGGTAAACAAAAAAGTTGTTAGATACTATTATAGACTTTTAAAAATAAACTGCTCAAAAATGTTTGAATTGCATCTGTACTCTGGCATGTAAGCTGGCTGGTTGGGAAAAGAAAAGTGTTACCTCTGTTGTGCCAAATAGTCTTGATGCCATCGAAATTTCTGTTACATATATACTTTCCTTTGCAGGTGCTATTTTATTTATTTCATTATATTTCATTTCTTGACTGCTCCCTCCTGTTATAGCAGCTCGGGGCAGCTCACAACATATTAAAGTCATATAAAAATATAATATAAACATAAATACAACATCAATCAATCAATAAGATACAAATACCAATATGAAATCAGTATAAATATAGCCCTAGGTAGAGCTAAATGACCCTCACTTCCCCCTTTCCAACCCTCACCCATCACCCTTGCCAAAAGCCCAGCGGAACAATCAGGTCTTACACTGTAAAAAGAGGGAAGGTCCGGAGCCAGGCGGACTTCTGTTGGGAGGGGGTTCCACAGCCTCGGTGCGGCACCGAGAACATCCTACTCATCGATGCCACCCGAAATACCCGGGGGCCTCCGAGGAGAGCACCCCCAGTCAACCACAGGGGCTGATCCAGGAAAACGTAATACCACCAAAACATACTGAATCTGTACCTTTTCTTAGGGTAATTTGGAGAGGAGAAAATCCTTATCAACATTATATTAAACCAATAGTATGTAAAATGCATGGAATAAAATTTCAAGATGCAAGTGACATTGTTACCCCGAGATTCTGGGTAATTTCAGATGTGCCGGGCCTCCCAACTCACCACACTGAACCCTGGACTGGGATCCATCTTGGATCCTGGTTCGTGATCAGACCGTCCATCTTTAGTTGTGCCAGCCTCATCTCTGAGGGGGATCGGGGAGGGGGGGGGGCTGCACGACGCAATGTGCGGCCGCTCAGCCCCACCCCCCCAGGCTCCCTCGGCCGCATGGGGAGATGGGCGGGCGTAGCAGTAAACGAGGCCACTGTACCCGATTCCGTCCCATGGTTGGGACCCGATTCCGGGACAGGGCTGGCGAGCAGATGTTCACCGTGGTCATTGCCAGCCCCATCCCAGATCATGGCCAACCTAACCATGATTCTGGGGGTGAGGCTGGCCTCATCTCCAGAACCATGGTCAATTTGATCCTGGCTGATTGTTCACTTTGGTGAGCATCTGGCGGGGAGCAAATAGATGTTCACAAGATCGCTGCCACCACACGGGATCCACTGAGATTCAGTGTGGTGAACAGTGATCTCGTAACATCTGAAATTACCCTCTCCTAGGAATTAGTTCCACCATGGGGTCAGGGATCTCCGTAGGAAAGCTTACGCTTCCTCACCAAAAAGTCACAATAGACAATTATTATGACTAAAATACTACAATATATTTCCCTGCCACACTGGCTTACACACTACTATAAAAGCACTATGGAAGCATGCAAACAAGTTATTGATTACAAAGATATATATTCTTGGAGAATATATCTCACCAAACTGATATAGCAGGTCCCCCCAAAATTGTCCAGGGTCTGTGGGGGTCCTGCTGAGGAAGATAAGATGTTAACTTGCTGCTATGCTGGAGACTTGATAAGAATTAAAGTAAAAATAGTAAAAATAAAAGATAGAAAAGATAAAGAGAAATATAAAACAAGATTTGTTCAGATGTTGAGGAGCATGGAAGCTCCAAAAAAGGAGGGAAAAGACAGAGAAGCACTTGTGGAAACTCTGTCCACCTGACAGATAAACCGGTTTCTTTTCCATTTTTAACTCTAAGACCAATACAGTGCTTCCCGAAAAGAAAAGAAAAGTCTGCATCTGGGAACAAAACCTTAAAGAAAAGTAAGAATTGCCCTTGAAAAATGGAGAAAGAAATTAAAAGAAAATTAACTTTATGACAAAAAGAGAAATGGCTTGAAAAGAGTGGGAAATGAAAAAAATGAAGTTAAAAATCACAAAATGGCTTGAAAAGAGCAAAAAATGTGAAAAATGAAGTTAAAATGAAAATAAAATGTAAAAATAAGAATAAAAATAAAGATGAGAGAAAAACAGAAAAGTAGCCTTAAAGTAGCTTTAAGCGAAAGCTACTTTAAGGAAAAGTGGCTTTAAAAATGAAAAATAAAAGACAGGAAAAAATACTAAAAAAAAAAGATTGGAAAATAAAAGAAAAAGAGTTGGGACAGAAAAAAACTAAGTTCCACAGGTGACTTGGCCCATCAGCATGTTGGTTAGCAAGCGTCTTCCTCTCCTCCTTCTTTTGTCAACAATATCCTGCCAGTCTTGTAGGATTTCTCAGAGTCTTTCAATATGGCTGCCAAGTGTTCCTCCAATCAGGTCAGGGGTGACCTGGTTTTTCTCCAATCAGCATAAAGTTTGCCTATTGCCAAGTGATGACACAAAAGAACAATGTTTTTGGTTTCCATATCCCCGCAGCCATATCTTCTTCTTGGTTATTTTTGATTTCACCCCTCCTTACTTCTATGAACCAAGACCATGGTAACCTTTTATCGGTCTTGATCTTTGTCCCACTTCAATAGAGTTTATTAGCTCAATAGAGCTCTATGAAACCCAATGGAGTCTATTAACTTCACTGAAGTTTTATTAAATTCTGTTAATTCTACATAATTTCATATAGGGATTCTTTTCTGGAAGTTGTTGAAGAACAGATGCTATATCTGTCTTCGTTCTACTCGCTGTAGAAAGAAATTTCTAGAGCAACATGATTTCTAAGACTTTGAGTTTCTCATTAAGATACTATTCAAAGGAACAATTATTCCTCTGAATGGTATTATTTAGTTATAATTTGAAGCCAGACTTTTTGTTGAAATAAACTATAGTTAATTAATTAAATACATTATTCTTAATGTCTTTAGTCTCTAATTTTCCCACTAGATTTCCAGAACTGTCCCTAATCTAGACAGAATTCTTTCATTAAAATGCCTTAAAACAATTTGGAATTTACATTGGGAAATATGTTGATTGATACCTGCCAGCCTTAAAAAAACACCCTTATTTAGCTTAAAAATTAAACTTATTTTAGCATTTGAGATATCATTGCAACAGTGAAACACCTTTTCCGTGGGGTGGTGGTGGTTTTCTGTTATCAAATGCTACTGCTTCGTTACATGTTTTTAAGTCCTTTAATATTATGAGAAACTGTTTTGACCCAACTTACAAAAAAACCTTGGGTCCCAGAAACAAAAATCTTATCAGTGTCTCTTCAAATTCATTTGTGCCAGTTATGCTTAAAAAGTCTGTGTAGCTACAGGCTAAAACTGCTTTTTAGGCCAAATTAAATCTTGTCTCCTCAATAAAAAAAAATGTAAAGACTGCTATTGTTTAAAATGTGAATAAAAACAAGAGACACTTAATTAACAATATTAATAACAGACAACTTCAGTGGGTGAGTAGCAGATCTCAAAAAGTCTATGCTGAAGAGATATGATGAAATCAACATAAAAGAAGCAAGTAGATTACAGTCAAAACAACAAATTATGATCAAATGGCTAGTAAGTTATTAAACAGCAAGTAATCAATAATGAATCATAAATACATATTATATCCCAACAAGTAAACAGAGCCATATTAGAAACCAGTGAAATACCGCTAGAGGACCTCATTGTGCTGCAATTAACATCTAATTTCTTCCAGCCATGTTTACTGCATTCCACACCTCATAAGTCAAAACAAAATAATTGGAGCATGGTCTTTCACATAACCAAAACAAAATAACATTCAGTGAAATGCCGAAGTGTTTACTGCCAGTTGTACAGCGTGCCATAGGCTGCAAGAAAGGAAGAGAGCAGAAAGAAAAATGGATTCCATGGCCTATTCTGAAACATGAACAATTTAAATCTGTGATGGATTTTATCCATAGTTAAAATGGAAAAGTAAATCTCAGACCTGAGTTCACCCTATAAGGAATTCCTCTCTCTCAGCTGGGCACTTCCTAGACAGCCCAGTTAATCCAGGTTGCTTTCAGAAAACAACATGGCTAAAAGATGTCACCTGTTTTAAAGGCTATGGCTTCTTTTGCCATACCATTACCCACTTAACAAAACACTCACTACTTGGGGTCAAAGAAACCACCTTATATATGTTAAAGTAAATACTTTAAAAGCATTGACAGGATTTAACAAAGAGACCAACAAGACATGGTTTGCTTTAAAAAATGTCTGGGCGTATGGACAACAATTATGTAAACAAGATAAACCAAAGGACACTTTTACTAAACATCTTTCAGTACTGACATAATGGCACCAAAACCGGACAATTTTAAATTGACCTGTCTTTTAGCAATTTAAGGACTGAATTAGCTCAGGCCCATTTTTCTGGTTACAACATGAAGTGATAATATTGTTTTTTATAAAATCCAAATGACTTTCTCTCCTATCCTGTTCCCTACTCCTCATGATTGTGTTAAGATTATGCTAGATAGCTAATTATTTTCAGTCATGATGTTTTTATTTGAATCCTAGAATCCCAGTCCCTGTAGGTGCAGCCGTGCGCACATGGCCACATGACTTGCATACAGGTCATGGGTCTGTGCCGGAGGTGTGTGCGTACATGCATGCTGCATGTGCTGTATGTGCTAGTCCACAGGGCTTGGGATTGGTCCCATAGAGTTGGGAAGTCATCTAGTCCCAACCCCTTGCCTCTCAGAGGTCATCTAGTCTCAATCCCTTGCTCAATGCTGGAAATCTGCTGCTACAGCATCTCTGGCAGATGGCCATCCAGCCTCTGTTTGAAAACCTCCAGCAAAGGAGAGCCCACCACCTCCCTAGGCAATCTTCTGGAGACCATTATTTCTAGTCTTGCCTTCAGGGGCAAGAGAGAATAAGTCTCTTTGCTGTCATCTCTGTGACAGCCATAAGAACATAAGTGCCATACTGGGTCAGACCAATGGTCCACTGAGCCCAGCACCTGTCTCAGACAGTGATTAATCTTGGTTGCTTGGGAGAAGTACCCAACAAGTCACTGTGGAGCATCCCATTTTCCCTGTTGTTCACGTCCAGTTCCCAACAGTAAGAGGTTACATTCCCCAAACCTACCCAGATAATAGCTGCTAATGGACCTATTCTCCAGAAATTTGTCCAACCCTTTCTTAAACCCAAACAACAAATTCCACAGCATAATTGTGTATTGAGTGAAAAAATACTCCCTTTTATTTGTTTTAAATCTGCTACCTGTTAGTTTCATGGAGTGTCCCCTAGTTCTAGTACTATGCTAGTATTACTGACCAGCTATCAGTCTGTCTCTAACTTACCCTTTTTAGGGTAGGTTATTGAATGGGTGGTTTTATTTATTTATCTGTTTCTTTATATTTCTTAACCATTTCCTCTTGCCTTGGAGTGGCTTACAAGTCAATGGTTGCCCGACAGTTCCAGGCTCATCTTGAGATCATTGGATTCATGGACCCATTTCAGTCCATATTGATGGAATCCAGCCTCCCTCCTCTGGTCAATCTGGTCTGCAGCCTTGGAGTGTTTCTGGACCCCTTGCTGCACCTGGATTGTTAGGTTGCAGCAGTGACCAAGAGCACTACTAACTCTATCTAGTGAGGAGGCTGTGGCCTTTTCTTTGATTCAGAACTGGCCACTGTAATCAATGCTTTCATCACCTCGAGGCTAGATTACTGCAATGTGCTCTACATGGGACTGTTCTTGATGACTGTTTGGAAGCTGCAGCTGGCACAGAATGCTGTGGCTCACCTCCTTTTGGGGGTGAGGCTCCGGGAGCACATTACACCGGTGCTCTGCGCTGGCTCTCTGGGCACAATTCAAGGTGCTGGTTTTGACCTTTAAAGCCCTAAATGGTATGGGCCCGACATATCTGAGAGGCTGCCTGTCCTTGCATGTCCCATTGCAGCCCCTGCAATCAGCTGGGAGCACCTCCCTGTGGGTACTCTTCGTTAGTCTTGTTCATACAATGAGGGCTCGCATGGAGATGTTCTTGTTTGCTGGCCTGATGTTATGGAACTGCCTGCCCCTGGAGGTTTGTTTAAGCCTGAGCCTGAGTGTCTTCTGGAGGCACTAGGCAGCGGTGTAAGACCTTTTTGTTTGTAACGGCATTTGGCGAGCAGGGACGGTGGGTGGTTTTGGGGCAGGGTTACAAGGGTGGCTTGGATGTGGGAAACAAGGGATGGTATTGGGTAGGTTTTGTGGGGGGTTGTGGAAGGACTGGGGATTTTGTCTTTTATTGTTTTTATGGACTTTTTAATACACTTTTATGTATTTTTAATATGTTTATTAGTTAACCGTCCTGAGCCTTTTTTTAGGGAAGGACGGGATAAAAACATATCCAGCCTCTCTTCACAGGGAAGTCGTTCCATACCCCTTATAATTTTTGTTCCCCTTCTCTGTACCTTTTCTAGTTCTACTATGTCTTTTTTGAGATGGGGTGACCAGAACTGCACACAATATTCAAGGTGTGGTTGCACCATAGATTTATATAGTAGCATTATGATATTTATAGTTTTATTCTCTAACCATTTATGAATAAATCATAACGTTCTGTTTACTTTTTTTATGGCCGCCGCACACTGAGCTGAGGATTTCAATGTATTGTCCACAATGGCTTCAGGGTCCTTTTCCTGAGTGTTAACTTCTAATTTAGAACCCAGCATTGTGTACATAAAGTTTGGAGTGTTTTTCCCTATGTGCATCACTTTGTACTTGTCCACATTATTATTATTATTATTATTATTATTAAACATTTATAAAGCGCCAGTAACAACCTGGCGCTGTACAGAACATATAATCAGCTGCGGTCCCTACCTGTGGCTTACAATCTAAAAGACAAGGAGGGGGAGACAAGGAGAGGGGACAGCGGGAGAGACATGGGAGAAGACAAACAAACATTCAGGCGGATGCGAAGTCTCAGGTGCGTGTACTTGGCTTGGTTACAAGGTGGTCGGTAGCAGCCGTCAGCAGGGGAGGGCTGACAGTAAGAGCAAGGGGAAAGACTAGAGGGCATTGGGAAAGGCAGCATGGAAAAGGTGGGTCTTGAGGAGGGATTTGAAGGAGCGGAGGGAGGAGGCGAGGCGGACGTAGGCAGGGAGGGAGTTCCAGGCATGCGGGGCAGCGAGGGAGAAGGGACGAAGGCGGTTAGGCGAGCAGGAGAAGCGAGGGAGGGCGAGGGAGGGGACAGCGGAAGAGCGGAGGGCGCGCGCAGGAGCGCGGAGGGCGATTAGGTCCGAGAGGTAAGGGGGAGCTTGGTCATGGAGCGATTTGAACGTGAGAACCAGGAGTTTGAACAGGATACGTTCAGGAAGGGGGAGCCAGTGAAGGGAGAGGAGGAGAGGCGTCACATGGTCGAAGCGACGGGCAGAGTGAATGACCTTGGCAGCAGAGTTTTGGATCGCCACAAGGGGGGACAGGTGGGAGCGAGGGAGGCCAGCAAACATTAAAATTAATCTGCCATTTAGATGCCCAGTTACCCAGTCTCACAAGTTTCCCCCTGCAATTCTTCACAGCCTGTTCATGTTTTAACTACCTTGAATAACTTGGTGGTGGTTGTAGATTTTTATCACCTCACTCCCCTTTCCAGATCTTTAACGAATATATTAAACAACATCGGTCCCAATAGAGATCCCTGGGGCAAGCCACTATTTACTTCTCTCCGTTGTGAAAACTGACCACTTAGTCCTGCTCTTTGCTTTTTATCTCAGTCAGTTACCAATCCACAATAGGACACTACCTCCTATCCCATGACTTTTTAATTTCCTCAAGAGTATCTCATAAGGGACCTTATCAAAGGTTTTCTGAAAATCCAGGTACATTATATCAACTGGTTCCCCTTATTAACATGCGTGTTCACACTCTCAAAAACAAAAGGGCTTGTTTACAGCCCTTCAGGTAGTGGAAGACTACTATCATGTCCCCTTTTTTCTTACCTTCTCTAGGCAAAACATACACAGCTCCTTCATCCTTTCTTTATAGGACTTGATTTCCAGACTCCTGACCATCTTTGTCGCCCTCTTCTGAACTCATTCCAATTTGACAATGTCCTTCTTATAGTGTGGTGCCCAGAACTGGATACAGGTACTGCAGATGAGGTCTGACCAGTGCAGAATAGAGTGGAACTATTACTTCTCATGACTTGGAAACAATGCTGGAAATGATGCTTGATATTTCTATTAGGCACAATTTGCAGTTTTGATTGCTGTGGAAAAATATGCATTTTCTTTCCCCTGGATTGTTTAGATAACCACGGGATAACCATATGTCATGTCTGTTGCTGTGCACACTCACATTCCTGGATTCATAGCTTAACTTTTTTTTCTTCATCTTTCGTTCCTTAAAACAATGTGATTATTGTTGAATGCCATTTTGTGGCCATCATGGCTGCCATAGGCCGTTTTTACACGGACCCCATCCCCCAATTGGGTGTGCGGGATGGTGTTAGATTCATGGCGTGGGTGGATGGATGTTCAATCTGTGTTCGCTTGTGTGAACACCACGGGTGGTGGGTGGAGGTGCGTGCGTGCTCCCACATAACACCCATCTCCACCCACGTAGCCATCCGACAAAATTGAGGAGGCTCCGTGGGTGGAGATGGGTGTGTGTCAGTGGGAAAGGACATCCACCCACCTCCATCTACTGTGGTAGCACACCCATTCCCCCACCCACTGCTGCCCATGTAAAAAGGGCCATAGTCAAATCTCAAAGTATGCCATCACATAGCAATGTCATAAATATGACTGACAAAACTTTTGGTCAGTTAGGAGGCTTTGATCCAATGTTAGTATATGGTATTATGCTCCAAAATGTTGAATAATGTTGCCCTGCTAAGGTGCCCCAGGACAGGAATTTGTTTGCGTGTCCATGCCATGTACTTTGAGAATAGTACATAAGGAAAGAAAAGAAAGAGGGAAAATAAACATAAAATAACAAGATAATTGTTTAGTAATGTGGCAGTGTCGCTTCTAGTCAGCCACTGTGACAACAAAAGGTCTGCTGCAGTACCCTGCCTCCTACCGTCATAGGTACCCCCTTTATTTATTTATTTTTTAAATGTATGTGCCGCCCCCTCCTGCTACAAGCATCTCGGGGTGGCTAACAACATTTTAAAACACATAACTAAAATACAATTAAAACAACCTAAAACCCCCAGATTAAACTAACCCATACCCAAACCCTCCCTAACCCAACCCAGCCCCCGCCCACTACCCGTCTCCCCCACCCCTACCAACTCCCTTCCCCGAAGGCCTGGATGAACAACCAGGTCTTACAGGCCTAGCGGAAGGCCAGGAGACTCCGGGCCAGTTGAGATTCCTCCAGGAGGGAGTTCCACAGCTGCAGTGTGACCAGCGAGAATGCTCTCTCCATTGTGGCCCCCCAGCTAACCTGGAGGACCTCGAAGAAGGTGCCCCTGGTGGACCACAAAGATCGCCCCAGGACCCAAGGAGTGAGGCAGTCTGTCAGTTGGAGGGGCCCAAGCCACGTAGGGCTTTAAAGGTTAAAACCAGCACCTTGAATCGGGTTCAGAATCGGGCTCTGGACACTGGTGTAAAGTGCTTCCTATATCCCATCCCTGTCAGAAGATGGGCCACCGTATTCTGCACCAGTTGCAGCTTCCGAACCATCACCAGGGGTGATGTTCGAGGTGATGAACGCATGGATGAGGGTGGCCAGGTCGAAGTCTGAAACATATGGCCAGAGCCTCCACACAAGATGTAGCTGGTGAAAGACTCCCTTCGCCACCGTCTCTACCTGGCAATCCAGCCGAAGGCTGGGGTCCAACAGGATTCCCAAGCTCCAGACCCAAGGACCCAGCTGGGGGCGGACCCCCTCAACGAGGGGAGCCATCACCCCCACCGCCTGACCTATCAACATCAGCTCAGTCTTATCGGGATCCAGCCTCAGTCTGTTCCACCACAGCCAGTCAGCCACTGCCTCCAAGCACCGGGAAAGCACCAAGACTGCAGGACCTGGGTCAGTTGAAAACGAGAGGTATAGCTCGGTGTCATTAGCATACTGGTGGCAACGCACACCAAACCGTCTCTCAACCTCCCCCAGGGGTTGCATATAGATGTTAAATAACAATGGAGACAAAATACAACCTTTAACAGGGGTGTTGAGATGGTGGTGCAGAGCTTGTGGAAAATGTCGATTCATCACTCTTAGTGGACTCTAGTGCCCCTCTAGTGCTGCTTTTCCAAAGAGAATCGGGGCCTGAAGACTCAGACTGCAATTCCCAAACCACTTACTCTGGAGTATCCCTTTGTAGGTCTCGGTAGTGGGACTAATTTGGAGTAAATGGTTTGTTGATCATAGCCTCAGTCCTTATGGTATGAGAGTGCTACACAGGTAGAATTCTCCAGGTTGACTGGTATGTTTCAACACAACACACCTACTCACTGAGTTACACACTCCTTCTGTACTTCATCTTGCTTACTTCTCCATGAAATGTCAGAAGTACCTCCTACTGTGCTATGTCTGCAAGCTTTGAAAGACTGATTAAATTTCAATATAATATCAAATCACTATATCCTGTGAACCATAAATTACAAAATGTGTCTTATACTTTCAGTCACTTTTTAAATGTGCTTAAGAGCAAAACTTTTCACATCAAGCATAAACCATGATTTTCATTTTATTTATGGGAACACTGTGTGTCCTCATTTTGCAGGTGGGGAGATTGAGATAGAGTTTAATTTATTTTTTGTGCACCTTAATAACCAGGAAAGTGAATAATATTGTCATTTACTTTCCAGTTCATGGTAATTTGATAGAGGAAAATAGTGTGGCAAGTTAAGCACAAAGGTTCTTGCAAAAGAGAGAGAATATTCAGAACAGAAACCCATCCCTCAGATTTTATTTAGTGAGAAACAAACTATAATAAGGAGGTTAGTGTTACAGAAGATATTACTGCATGACATGCGAGGAGATAGTGTTAAAAGGGCTTGTGGTCATTTCTCACATCACTTGAAGATGTGTGGTTTCTCTACAGATTCCCAGGTTACACATTTGAATCGCATCTACTGCTGCTGACCTTTTGGCTCTACACATGCAAGAGGCTAATGTGAGGAGTCTGTTCCTCGTAAAGACTGTGACTTAAAATGCACTATTCAGAGAGTTTCTTTATAGCTGAATTTAAATCAAAGATGAAAAACAAAAGCAAAAGCAAACTCTTCTCTGGAACCAGCTTTAGAGAAATCAGCGGCTGCTGCTGCTGCTACTACTACTACTACTACTAATTTCTATAATTTCTAGGTGGTATAACAATACAGTCACAGATTTTTTGGAGACAGGTCCCTGCCCACTGGGCTTACAATCTAAGATGGACATGGGTGAGGGGAACACAGGAAAAGACAGATGTGCACACATGCCCATTTATTACAGATGGGAAACTGGGTCTGAGAGCTTGTGATTTGCTCAGGGCCAGCCTGTGAGTTGTAGCACACATATGGTACGACAGAGCATGTGAATAGTGGAATACTCTTATGATCACCTAGAGTCCATAGAAAGAATGAGGGTTTGTCTGTGCTTTAAAAGTGCAGCCCACAACAGTAATAGTAAACACCTCTTCAACAGGTGCTCTTGGAAGCCTTGTGTTTCCATCCTGAAATTCCTCCCACAGTGAGTGAAAACGGACAGAATGGTGATTAAGTGAATCCCTGGTCTGGTCTGGGGCGAACCATTTCAACTGCCACTCCTTCGGTTTGTAGGGAGGGCTTTCACATGCGCAGCCTTCCCCCCATAACCTGGGCATGGGGGCTGCCGTCTCAGGTCCCTCCCTGCTCCGGGTTGGCCCAAGGATCTGTCCACATGGGACAGAATTCCTGGGCCCCTGCTACTTAGTAAGATTGACTCCCTAGTAAGAACTGTTCAGCAGCGGATGGAGGGCATGCACTAAACAGCTGATGGGGAAGCATCCCCATCAGCTGTTTGGTGTACATACACACTAAATGTGTACTTAATATGATTCTCAGATTTCACAGGGACTGCAAGGCGTACTTGCTCTGACTGGTGGTCCAAACCATAAGAGATTTTTGTGAGGCTAATACTCACAGGGAAGAGCCTTTATGTTCGGAAATCTTTTTAGGCCATTTGAGACCACAGAAATTCCAGCCTAGGATCTTTCCTATTTCTGGCAGGACAGACCCCTCATACAGCCAGCAAGGGGCTTTGTATATCAGGCAAGACAAATGCCTATAGTAGTTCCTGATCTTCCCTCTTGTGGTGTATAGCACTTTTCTTCACCTCTTCCTATATATGGGAACAAGAAAACTCATTGCATCCTCTCCTCTCCCATCCATATACACGAAGCAGTCAATCCCTTAGAATTCAGCTAGGGGAGAAAAGATTAAACAGATTTTAAGATTAAGTAGACAACACCCCCCCAGAAGCTCTCCCCCCCCCCCAAACCCCTGTGTATTTAAACTTTTAGCTTACATATGAACTGTAGCAATGCTTTTATTGAACCATCTGATTATGTATTTTGCAGTGAGGTGTAGCATGAGGTAACCAAAGAGCTTGAGAATCCTCTGCATATTAGTATTTGAAAGTGACAAAGAACAAAGTTGTTTTCCTTCATATATTTTCAAGGGCCACATGGATTTATTTCTCTTAACCTTATTGCTATTGATGGGGCCTAAAGAACTTGTCCGTAAAAATCACCAGTATAAGTAAAAAAAACGGCCAGAGTAACAGATCTGAAGATTGTTACCTTTCATCCACAAAATAGACAACGCAGTCGTGAAGTAAAGTTTCCCTCAGTTTGCACAGCAAATGTGTTATAAGTGTTCTTTAATGCCAAGACTGCCCTTCAATGATGCCTTGGCAGTTTTGTTTTGTGGATGTTTGTCACCTTGAACTCGGGTGACTTTACACGAATGGTGGGATGCAGTGCGTTGAAGAACGTGCTTCCTGAAAAACCCCCAGGGTGCGTTTAGATGCACCGGAAGTAGCCAGTCACCATAGGAATTGTAGCTCATGCAGTCTTTTTGAAGCCACATTTGGAAAGCCTTGATATCAGGGTTTCCCAAATGCGGCTTTAAAAAGACTGCGTGAACTCTAATTCCTATGGTGGTCAGCTATTTCTGGTGTGTCTAAACACAGTCTGGGGCCTTTTCAGGAAGCACGTTCTTCAACGCACTGCATTCTGCCACTTGTGTAAAAGTGGCCTTAGAGAACCTATTTGAACTACACAGACTTCTTAATAACCAACAGACAAAACTAAAGATCCAAAGCATTTAGAATCAGACCACTTTTAGATAGTGCTTAAAAGTGCCTCCAAAAGATACACAGGGAGAGAAACCTGGGGAGGCAGTTTAGACAGTCACCTGCACTACCGGAAGTGACGTTGCTCCCATTCTGAAGCAGTGGCTGCCAAGAACAAGCATAGGTTTGAAGATGCAGTGTTGTGAACCCCCCAGGAGCGCTACCAGAAGTGACATTGCTCCCATTGTGAAGCAGCGGCCACTAGGAACAAGCGTAGGTTTGAAGATGCGGCGTTGTAACACACACACACACGGGGGGGGGGGGGGGNGCATCATTTTACGGCAGTCTTGGCATTAAAGAAAACTTATAACCCCCTGGGTTTACAATGCCATATCTTCAAACCTATGCTTGTTCTTGGTTGCCGCTGCTTCGGAATGGGAGCAACGTCATTTCTGGTAGATCAGGGGACCATCTAACCCCTCCCCTGCGTGCAGATTTCTCTCCCTGCATATCTTTTGGAGGCACTTTTAAGCACTTCATCTAAAAGTGGTATCATTTAGCAAGATACAAATTCTAATGTAGGTAGTTTGTTTCCTGCTTGAAGAATTTAAAATGTACCTTCTGTTGCTAGAAGTAACTCACACCCTTAGTGGGCTGAATAGAAAATCTTCTTTAAAGACCAATGCCTTTATGCCTAGACCTTTAATCTAAAGACATTAACATGAATTGGAATTCTCAATGCAGTGCTAAGTCTTTCCCCCAGGTGGGAACAATATGTTTCAGTAACCTAGATGATGGGAATCAAGTAGATGATGGAAAGTAATAGAGGAAAGGCAGATAAATTGAAAAATCCTCCTTTTGCATCTTACTATAGAAAATCAGCCTTTTTAGTTGTAAACATGTACTGTGATTATTCAAGACAGTATTAAGCTTTGATGAAGAAAAATGGTTGTAAATGTTGTCATAGCATTATTATGTTTGGTTATCTATAACATTGGTTCCATGGGTTCCAAATAGTCTGTAATATCATGGTAAGTAGTCTGCAGCTGGTCAATAGAACTGGCAATGACTACAGAAAGTGGGTTTCTGTCCCTGCTGAACCTTCCTTCCACATGTTATGATCACACATCCTCTGGTTCCCTTCCCCCAAATAATTCATGGTCCTACATGGGACTAAAGTTGCCTGCCTTGTACAGCTTCAGACCGCTCACAATAATTGTGTACCAAGATGTGGTCATCTCCAGGGGGAGCCCAATATGGAATAGGCTCTGGGGATTCATGGCAGGAGTCTGCACATAGTCAGGCCTGGGAAATTAGTGTGCAGTGGTCCAAGAGAAATTTGGAGACTTGACAGTGGTCTAAGAAGTTTGAGAGTTATTGTTCTGCCCAATAAAATAGGTTTAAAACAAACAAGAAAAAAACTTATGATTATGGGCTTTCAGTCATTACTACTTTGGGTTGTGACCAGTAACCAAGAAGGGAAAGTTCACATCACTAACCACCTGTCAGGAACTTGATATGGGATTCTGTCTGTGGAGTCATAACAGGAGTAGGTCCAGGATCGGGTTTGGAGAGTTTGTGTAGGATCAGGGTCCGGGAGTTCAGGACATCAAGGCAGAGAATTGAGAGACAGACCAGGGGGCAGCACAGATGGGCAGGCAAATAGACATAGTCAGAAGGGCAGGTTCGGGCAGTCATGTAGGCTCCCAAGTAGATTCAGAGCGACAATCTTCTGGGCAGAAGGGCTGGTTTCTGGGCAAGGGGAAAACAGAATCCAAACAGAGCCGATCCAAACACACACTAGGTCTAGGGTAAAGCAGAGCTGGTCCAAAGGCAGAGTGAGCTGGTGCTGTGGTGGAGTCATCCACCACTTCCAGGCCCCCAAGTGTGCTGCTTCCAGCCCCATTCTTGACACCATCCTACATTGCTGAGCAGCCATTGCTAGACCAATGAGAAACTCACATTTCTGAGAAAGCAGTTCTTCAACATGGTGCCTCAGGATACTACTGTAGACCACTTGTAGCCTGGTTTTTAAACTTAAGTATTTTTTTAAATAAAAACTGCTAAAAATATTGACAGAAGGCTGTAAAACTTGCCTCAGGGTGATTTCCACGCAAGAGGGGAGGCCCTTCAGAGCCTGTGGCTGCTTTGTGTGGGGCCTCCTCTTCAGCTACCACCTGCAGGCTCTGTGCACAGAACCACACCAAATAGGCAGGCATTCTCCCTGCCGCAGCCCATCCACGCTCCCCTGTTCTCTACCATAGAGTTATGGTTGCTCCTCAGGTGCCCTAGGCTGCTGGCTGTGACTGGTGTTGAACATGTGCATGTGTGCCCCAACAGGCAGGGTGTGTGTGGGCACCCTGTGCCCCCCGCCCAATACACAGGAGATGGCTCTGAGGCAGCACATAGTTTTGTTGTGTTTGTTTTTACCCGAAACACTGAAAGAATGCATTTAATTAGATCCCTAAAGTAGAAATGATGTTCTCGAAGTTGCTTGCCTGGTGTGCTCCACGTTTCCAGTGATGATGTCATGTGGTGCCCTGGGGTGAACATTTGACAGCCCCACCACACACAAGCAGGTGAATCCGGGACTAATGGGAGCAAAAGTGGGGCAACATCTCGCGTGTTGCCACCCTTAGTCATGCCAGTTATTCATGATTAAGGTTTCTTATGCTTAGATTCTTTGGGTAGATTTGTTACGTTGTTCCTTGTGTACATTCTGCCTCCTGGTTTAGGTTTATTTGAAGGCTTGCATAAACACAGGAAAAGGTGTCATTTAATGAGTAAGATTTTAAATATTGGGCACAAAACATCCCTGGCTCCCTCAAATATGAATAATCACAGAAAGGTCCACTTAGTGTAACTGAATTCATACAGCTTTCTGTTGTGGTTGCAAGTGAATACTGTCTCTTATGGGTTTGTGGTTAGGATTCCCAAGACATCATTAGACAGACTGCTGTTTAGCTGAGCCTTTATGCCAGTTGGCAGCCAATGGCTCTCTATAGGGAGCTGTAGAATGGAAAAGGCAGCCAATCATGCATGGTGTAATTTACATCTGATTGATGAAGGTCTTAGAATCACAGAAACAATTAATTTGTACTAGGGCTCCTATGGGCCTAGAACTAAAAGATTTTGCCACTGTTACTAGCATTAATTTTTGTCTTGATCAATCTCCTGTCTTTCCACATGTCTAGTTTGTTCACAGAATTAACCTTTAAAATCATACATGTTGTAACAAAGCCTTGAATAGTCTGTGTGTTTTGAAAATGAAATCATCTAGGTAGGCAAATTTAATGGACAAAATAAAATTGTGGTTCAGAACAGAACATTTTAAATAACTTGATAATGTAAATTACTAAGGGAAAGAGTGCAAAGTGGTGTTCTTTTGTGCTTTAAAAACTGAAAGAAAAGGCCGTTTTTGTTTGAGATATTCTTGTTGACAATCAATGTTAAGAAAATCCACACTTAGTGTTCATTAATTAGCTCTAAAAACCCACAGTGAGTTTTAGTGAGAAGACTAAAAGCATTGTAACATGTAAGTTCATTAAAATAATGATCTCAAGATGTCCTGCATTCACAATACTGTTTTGTTAATCCTAAATGAAAATCATAACTACACATCATATCTTGTTTGCATGGACATTTATGTACAGATTAGGTTTTTTTTCTTTTCATACTTTTTATACAGTCCTAAAACCTAATGTGATCAAGCTTTTCACATAGTTTTGTTGTGTTTGTCTTTACCTGAAATACTGAAACAATGCATTTACTTAGACTCTACAGGAGAAATGATGAACTGGAAGACATTTCTCTAAAGAAGAAATGATTAACTTTTGACCATGGCGAAAGCTAGTGCCGTTAATGAATTGAATTGAACTGAACTGGAAGTAATTCAGTAGGAATAATTTAGTAGCAAATGTTATCCTTGTTCTTTTTAAAAATATTTAGAAGCTGGATAATTCTCTGTTGCCTGATTGTATGATTGACACATCTAATGGTAAAGGTTGTAACTTTCTGCTACTACATATTCCAAAGTTCAAAATGAGTATTTTTATGCCTTGTTTTTGAAATGGTAAAGCCAGTTTCCCCTATTATATTTCAGTAGCTTCTTTGATAAGTTTTGTCTTTTTAAAATGCCTTGTTTTTATGATCTTTTGCTAATCCAGTGACTCTTAAAATGTAATCTGTATTTCTTTGTTGCAGTTTAAATAAATAAATAAATAAATAAATAAATAGTTATTAAAACCTATTTTAAAAAAATCAAAAGGTAAATGTGTAGCTCTGGTATTATTATCCCCAATAATAATCAGATATTATATGCACCAATATTATATTTATAAAGGTCATTACCCAGTTTATTTCTTTATATAAAATCAAGTACAATTTCTACTTTCCCCAACTAATTCTGTGCATGTTGTTATATAGCATGTTGCTATATAACAGAAGATAGCCCTGAACTTTGACACTTGCAGAAGCTCCTTCAAAGTAGATAAATATGCAGACATTTATTAGCCATGTCAAGTGTTTCAGAACAAATGTGGGTTACTTAATTTACTAAGTATGGACCATTTAAAGTGACTGTTACTCATTCTAAGTGTCATTATATTTATGGATACAGTGATTTACAAAATATCATGATGTTTTTGCAGTAATATGTTCATCATCTTTCTTTCACAACTTGCATATGTCTGCTTCTTTCTCCATCATCTGACTTCAGCAATTCACCCAACGCTAAAATACAAGCATATTAACAGTGGGTACAATCAGAACAACTTTACACAGAGACTGCATAGGCAGATGTCTATTATACTACATTACAGGGTCTTTCATTGTCATATTGTCAATATATTTATATTCTTGAATGCCATGCTGAAATATTGGATCAGGGTCTCTACACTTTTGTACAGAGCATTCCCTAAATGCCTAGATAAGGATATCCTTTTCTCCCTTCAAATTCTCATGGTGATGTCTGGGGTTTTATCTGTCCTGGGTGCATGAAAATCCAATTTACAGGAAAAGCTGCTCACTAGGCTTAAAATCCCCCTATGCCAACTGGGAGCCGGAAAGTAGAGAAGGAATCTCAGATCACGCAAAGTTATTCAAGAAAATTAAGATCCAGGTGGAATGTGAGAAATCATATGAGGATTTTGCAAGACTCTGAGACTGGGCAACTAAATGGCAGATGAAATTCAATGTTGACAATGATGAAGTGGTGCACATATGGAAAAATAAACCAAACTCCAATAATCCAAACCTTACCACTCAGGAAAAGGATTTTGGAGTCATCGTGGATAATTCATTGAAAACCTCAGCTCAGCTCAGTGCCAGCCATCAAAAAGGCAAACAGAATGCTAGGAATTATTTGGAAAGGGTCAAAGAATAAAACAGAAAATATAATGATCTGAATACTGTGAGCATACATCTATGACTGAGTATTGTGTGCAGTTCTGTTTGCCCCATCTCAAAAAAGATATAGTAGAAATGCAAAAGGTACAGAGAAGGGACACAAAAATGATGAAGGGTGTGGAATGGTTTCCATACAAGGAGAGACATAATGGGTTACATGTCTTCAGCTTGGAGGTGAAACAAATGAGGGGGGATATGATAATAGTTTATAACTTCATGACTGCGGTGGAATGAGTAAATAGGTAGTTATTATTTACCCTCTCAAATACTACTAGAACTAGGGAAATGCCAGGAAGCTAACTGGCAGCAGAATTGAAACAAAGAAAATAAAGTATTTTTGTCATGCAATGCACAATTAAATTGTGTAATTTGTTGCCAGAGGATGTGGTCAAGGCCAGTAACATAGGGTATCTTCAGACGTTATGATACCACACTTAACCACGGTGAATCCCCCATGGTGGTGGATGGTCCTGTAACGTCTGGTTGCTCGCCGTCAGATTTTCACCATGGTGAACCACTGGCAGTGAGAAAAATAACCACGCTTTCAAGGATGGTCCAGACACCATCCCCAAAAGCGTGGTTAATTGAACCATGGCCGGGAATAGGCGAACGGTAACGTCTGTTACTGCCGTTGATTCCAGGCCGTGGCCCAGACCCCGGGTCCACATTGTGCTGCGCAGCCCC
>QEPC01000599.1:1909089-1922297 GCA_003113815.1 Sphenodon punctatus
CCGATTCCCCGCCGGAATCAGCCGACATGTCTGTTCGACATGACTTTTTTATTCCGGCGGTGAATCAAAAGGTGATTCCATGACGGGGCCAATAGGTGCCCCGTCACGTCTGAAATCACCCATAGTTGGGTTTAAAAATGAATTTGAGGATAGGTCCATTAATAGGTATTAGCTAAGTAGGTCGGGAGATGTAACCTCTGACTGTCGGGAACTGGAAGCAAACAGCAGAGAATGGATCACTCCATTATGACCTATTTGGTACCTCTCTGAAGTGACCAAGAATGACCACCGTCAGAGACAGGATTCTGGGTTCAATGGACCACTGGTGTCACCTTTGTATGTTCTTAGTCTATGCCCAGAAATATCTGCACCTCCTGGGAGAAGTTTGGAACTGTTGAAGGAATCTGTGACCTTATTAAATCAGGTAGGTGACAATAGGTGTTGTATGTCTATATTAACATTTAAATGTTACAAAGGTCATCAAAACAAAAAGTTTAACAAATGTTGAAGTGCTCAAGGGCTCAAGTAACTTTGTTTTTAGCCAGTATACATATCAACATAGGTACGTGGGGAAACCCATCACTTTCTTTACTGTTCTTAAGCTGTACATTTATGATAAATTAAATGTATAAATGGAATTTATTTTACATTCATGATAAATGAAATCTATACATTTATAAATGAAATTAAAATATTTATAAATTTATAAATGAAATTTAGGTTGTACATTTGGTTAATTATACACCTCTGAATTAAATATAATTTAATAAAATTGAATTTACCTCTTCATGGAGCATATTGCAGAAAATTAAAATTTTAACTTTTTTTTGACTTAACAAGGTCTCCCTTTATGAGGACACCCTCAACTGAAGGTTAGAGATAATACAAGAATTTCAGATATCTGTAAAAGAAAGGATATAGCTACAATAAATTCCATCATTAAGGATGGTATTCTTACACTTTTGCTTATGTATGTATTACATTTCAGTAATGTAATGACCATGAGATATTTTACAAAGATCTTTGTGCTTGGCTGAATAAGACATATGGGAATATATGGAATAATTTATCCTCCACTGATTTGGAAAAATATGTGTTGTATACTTAGGATAAATCTCACTTTGTTGGTAATACATACAAATGGTTCAATAAAGTATTATATCCAGCAGATGTTAATGGACCTATCATAACCACACAAACCACATGGTTGCACATGCATGAGGCAGCTACGCACATGAGGAATGGGATCAGCCCCATAGTTAGCAGATAAGAAATGGGGAAACTTATCTGGAAATCACTTTGTAAAACATCTAATTAATTGCTTTTAAGATTATTTTTTTTCAGAAGATGATCTTAAATAGGTTTTATTGGACCCCAGAGAGATTATTTAAAGTAGGGCTAGCCTCTAATGACTATTGCTGGAGATGTGGAAACCAAGTTGGGTCTCTTGGATCCTTTTCAAATGGGCCGGAGGTGGTGGTGGGTGTGCGGCATGTCAGACAGACACCCATCCACCTCCACACATGGAAGTACCTTCGTTTTCCCCAATGCCTCTGTGCGTGGAGGATTGGTGGAGTACGAGAGTGCGCACACACCCCCACCAGCGGTCAGACAGACGCCCTCCCTCTGCCCACACAGGCGAACACGTGGGCAATGGGGGGGGGAGGGCATCTGTGTAAAAATGGCCTTTGTCCTATTTTATTCTTTTGTCCTAGAATTACTAATTTTTGGCTAAACGTATTTTATTTATTTTATTTAATTTGTATTTCTACCCCACCCCTCTCATGTCAAGCGACTCAGGGTGGCTTACAAAATACTAAAAATATAACAAAAAAATATAAACACATTAAAACATATGTGTAGTACTTTCTAAGATACTTAAAATTAACATGGTACTATCCTCTGAATTATGCATATTGGAGAATATGAACTCGTTACCATTGTCAGCTCCCATGAAAAAAATGCTATAATAAAGCTACAATATTTTGGTTGCTAAATGGTTAATTTTAAGGAAATAGAAAACTCCCAGTGTACCTTCATTATTGGAAAGGTTAAAAGAATGTATGTTTGTTGGTTTAATGGACAAATAAACATAATTGGGCCCAATATAATGAAAAATGGTGTAATATGAATCCTCTGTTAAGTTTATAAGTTGATTTGTTTGTAGTTTGCTATTCTGTAAAAGTATATATATATTTGTTAGTTTGTTACGTACATGTCAAGCTCTCCCCTTCCCTCAGCCTCTACTATGTTTATAGTATGTCTGTGTTTTCAGACGTGATGATAGCATGGATTTCCACGCTTTGCCAAATGTGGAAATCTGTGCTGTCATCATGGATGAATGCAGCTGCCAGATTTTGGCCCAGGCTGGAACCCGGTTTTGCATGGGCCATAGCTGCGCTTAGCCTGGGCTGTTTCTCAAGACCATCCCTGAGGAACAGCCCAAACTAAGTGCCGCCATGACCAGTGCCATCGGCACGGGACCTTGGTAAAACGGGCTATCACGTTTGATGGCCCGCTTACTCTTACGCCGGTCAGGGTTCGGAATGCTGCCCATCAGAGAGGGAGGTGGACCACTCTGAGCAGCGTGGGGATGAGGCTTTCCAGACACATGTCCACGCATCACCCTCCTCTCTCCTTGCCTTCATTCTTGTTTGGCGTCCAGGCCAAATCCTGCCCAGAGTGAGGCCCTCACTCTGGACAGGATTAAAGTATGGTGGCGCTCAGCACTGTCACCTCTGAAAACACCCTATATGTTTAACTATCTATTTTGTAATACTTAGATTTTTATTTTATTGTTTTTGTTTGCATTTTGTTACAATATAAAAATTAATTATTAAACTTAAAACAAACAAACAAAAAATCAGGCCTGTGAATAGGAACTGGGAAACGGGATTGAGGGGAAGGGCATACGAGTTTGTAGATACAGAAAAAAGTAGAAATAATGGAAGAGTAAAGGGAAAGAAATTTATTTATTTATTATTATTATTATTATTATTATTATTATTATTAAAACATTTATATAGCACCAGCAGTGTACCTGGCATTTTACAATTATAAGAAAGAGAGACAGGCCTTTCCCCAGCAAGCTTACAATCTGAGAGAGAGAGGGGGTGGGGGGAGGCAGGCAAAGGGAGGGGAAACAGGAAGAGACAATGGGTACTTTCAGACATGACGCTAACCACCCTTTAACCACCCTTAGTGGTTATGCATGTTGCAGGGCTGTATTGGTGCCCTATGCAGCCCTGTAACATGCATAAATAACCACCAAGGGTGGTTAAAGGGTGGTTAGCATCATGTCTGAAAGTACCTAATGATACATGAATTTGTGAGGTCTCAGGTGCATGTACTTGCCTTGGTTACAAAGGTGTAGTTATTCATTTAATGTTACACAAGAGATGATGATTCAGGATAAGTCAGCAAGGGGGCAAGGGGAATGAGGAGCCAGGGAAAGCTTGACAGAAGAAGTGGGTTTTGAGGAGGGATTTGAAAATTTGGAGGGAGGAAGCTGAGCGAATGTGTTCAGGGATGGAGTTCCAGGCATGGGCGGCTGTCAAGGAAAAGGGACAGATGCATTTTGAGGAGCAGGGAAGCTGTGAGCAGGTGAGGGTGGTGGCAGAGGAGAAGAAGAGCTCCCAGACAGGAGTGTAGTGGGAAATGAGTACTGAGAGATAGGGGGGAGCAAGGCCATGAAAAGCCTTGTAAGTAAAAACCAGGAGTTTGTGCAGAATGCGTTCAGGAAGAGGGAGCCAGTGGAGAGAGGAGAGGAGGGGCTGTACGTGGTCAAAGCGATGGGCAAGGTAGATGACCTTGGCAGCAGAGTTATGAACAGAAATGAGAGGAACAAAGTGAGAGTGAGGAAGGCCAGTGAGAAGGAGGTTGCAATAGTTGAGGCGAGAGATGACCAGGGCATGGACAAGGGTTTTAGCAGAGGAAACAGTGAGGAAAGGACAGATCTTAGCAATGTTGTGCAGAGAGAAGGAGCAGGATTTGGCAACAGAATTGATCTGAAGTTTAAAGGAGAGGGAGGAGTCAAAGATGAACCCTAGGCTACGTGATTGAGGGACGGACTGGATGTTGACCCCATCAATGAAGATAGAGAAGGAAGAGAGAAAGGAAGGATTAGGGGGGAGGGGGAAGATGAGTTCTGTTTTAGCCATGTTAAGTTTGACATTTCTACCTGGATGTCTCCTCATTAGCTCAGAGAGGTAGTTAGTGAGGCGAGACTGGAGAGAGGGGGTGGAGAGAGAGAGAGTTGGGTATCATCAGCATACAGATGGTAGTGGAAGCCATGAGGTTTGATGAGTTTCCCTAGGGACAGAGTGTATAAAGAGAAGAGGGTCAAGGATGGAGCCTTGGGAAACTCCAACTGAGAGAGGAAGAGAAGCAGAGGAGGTACCAGAAAGAGACACATTGAAGGATCGGTCAGAGAGGTAGAAAGACAGCCAGTTGAGAACTGAGCCACGGAAACCAAGGGAGTGGAGGGAGTCAAGTAATTGAGAGTGATCAACAGTGTCACAAGCAGCAGAGCAATCGAGGAGGACAAGGATGGAGTAGAGATGATTGGATTTTGCTAAGAGAAGGTTGTTATTTATTTTAGCAAGAGCAGTCTCAGTAGAGTGAAGGGGGTGGAAGTCAGAGGGTCAAGGGAGGAGTTGGCAGAGAGGAAGTCAAGGCAATGGATGTACACAGCACGTTCCCGGAGCTTAGAGACAAAAGGAAGGAGAGAGATGGGATGATAATTAATTAGAGGGATCAGAAGACTCGAGGTGTTCCTTCACGCTAAGAAATGTTAGCATGAAGGAACACCACCGAAGGAGGAAAGGCAAAAACAGGTTTTGTGGTTCAGTAGAGGGGATTGAAAGAGAAAGGACAGTAAAAACACAAGAGAAGAGAATAAATAATCAAAAGCAGATAGAAGACAATAGACAGAAGAAATAGAACAGAGATAGAAGAGGAGATTAAAACTGGGTGATAGAAAAGATGGTGAAGGATAGAGAAATGGAAAAATTCAGAAAGGAAAAAAGTAAGAAAAAGAACCATAGCACGAAATAAACTTCTTTTTCATTAAGTCCCTGCATGCTAGCCTGTATTTCAGGGGTGATTCCTGGAATGTGATTTATAGGTTTTTGTTTTTTGGAAGCACAATATTTTCAATTACATTTTTCTTTTGACTTGAAGAGCGGGGGAGTTGCCAAAAATCACTCAAGGCACCAAAGCAGCCAGCAAAAGTTGTCTGGTTGTTAACTTGGTACTTTGCAGAACATAAAAGATGGAGGAGACAAACTTTTCTTTCTCAACTATACTACTGTGTTAAAAAGTAGAGAAAAAGCCATTTCCCTTTTTAGTATGCACTATTTGAATAGCCAAATGGTATTGTTTGTGAAGCTATACATTTTTTCCATTTAAATCTCCTTTTCATTAGAATAAACAAATGAACATAAAATTACTATTCATCATTTAAATTCTTAGATTAGTTAATCAGGTAAATATATAAAATTGTCATAAGACTTATTAATGGGCATTTTGTTTACATATTTTTATCTCAATTACCTATGCCCATAGGACACATTCAACTTTTCACTAAGTAGTTTTCAAAATATAATTACTCTTATGGTTTGGTCTATAAACAGCCTTGCCATTTACACTATAGTTCAGTAATTGCACTTCTAAGCTATTATAATGAATTATACTTCTACATTCTTCAAGAAGATCAGTTAATGCTAATCATTTCTATCACATATATCAATTAGAAGAGACCCATCCATAAAAGCCTTTCATTTACAGCCTCATTTCTTTTTAATTTTCTTGCATTTCAGGATATGACCATAAATACATACAGCCATGTGCTTGTATAACCTGTTAGCATAGTTGGCTTAGTAACCAAGGATGAATTGTCTATGTTTTATAGTGATCCCATCAGACTTACCAGACCACAAACTGCAAAGATTGCAGGCAAGTAATTTTGACTGACTAATGTTTGGATAGGATGCTCAATTGTGGACAAACAAGAAAATTAATGTAACGGTGAGTGAAGGTGCCAGTCTTTCCTTGATTCACAATGGTCTTTAAAAATTGAATTTCTGCATAACAATACCTCTAGATATTCTAGGGCCAAATTATCTTTGGTGTAATTCCGTTGATTCATAAAGTCACACCTCTTAGCTGATTACTACTGCCCTTGGATTGGAAGGGCCTCAACAGTCATTTAGGCCAACATCATTATTCACTAGATATACAACTATGTTATCTTTGTTCTGAGAAAAGTGAAACTAAAATGACTGAATTTAAGTAAATAGTGAAAAGTGGGCTATCTTTGGAAATTTACACAGTGACCTATCAACTAAGCATTCTGTGTCTATGTTTTTATGGGAAATTTTCAAAGATTTCCATCAGGTTATTGGTAGTTTTAGTTTATAATTTCTTCTCAGTTTAGTGATCAGCTGTTTGCTCATCTTAAGCAAGCATTTTCACCTATCAGCTCTGTCTTTGCCCAGGAGGAATGTCTGAACAAAATACGGGCCAATCCTAACCTCCGCATGTGCGGGCGCAACCCATACACACCCCATTATAGGGACTGTAATGTGTGCAAACTGCATGGCAACCACGCGGAATTCTGGATCATGTCTGTAGCCAGCTGGATGCGTCTGAGCCACCTCGTGCTCAATCCAGGGAACACTGAGGTGATGATGGAGGGAACAATGCCTTGTCCCTCCTTAAGCTCCCACATGCTAAGGGTGTACAGGTGGAGGTAGTGGGCCAAGTAAAGAACTTGCTGATTGCGACATAGTCTGTTTACATACCTATGCTGTGGCTGTGCGGGCAGCAAAAAAGGCACTTTTTGCTGCCCTCATTGAGTGCGGTAAGTCACGTCCAACTGAGCTTTTCTGAGTAGTGAGGGGACTGGTCAGTCCAGCCTCCCTCTGTCTGGACCTAGTTATCTAATGCCCGCTGTGACTTGCTCATTGATTTCTTTGCGGACAAAATTGCTCAAATTCATATAGGTTCGATGCTGCACTTTTGGCAGTAAGTGAACCAGAGGCAGTCAAAGCCCCGGTTTGTCTAGTTTTATAGAATCAATTGCAGTACCTGTCATCCTTTGATGCGGGGGATGCTCTTAGGACTGTTCAAGCCACCCATTGTGAACTGAAACCATGCCCGCCCTGGCTGGTTAAGGTCAGTCGGGAGACCTTGGGGCCGTTGCTGACTGGGATTGTCAATGTCTCCCTTAGGGAGGGTAGAGTGCCGGGCTGCCTCAAAGAGGCAGTGGTGTGGCCTCTGCTTAAAAAACCATCACATGACGTTGACGTCCTGGCCAGTTATTGGCCGACCTCTAACCTTCCCTTTTTAGGGAAGGTGATTGAGTGGGTGGTGACTCATCAGCTTCAGGAACATCTGGACCGGATCAGTTTCTTTGATCCCTTGCAATCTGGCTTTTGGCCAGGTTATGTCACTGAGACTGTGCTTGTAACATTGGTCGACGACCTCTCCCGTGAGTTGGATCAGGGTCGTTCAACCCTGTTGATCCTATTAGATATCTCAGCTGCATTTGATACTGTTGATCATGAGTTGTTGGTGACTTGGTTGCGGGACCGAGCCGCAGTGGGAGGTACCATTCTTGAATGGTTCCACTCCTTCCTGGCCAGGAAAACTCAACGTGTGTTGCTGTGTGATTGTTCATCTTTTTCCTGGGACCTCACATGTGGAGTCCCGCAAGGTTCCATCTTATCCCCTCTCTTGTTCAATGTGTACATGCATCCTTTGGGGACGGTCATCAGAGGGTTTGGGGTGAGGTGTCATCAATATGCTGATGACACCCAACTGTACCTCACTTTTACAGCTGACCCAGGTCTTGCAGTCTCGGTGCTTACCTGGTGTCTGTCAGCTGTTGAGTACTGGATGAGGGCAAGCCGTCTGAAGCTGAATCCTGACAAGAAGGAGGTGATGGTGGTGGGCAAAGCTGGGGATGTTATGGCCCCCATCATTGTCCCACCCCTGGTGTCTCGTGTCCATAGTCTGGGGTGTTCCTGGACCCGCAGGACTGCCTGGATGTACTGAAATTGATCCTTTGTGGCAAAAGGTGCATTTCGTCAATTACATCTGGTGTGACAGCTTAAGCCATATGTCTCGAACATGTAACTTGCCACCATCACACATGCTTTTGTTACTTCAAGATTGGATTACTGTAACGTGCTCTACATTGTGCTACCCTTGGTGACAATCCGGAGACTGCAGCTGGTGCAGAATGTGGCAGCTCGCCTCCGTGTGTGTGTGTGTGAGTCATTGCGAGAACATTTCACCGGTGCTTCGTTCTCTACACTGACTGCAAGTAGTCTACTGGGCCCAACTGAAGGTGTTGGTTTTGAGCCATTTGGCCCTAAATGGCCATTAGGGCCTGGGCCCCACCTATCTGCAGGATTGCCTCATCCTCTGGGACCTGCATCGACCTCTGCGGTCAGCAGGGAAAGCCCCCCTTGAGGTCCCCTGGGTTTCCCGGGTGTCTACTATGAGGAAGGTGTTCTTGGTGGCCGCACTGCGGCAGTGGAACACCCTCCTGCCGGACGTCTGCCTGTCTATAGACCTCCCCTCTTTTCATAGACAGTGTAAGACCTGACTGTTCCGCTGGGCCTTTGGTGAAGGAGACAGGTAATGGGGAGGGTGGGGTTGGGGGGTGGTTCTTTGTCTCTTTGCCAGGTTTCAATGTTTTAATGTTGTTGTTTACTGAATTTTATATTACATGTTTTTATTGTTGTAAGCCATATTATATATTGTTTTTATTGTAAGCCACCCTGAGCTGCGGAAGCAGGAGGGGTGGCATTAAAATGTAATAAACTAAACGAAACTTTTGACTGCACTATTTCCATGAAAACTCTGGTATTAGATGTGGTTCTAAAATACCTTTTCCAGCTGCAAAATGTACATAAGCTACACCCTTCCTTATTTATCCCAGGCTGACCTTGCCACAGGAAACCATTTCTTAGTAACCATGAGGCTTGATTTGTGTAAGTCCCTCTATTGATTATGATTATGATTATGATTTATATTATTTAGTAGTAGTGTAGAAATACGTAAAACATATTAAATAAATCTTACCTCCAAATGGCTTACAATAATTAAAACAATAAAACTTATTATACATACAACACTAATTCCACGCCTCTTCCCATCCCACCCATTCCCACTCCCTGGCCTCTCATACAAGAAAGTTCCAAATCCCCAGTGCGGCACTCCCACCCCACCCTCTCTCTCACCAGGGAGAGCACCCACCCTAAAAACCCATGCTCCAGCCTCTCACTTAAGGGTTATGGCTATAGCCCACCCCCACACAAAACCATTCACACCCCAAATCTGCTTTTAAATGCATCAATTCAAAAATGCATTCGCCACCTCCCAATTCCCCCACTCCTGGATTAAGGCTGAAATGAGATCTCAATAAACCGAGTACTCTCAAAATCCTAGTGCTCGTTCTGTTCTGGGACAAACTGAGCACCAGGATGTGCATGCCAATCTCTCAGCAACCAAAAAACACTGCTGGGACCCGCTGCTGGGACCTGTGGGGAAAACATCAAGAACAGTGAGTTGTGGGGGAGAGGGGGGGAATGCAGAGAGCAGCCACGTGGGCTGACCTGTCCCCTCCCCCNGTTAGGGTTTTTTGATCTCCTCCTACCCCTATTTATTATTTTGTGTGCCTAACCCTGTTTCAATATTATGATTGTTTTAAATTTTATATGATTGTATTTTTGTTTTAAAATTGTTTGCTGCCCCAAGCTGTTTTCAGGAGGGGCGAGATATAAATCAATAAAACAAATAAATAAATGCCCCCCTGTCTCACTGGGCAGCAGAGTCTGCTTCCACCTTTTCCCCCCAAACCCCATCCCCTACCCTATATCCCTCCCACCCCATCCTGAATTCCCCCTCTCACCGGGAGTCTATCCTCCCCCCTATCTAGCATATGCCCCCCCTCTCATGGGGAAGCCCTACCCCCCCATCCCCCAGGGTCATGTCCCTTCCTCTCATAAGGGGGGTGGCCCTATTCTCCCCACCCGAACCCTCTTTCCCCCCATAATAAACACATCCCATCCCACCCAAATCCCTTTAAAGCACAAATAATATTCCTCCCACCCTTAATATGTTAAAATGCCTAATACAATTCTACCTAAAAGAGATCTCTACTATCCAGAGGGGATACCAAAATAAAAGGAGGCTACCCTTCCCTCCCACACGTCTAAAAAAACACACAGCCCAAACACAATAAACCAACAGCATAACCAGCTCAGGCTCCCCAGGTCTCCTTAAGGGCCTCCATAAGGGTCATGCCCTTTGGTTCACGGTCCTTAGGCATGCGGCCGATGGCATGTGACCAATGGTGCACGGCGATGGCAGGTCTCTGCAAGGCTTTAACCTCCCCACTGATGACACTTCCGGGTGGGGAGGAACTTCTGGTCCCACCCTCCTCCTTGTGGAGTGGGAGGACGACTGTCAGATGGTCTGGGGGGCCAGGCAAAAAGCTGCAGCATCAGTCTGAGTGGTCTGGTGAGTCACCCAGCCCCAAATGCAGGTTTCTTCACCAGGCACCTGATAGAGAGTTGGTCCAGCAAGGTGGGAATACAGATACTTGGGGGGGGGGGACATTGCCTCCCCTTATTGTCCAGGATTTGTGGTGGTGTCATCCAATTTTGCTATAATGAGTGCAAGGTCTGGCTGTTCAGTACAGCATTCAAACTTGTTTTTTTTTTCAGAGCATTCTGGGTTAGCAAGTTTGTGCGCAAGACTTATGGGTGAGCGCTTTCCATGGAGGATATCCTGGTGTGGTCAGGTGTTACTCCTTAGGGCATGATGGTCTAAGATGGGACAGGTTGTCACCCTCCATAGCTGGGGACACTGAATTGTGTCCATTTGGGGCTTTGAGGAAATATTTGACTGAATAGCTCCCCCTTCCCAGGGGCATCGTTTCAGCACACTTGACGGTTCATTGCTTACCCAGCACCAGTTTATGGCAGTTATGAAGGAGTCCATACAGCATCTACACCTTCCCGCCCCTTAGAATTCAGGGGCTGTTCCTTCTGAGCAGAGATCATACAGAGGGGGCACAGGGACATGAAATGGGAGCAATTTTTGCCAATATTCCAGGCAAAGGGAAAAGGACACCAAACATAATTGTGATTAGGCGAGAATGACCTGCCTAGGTGTTCAGTTGATTATTCAAAAAAAGAAAGATTTGTTAGAAGCGTTGAGGATTTTTTCCTCTGCCCAGTTTTTTGTACCTACCTAGTTGAATGCATATTTTGGCAAAATGCATTCAACCAGAGAAATGTTGGCAAGGCTAGTGGGAAAGTTAACAAAGAGGTAGGCAGATGGATTAAGGGCCATGGGGGGCTATTGTATTACTTACTTTGAAATCCATAACTCCCTGCAGGAGTTATACTGTCCTGATGAAATTCATTTGTCCCCAGCAGGAATGGGCCTCTCCTTCTGCTGCTTAGGAGACAGGCTGCTGGAGGTGGTGCAATTTAGTCTGGGTCGGGGAGGAACTGGTGTAGCTTAAGCTCGCGGTTCCCTGTTGCAGGGGTCGAGTAATTTTTCTTTTAGTCCTTTGAGATTGAGTGATATGCAACGTTGGAGACATCTCCCTATGAAATAGGGAATTGGGACCCAGCACAGAAGCAAGATGTGAGAAGCGCTGGGTCATGTCCCTGGGAGGGGTAATTTGAGGGCACCAAGGGGGTATATGCAGCCCTGGATCTTCTGCACCTCACTCCTTGCTTCAGTCTCTTGGGGGACACCATTGTACTCCATCACCCACGATGTGTGTCATGGGATGGAGGGGGAGGCATAGTTACCATTTATAAAGGCAGATACCTGAGGGTGCATCAGGATCTGGTACACTTTATGTTAAAGTTGACAGTTTAAAGTTTGTGCAATTACTGGACCCAAATTGCCTTTGGGTATTTGCGCACCCAGAATCTTACATTAACTAAATAAAGAGTGCAGCCGTTTAAACCCCACTACTTGTGTCTTTGTCTCATTCCAGAATACATCAACAATACAATTAGAATGTGCAGGGTCTGGCTTTTAGTCACGTCATAGGTTTGTATGTGTTTTAACTTATTTAATTTATGGTGTTTGCAAATGAACACCAAGTATCTGAAGAAGTTAATTCAAGCATGAATATGCAGTGCAATATCACTGGAATTCCAGCCTAGGAAACCATGAATCTGTTCACTTCTACATGCCCCAATACAATTACAAGAGTAAGTACTCAGTGGTTTCAGTGTTTAAAAAAATTAAAATAACATAAGTGGAATCTAAATGAAATCTGAGTTTTGTATCCTAACCTTTTCCGACTATTCTTGTCAAGCAGCAAGTTGTATGAAACCTGGAAACAAATTGGTGATGTACCAGCAAATCATTTGCAAAATAAAATGAACCATTATAAAATACACTCCAGAGGTGGAAAACAATGTTAAAACAATATTTGATGTTGAAGATTTGTCAAGGTTTGAAAAAAGCACAAGATTAGTTAGAGGGGAGAGAATCTGGGAATTGCTTTTTTAAAATAATTATTATTATGAAAGACAAAAGAATGAAAAGACACTGGGAAATGACTGAGAAGCACTTACTAGTACAAGAGGCAGATTGCAAGCAGGGGAGGCAAAAGGAATAAGAAAATATGTATAATGTGTGAATCAACATATAAGGAGGCAAGCCCAGAAATAAAGGGGCGTTAATTATAGGCAACTTTGAGTTACATTAGGTTTTGTATTTGGTTTCATCTTGTCTTTCTCTGTCCAATTCTTTACCATTTCCTTTCCAAATTGCATACCATTATCACTTCTCTATTCTAATCTCTCCCTTGCTGCTTAGAATTATCACACTTTTATTCCAAAATGTGGCTTCTTATCCTTTACTCCACTAATTGGCTTTATTACCCTCGGCCTCTTCTTGCCTTTGCTTCATGCAGACTGTCAAATTTTATCGACTAATCCCTATTTTTCACACTCTCTCCTTTTATCCTCTCTATTTGTTTCCCTTTCCTCAGCAGAGATTCAAATTCCCACTGAAATTCAAGGAGTTCTATGCACAGCATAGGCGTCAGGGGAGTTTTCCTTAGGCTGCCAAGAGCATACAGTAACATGCACTACAGTTTCATTTGCAATTGGATTTTCTTATTGGGATGTACAAAGTTTGACTGAGGGGGGGAGGGAAAG
>QEPC01000600.1:2397-18638 GCA_003113815.1 Sphenodon punctatus
CACTGTAACATTTTCCAAATTCAAATCGACCTCAGTGTGTTCTGTGCGGCAGAATTGCTCTAGTCTGGTGATGTAGGAATCACCAATGAACCAAATGTTCTTCATCATTACCTAATGGAATAAGGCAAGCAATTAGTGATTAGTAGGCTGTTTTAAAAAAAAATAAATTAAATAAATGTCCTTATTACACTTACTTAAATTCTGTAACGGAGAGAATGCTGCTGAAGTGATTGTCTGCCAAATGTATCAGGGAGTTGATCTGAAGAGTGGATGAGAATTTAGGTTAGTAGCAAGCATAATGTTTGATGAAGAATGTTGATTTCATCTTTATTATCACAAACTAAGCAAGTAAATAAGTAACACACACAGCACATGCACACATCACACATCAACAGCATACGCCACGTGGGATTTGGGACGGGGGGGCATGCCAGAGGGAGCCACTCACTACAAAGAAGCCTGAGTGGGTATACTCCTTTTTGTCAAATGATAGTCTCAGAATCACATTGAAAATAATTGTAACTAGGGTTGTGACCTCCGCAAATATGTAAGGTATGCTTAGGAAAACTACATGCAGTACCTGCATTGACTATGTCGCCAAAACATGAATGTTCACACAAATCATGAGCTGGGAGCTAAAAATCATGAAACTGAAATAAAAAGAACCAAAGTGTTTCCAAGGACTATCATGTTTATGGGAATGGGAAGAGGCAGTTGAAGAACAACATAAGGTTGATGCCTCATAAACAATATTCTTCGCGATGTCTCTGAACATTGTCACAAATGCCAACCCTTTGGAAAGTACTGTTTGGAATGAGTGGGAAGGTGCTTTGTTTACAGTGTGTGGGCTCGAGAGACTGTCATCGTTCGTGTGATTCTTCAAACTAGCAAGCTGTGCTTGATATGACTGTGTGTATAATGGAGCCTGAGCGCATCCCATTTGTGAGAATGTTCGGAGCCAGCTCTCAGAACCATTGTTTACAAGGCAGCGACCTCGAGGCATGCCTCTCCGGCAAGGATTTTTTTCTTTTTAAAAAAAAACTGCCTGATTTTGCTGTTTCCATACACTGCCACAGGCTCCTCTGCCCCCTCCCGCACTGCATAACCAAGGGAAGCTTGCAATTTGGATGGTAACTTGGGGAGGCATGAGTTAGGTGGTGGACTGGAAGTTCGGTGGGTGCTTCACTCGTGGAGCACGTGCGCAGTTGATGCTGAGGCAGCTATCTACCGGCTACCGCCCCCAACTCTCCTAGCTCTGTAGTGAGTGTGACTACCCTGGCAGCCACCCCCTCCCTAGTCACGCATGGGCTCTGTCTCTACTAGTCCCAGAAACCATCCCCCCCCTCCGGGACAGCACCTCTCTCTCTCTCCCTGCATATACGCTCCGCTGGCCTGGAAGGGGAGGGCGGTGCTGGAAGCCGGTATCTTCGGAAGCCGCCGGCGAGCCTGGATCAGGGACTCGGGTCTGGAGGGAGCACATGGGGAATAGGCGGGGGGGGGGGCTTCTGGGAGAGTCACTCAATAGAGAGCCAGGAGGGGGGGCAGTAGCTGGTAGCTGCAGAAGCCAACGATGAGCCTGGAGTAGGGACTCGGGTCAGGACTTGGAGGGAGTACATGGGGAATAGGCTGGGGGGCTGCCAGTAGTGTCAATCAATAGAGCACCAGGAGGGGCGGCAGTAGCTGCGGAAGCCGCCGGTGAGCCTGGAGCAGGAACTCAGGTCGGGAGGGAGCACATGGGGAATAGGCGGCGGGGGGGCTGCCGGGTGAGTCAATCCATAGAGAGCCAGGAGGGGGGGCGGTAGCTGTGGAAGCTGCCGGCAACCCTGGAGCAGGGACTCGGGGGAGGACATGGGGAAATAGGCATGAGGGGGCGGCTGGGAGAGTCATTCAATAGAGAGCCAGGAGGAGGGAGGGCATAGTCGGTAGCTGCGGAAGCCGTGGAAGCCAGCGGCGAGCCTGGAGCAGGGACTCAGGGCAGCACATGGGGAAATAGGCATGGGGGGGCTGCTGGGAGAGTCAATCAATAGAGAGCCATGAGGGGGCATGGTAGCCAGTAGCTGCGGAAGCTGCCGACGAGCCTCGAGCAGGGACTTCGGAGCACATGCAGGAATAGGCGGGGGGGGGCTGCTAGGGGAGCCAGTCACGGGAGAGCACTGAGGGAGGGGGAGGCAATAGCTGCGGTCGCCGTTTGCCCACCGTTCACAACTAAAGAATCGGGACAACCACAGTTATCAACCCAACAGCACAGTTTTCACAAATAATCCAATGATCCCACCATCCATCCAACCAACAGCCATTATCATGAACAAAATGAACATAAGCACAAACTGAGCGATAAACATATACGTAAACACTAAAAGGCTAGCAACAAACAACATGTATACATTTATTTTAAAAAAGGATAATGGAAAATGTAAAGTGTAGCTGTAGCAGAATTACTTTAGCTGCTTTAGCACTAAATTAGCAGGTAAATAAAGCACAGTTTAGCAGAATTAGCAGAAAAGTCAAGCACTTACACAAAACCTTCTTGATGTTGTGTAGTCTGCGCTTATCCAAAATCGATGGTATGCTATGAATTAGGAAGGGATAGGACTCTCTCTCCTCGAGTCACGATGTGGTGTTTTGTCACGGAGCATGGAAGTTCAGAGTGTGTTAACAAACCCAGACACTGGTGGTGCAGCTCCAACAGTCACTCACTCTCACTGTGATTGGGGATCAACAGGGAGAAGAAAGCTACAAACACACCTATTTATACTTATTGGTGAAGGAGGTACATGTCTCTCTGGGAAAGCCCTAGTCAATGAAATTGGGCATGCGAGTGTTGTCAACAGGGTGTTGTCAACAGGGTCCGAGAGTTGATCATGCCGCCAGGTCTCGTGGTACCAAGTATTCCGGGTGGCGTAAACATGATACAATGATCAGATAACCACAAAGATTCCGCGATCGATGGAAAGGGGAGTTGATGCTGCTTTTTATTGAAATCCGCAAAAGTTCCGCTTCTGTTGACCAGTTGCAACGCCATGGCACCATTTGTGGCAAACCACAGCCACAGCCGTCGGAAAGCTGTCTCTGCTGAACCATGCTACGATGCATGGAATAGGGGTTTCCGTTGGTAACAGCTGCCGCAGCGGCATACCGCTACAGCCCTAGATGCCACCACCTGCATTACCCATGCATCAGAGGTAATTCTGCTCCAAAAAGAAAAACATTTTGCTAACTTGAGGTTAAATTTAACATTTCCCCCAGACACTGAATAATTTACCTGCAGGGACTTCTGTGATTGTCAGCAGTGACCTCCTCTGGCATGGTGGGAAAGGGGAACTTGCCTTGGCTGGTTCCGGGGTTCAAAAGGTTGTTGTTGCTGCTTGGGTCTACTCGAGGAGTAATGGATAAGAAGAAGGATAATATTTCTCAAATACTGAAAGAATTTGATTTCTTAGCCACCCCCTCCTGCCAAGGCAGCTTGTGGCGACTTACAACACAATAAAAATAAAATAAAAGCACACATAATAAATACAATATAAAAATATAATTTAAAACTACAGAACATAGGCAGAGTCACAGACACCCCCCTTACCCCCACCCTCACCCATCCCTCTCACCAAATCCCTGGTGGAACAGCCAGGTCTTACACTCTCTTTGGAAAGAGGGGAGGTCCGGAGTCAGATGGACCTCCATCAGGAAGGAGTACCACAGCTGTGGTGTGGCCACTGAGAATGCCCCCTCATCGTCGCCACCCCGGATACATGGGGGACTCCGAGGGAAGCATCCCTGGCTGACTGCACAGGCCGATCCAGGACCTGGGGAGTGAGGCAGTCTCACATGTATGCGGGGCCCAGGACATTTAGGGCTCTATAAGTAAAAACCAACAGTTTGAATCATGCCCGGTACACTATAGGCAGTCAGTGCAGAGAACGAAGCACTGGTGTAATGTACTCCTGGCAACCCATTCCTGTCAGGAGACGGGCCACCACATTCTGCACCAGCTGCAGTCTCTGGATCGTCACTAAAGGTTGTCCTACATAAAGCGCGTTGCAGTAGTCCAATCTTGAAGCGATAAGGCATGGATGTTGGTGGCCAGGTCAGTGTCAGAGACATATGGCCGAAGTCGTTGCACCAGATGTAACCGGCAAAATGCTCCTCTCTCCATGGCCTCCACCTGGACATCCAGGCGGAACTGTGAGTCACCCCCAGACTACGGACCTGAGGAGCCAACGGAGGGCAGACCCCGTCAATGATGGGTGCCACCACTCCCTCGGCCCTACCCACCAGCATCACCTCCGTCTTGTCAGGATTCAGTTTCAGATGATTCACCCTCATCCAGTCCCTCACAGCCGCCAGACACCGGGTAATCACCAAGATTGCCAGGTCTGGGTCAGCTGAAAAAGACAGGTAAAGTTGGGTGTCATCCGCATTATGATGGCACAGCACACCAAACCCTCGAATGACCTCACCCAATGGCTGAAGAGGATAGGGGACAAAATAGAGTCTTGCGGGACTCCACACATGAGGTCTCGGGGAGAAGATGAACAATCCCCAGCACCACACGTCGAGTTTTCCTGGCCAGGAAAAAGTGTAACCATTCAAGAACAGTTCCGCCCACCCCAGCTCAGTTCCGCAAGTGAGTTGCCAACACCTCGTGATCAACAGTATCAAATGCAGCTGAAAAATCTAACAAGATCAACAGGGTTGAATGACCCTGGTCCAACTCATGGCAAAGGTCATCGACCAAGGCCACAAGCGCAGTCTCAGTGCCAAAGCCCAGATGGAGGCAGGACTGCAAGGGATCCAGAAAACTGATGAAAGCGTATAAGGTCTAGATTACTTATGATATAGTTGCTGCTGGGGTGACAGGTGTCATGATTAGAACTGAGGCTTACTGGTCCTGCTGGGCAATCTTCATCTTAATTGCGGTGGCCTGAGACTTCTGTATTTTCTCAAGGATGTTGTTGGCTTCTTTGGCAAACAAATCGTGTTGGTTGAATGGCAAATTTTCAATTTTTGCCCTGTGATGTAGATCTAACCTTGTTCCTCGCAACCAAGCATAGCGCTGAGTGACTATGGCATTTGCCACTGCCCTGACTGCCGCATCCAAGGTATGCCACACTGCATGTACTTGGTATCTTGCTGTTAGGGTTCCTTCAGCAGCTAGTTTAAGGATGTAGAGAGGGGGACAAATCCTTGCACTCTGCCCATAGGATGACATGCCAGCTGAGTAATTAGGAACCTGCATCATCATCATCATCATCATCATCATCATCATCATCTTTTATTTGTACCCCGCTGTCTCTCGCCTACGGCAACTCGAGGTGGCTAACAACAAAAGTATCAGGCCACATAAAGAATTGCAAGGAAATAGACAATTGCAGTAGATTAGCTCACTCACTGGCTGTTTCTCACATAGTCTTCCTATCCAATCTGTAGGATAAGGACTCCTTGTGTAGAGTGCTGTGGAAATTGTTGACGCCCCTTGTCCACAGCCATTCTGGGGAATAACATGCAAAAACCTCCAGAAAAACCCGACCCTAGTATCCTGTAGTCCTTCTGGATAGTCCAAGGGTAGAAACTGCATTATGTGCATACTCTTCAGCTGAAGGCACCAACCAATTCTCTTTGGACAGCTTTGTACTGAATTTTGTCATGTTTGTAGAGATGTAGAATGGAATTAAGCTCTGAATAATTAAAGATTCCCTTGGAGGCATATTCATAATGCAGCACTCTGCTGAAATGGTCCAGATAAGCCTTGGAGGCTAAATATACTGTCATCAGTGGTGTGGGTTGGCAGCAGGAACCAGAGGAGACATTCATAATAGCACCTTTCTTCATCTCAACCATCCTTGACAGCACAATATGCACCATCATAGTAGTTGCAGCAATATTTACATTGAAAACATCCCATAGCAAGTCCTCCGGCACATTGTTGAAATAATCCGGGTAATCATAAAACACTCCTACATTGTTAACTAAAATACCATTCTCTTTGCCTCTTAGGGCCTCCTTGATGGCGGAATAAATCCCCTGACCCTTGCTGAAATCTGCTACTATAATATCAGTTTCAACTTTGTAGGTTTCAGCAATGTGTTTAGCAACCGCTTCCAGCTTTTCTTTGTTCCTGCTAATGAAGATAATGTTGACACCGTGCCTTGCCAGCTCTTCAGCATAGGCTTTTCCAATGCCATCTGTGCTACCTGTGACTACAACCCATTGTCCATACTGCTTCACAAGATCAGCTCTGTCGAACAGTCGAGGGATAAAATACAAACTTAGTAAGTGGTAAAAGTCAGATAAATCATAGTGGAGGATGCGAACAATCTGTGTCCAAAGACGCTGACACACCTTCCTTCTTTGTCTGCAGGGGATGTTTCCTGCAATGACCATTGGAATTTTTCATCTGAAGCAGCTATTATTAATGAGTTTAGGGTGGGAGGACGGAAAAACATTGATCCTGTAGTTTTTGGAAACAAATAAAATGAACTATTTGTGGTAGACACTGTCTGAATGATGGCGGGTGTTGCCCACAGCTTCTTCCGCATCCTTGGAATGCTTTGGAAATATTGGCAAGGTTCACTTAGGATTCGATGCTTTATCTGTGACCTTATATGCGGGGTCTTCCTCCTGCTTGGAGACCGGCACTGTCTCAAACTTAAGTATTGTTGAAAATCCGTGGAGAAAACCTTGGAATTGTCTGTGCTCCTCACTTGATATATTGGTTGCTATCCCCGCCACCTCATCTGAGGGTTGAGGGAAAAATACCTCAAAGTCAGTTGAAGAGCTGAGATTTTGCTGCTCCATGGTAATATTGTCCTGTTGTTCCTCCTTAGGTTGTGGAGAAGGAGGTGGAGAAGGCTCTTGCTGAACTGGATCTGTAGATCAGGCAAGTAAGGAAAAGGTTTGTTGTAGCCACTTCTTCTTCATTTTCTTTTTAGTACTGCTTTATGAGCTAGCTTGTCTCTCCGATGTTGAGCCTTTTAGATCTCGACATTGGTGAATGTCAGGTGCTGTGACTCCGATGTCGAAGTCATCGACGTCCTGAGTCCCAGTGTCAATGGAGGAGCAGGGACTATGGACATCGTATCTGATGTTGATCCCGACATCAATGGTTGAGACGTTGCCTGAGCCTGAACGACAGTATTTATTGTTGACATTAAGAGGGTCTGGACGTCAGATTGAGGAGGTCAGTCTCTTAAAATTCCTCTAGGATGATCCAGGATCATAAAGTTCCTTTGTTGGTGGGATTCTTCCTGAATATGCCAATAGTCCCATGGGGGATAAGGGTTTTCTCTGCTATGTGCCAAAGATCAGGTCTTAGCATAATCATGAAGTTGGGGCTCCACATAATGTGATTTTGGGGGAACCAACCATTGAAGTTTTGATGGTTGGTATGGTGACCCCACATATTTTGGATCTAAGGGCCGCTAATCTTTCCAGGGACATTTCTGTATCTACAATATTGAAAACCTATACCCTTAAAATTCATGCCATGTTGACTTATGGGCTGGAAGTTATCCCTTCCCAGGATACTTTGCCTCTGGAAAGAATCCAGAATCACTTTTTGCATCAGCTTTTAGGGGTCAACAGTAGCATTCCAGGTGCCGTATTGCGGGCAGAAACTGGTATCCTTCAAAATGCCCACTATGGCAGATTGGTCTTTTTTTGTTTTTGGCAAAAAGTGGTCAATAATAACACTCTACAGTCATCCTTAACGGCGCATTGTGCTGAGGAAGAGCGGACATATGCTGGCCCCAGAAGCTACCCCTGGATTAGGAGTTTGGAAGCCCAGCTAGTGAACTTGGGCTTCTCTACTCTATATTTTCAGAGGAAATCAAGGGCCCTTACAATTAAGGAGCTCCTATTGTGATCTAGGGACCTTGCTATGCAAAAGGATCTAGCCTCAATAGGGAATTGGAGAGTGGTCCCAGATTTTGGGTCAATTAAAGCTAATTTTGCCCCAGAACCTTACCTGGACCTCCTCACTAGTAAATCTTTGAGGAGGAATATCACTTACCTTAGATTTGCTCAGATTAATACAGCTGTTCTGGAAGGTCGTTATGGGGGTCTCCCAATTGTACAGAGACTGTGTTCCTGCTCATTGCACGAAGTGGAGACACTGGAGCATCTTGTCTTACGTTGCCCTTATTATTGTAGAATTCGTGATACCTGGCTATCCCCCTTAATAGATTCTGCTATGAGGGAGGGTTCAGAAAATATTTTAAAATCTCTATTGAATCTTTCATCATCAAACTCGCTTCTTGCCTTGGCAATTTTTATTAAGCTGGATAAGGAAAGGAGACAGAAGATTATGGCGTATCACACTGCATTGGTAAATTATAAGTCAGTCACGTAGGTTGGGTAGTTGCGAGGACTGCTATCGTTGCTAGAGGTATTACTAGCTACGTTTTCTGTTCTCCAGCTCCTTGGTTGGGGATCGGTATTGCGTATTGTATATCTGTACAGGCTAATGGCTTTGGGTTAATTAACTTTGTCCTTATTTAACGGATCTGGATTATTTAACCTTGTTTTTATTATAATTTTTGTAATTTATCATTTTATGTATATGTACTTACTATTTTGTTTTTGGCTATGGCGAATGCCAATGCCGTAATAAACTTATCCTATTTTGTATCAGTCTGTTCCCCCGCGTTATATGATGGGGGACTCATATTAGTATACGAGAGTGGTGAAATTGGCGGGAAATGAGACCCAGTAATAACAATGCTCTCTTCATCAGATGATATCGAGGAGGGAGAGCGTACCGCCTTTTTTGCACGCTCTTTACCTGAAAAATATTTCTTTCTCTTTATCTGAGGTAATTGAGAAGGCAAGGCGGAAGTTGCCTCAGAGGTAGATGGGAAAATTACCTCAGAAGTTTCCAAAGCAGGTACCATCTCCTTGGCTCTGATGTTAGGCACCACAGGTGAAGTTGGAGCAGAGGTGGACAATCTTTCAACTCTGTGACAAATTTTCTCTGCTGACCCTTTCTTTTTTTCAATCTCCACTAACATGGCTGGCAATTTCAGTCTTCTGTCCTTAAGTGTCTTCGCCTCAAGTTGCCCACAGTGGGGGCAGTCATCTTGATCATGTTCTGTGCCATGACACAGAAGACAGAGACTGTGAGGATCTTTTGTAGTGAAACATTACATGAACGGTATCTTTTAAAACCATGTTTACCATGGGATGCCATCTCTGAGAGAACCTTATGAGCTGGGAGTGAATCTGAGCTGAGAAAGCGGTTGGAAGGAACTGTTGGTTTGGGCAGGAGAGTGTCTTATATACTTATTTATTTTTATTAATTAATTAATTTATTTAATAGATTTCTTAGCCGCCCCCTCCTACCCCAGTAGCTCAGGACAGCATACAACAAAACTAAAACACATAAATACAACAAAACATAATAACAATAAAAATATAAACAATAAAATATAAAATCTATAAAACCAACTCAGGTGAAACCACAACAACCCTCCCCCCTACCAACCCTCCGCCCCCCACTTCACCTGTCTCCCTCGCCAAAAGTCTGGCAGAACAGTCAGGTCTTACACTGTCTTCAGAAAGAGGGGAGATCTGGGACCAGGTGGACCTCCGTCGGGAGGGAGTTCCACAGCCGCAGTGCGGTGACCAAGAACGCCCCCCTCATTGTCACCACTCGGGATACCAGGGGAACTCTGAGGGAGGTATCCCCAGCTGACTGCAGGGGTCTGTCCAGAGCCAGGAGGGTGAGATGATCCCGCAGACAAGTGGGGCCCAGGCCATTTACGGCTTTGTAGGTCAATACCAACACCTTGAATTGGGCCCGGAAGACCTTGAATCGGGCCCGGCAGCCAGTGCAGAGAACGGAACACTGGTGTAATGTGCTCATGACAACTCGTCCCCATAAGGAGATAGGCTGTCACATTCTGCACGAGCTGAAGTCTCTGGACCATAACCAAAGGTAGCCTCATGTAGAATGTGTTGCAATAGTCCAGTCTTGAGGTGATAAAAGCATAGATGTTGGTGGCCAGATCCGTGTCTGAGACACACGGCTGAAGTCAACGTACCAGATGTAATTGGTGGAAAGCTCCCTTCACCATGGCAGCCACCAGGCAGAGCCACAAGTCCAAGCACCCCCAGACTATGGACCTGAGGAACCAACAGTGTGCAAATCCTATCAATGACAGGGGCTACCACACCCTCATCCCTACCCACTAGCATCACCTCTATCTTGTCAGAATTCAGCTTCAGGTGACTCGCCCTCATCCAGTCCCCCACAGCCACCAAACATGGGGTAAGCATCAAGACTGCTGAGTCTGGGTCAGCTGAAAAAGACAGTTAAATTTGGATATCATCAGCATATTGAAGACACTGAATACCAAACCTTCGAACAACCTCACCCAATGGCTGCATGTACACGTAGAACAGGAGAGGGGGGAAAATAGAGCCTTGCAGGACTTCCACATGAGAGTGAGAAGCTCAAGACCATCATGTGGTGTAGCAGGGTCTCTCTCTGCCGGGCTCCATTTTGGCGGGAGGGGGGATGCACGAAGGAGTACCAAGTGCCCCAAAATTTACTTTTATTTTCTCCTTACCCTGGCCCACTCTGGGTCTCACAGCTTGCCCTGGCCAGGGAAGGTTGCCACAACACCCTGTTACTTTGGGGTCGCAGCCCCGTTACTTTGGGGTCGCAGCCCCGGTACCCCTGTAGGGCCCCAGCCCTCTCTTGGCCGGTACCCCTCCTGAGTCTCTTTCTCTTAAGGGATTCATCTATCCCAGTCCCAACCTCCCTACTTTGGAGTCCTTAGAGTCTCAGGCGCCCATGCCCCTCTGGCACCCTCGGGCGTTGGCACTCGCCTTTCGGGGCTCCCCCTCTGGGGAGGTACACAGGCATCCCTGCTGCCAAATCCCAGACCTTCTGGGCACACTCACAGTTCAATGTTTCTCTGAAGTCTCTTCCCTGCAGCTCTCAGTTCTGCTGATGACTCCTCCAGCTCAGGCTCCTCTCTCGTGCCCCACTGCTCTGTGCTACTTGCTGACAGCCCCTCTGGCTCGGACTCCTTTGTTGAGCCCGCGGCTCCTGGCTGTCCGGGTCTGGAAATCCCGGCTGCTGCTCTGACGCTGCTTGTCAGCCTCCCCACAGCATCTGCTCCAGCCCAACTCCGCTCTGAGCCCCGCGGCTCGCTGCTTCCAGGTCTCATCCCTCAGCTGCCGCACGCGGCCTTATTCTCAGGCAGGCAGCTTTTCAAACCCCTGCCATCTGGGGAAGCTGCTGCCTGAGCCACACTCTTAAAGGGCCCTCTCTTGCGGTCTCCCTTAACTTCTTGGAACAGGGTGCCTCGTGCTCCCTGTTACACGTGGTCTTTGAATCTTAATGAGTTAGGTATGTGCCAGTGAGAAAAGGGCACACATGCACGCAACCCAGTTGTGAGAATTACAGAGCCATTAGAAGAAGAACCTCCCTCACCTGCAACAGGAGCCTCAGCTGCCAGCAGTAGAGATGATGTGGATCTGAGCCCTGGGCTGTCCCCTCACCAATAGGTGAGTTTGTTTTTCCAGCCCCTTTGCAAGACACTAGCACCTAAGCACCCCCTCCCTTGCCCAACCCCAGTTCCCCCCTGCTCCAAGCTTCCTGCTGCGGGTCCCCTGTCCCATCTCTACCAAGACCCATTACATGTCTGGTGGAGGATGTCTGGATCTGGGAGCTGCCTTCTCCCCCGCATTTGCTATCTCAGGATCAGGTCTGGCATCATTGTTGCTGTTCCAACCCGGAAGTTGTTGGAGTGGACAGCTTCCTATCAGGTGGGAATGGGTCACTCTAGCACAGTCGGAGGAAGGCAGGGGGGCTTCTGAGCTCCTGCAAGGTCCTAAAGGCAGTTGGGTTTGGGGCCCTGCGCCACTGTCCTGGTGGCACTGCTAAGAATAGGGGCCACTGTGAGGAGTGGGACCATGGAAGTAACAGAAAGTTGCCCCAGTTTTCCCTGTGGAAAGGCTGGCCCTGTCTGCATAATATGTTGGGGCCCCCAGGCTCATGGACCCTGGGTGCAGCTGCACCTGCTGCAACTATTATAGCTGCCACTGAACTGGTGTATCTGAATTTCCTCCCAAAACGCTGGAAATATCTGTACATGGCCAAAATGAATATCTGTTAATTAATTTTGTGTTGTCTGGGTCTGAATGCTGTGACTCCTCAATCCTGTTTTTAATTATTCTTGTTCTAACAGCAGAGGGCAGCAAGTTACCCAACAAACAAGGTGAAGCCAAAAAAATTATAACTGAAAGGCAGGAAATACCCAGCAAACCAAACCTCAAAAATAAACCAGTGTGACGTGGCATGTACTGCTGCACTACTTCCTTCTCCGCAAATATTTTTTTCTTCTTACGCTGTGGGCTGCAGAGTGAAAGAATTCCATACACCACATGTTTCTGTTCATGATGTCTGTTGGAGCACATGCTGATTACTGCATTTAGGTGACCTTGTGGCACTTGCTACCTGCCATGCAACTTTTTTTCTTTTGAATGAACCTACAGTTCTCTTTTGCATCTGGGAATGTAAAAGCATTAACTTTAATTCTGATTGAAATTAAATATTAAACAGAGAGAATCAGGGGATTATGAAACAGGAGGACGGTTCAATCTACAGCCTCTTAGAGCCCATGAATACCATTTTGGGTTATGACATGTCCTGACTCCAAACATAAGTTACAGGCAGATTTTGTTGTGTTTGTACTATAGATTGTGATGCATTTTCTGAAAGGTGAGGCTGTAGTTCTTCTCTGAGAACCTCAAAACAGATTGTATGCTCTTATTGTGTGCATGTTTTTATTGATGCATCTTGTTAAAACATTTTATTTTTTCTCTGTCATTGCAGTGTGTTAAGCTACTTCCTATTCAGTAACTAAAAAATAAAGCTGCTAGAACCAAGAAATAAAGTAGTTAAGATGACACTCTTGTCTCTTGCATTTGGGACCAGCATGGCAACCATGCTCTAGACTAGGGCTGAAACTTGGTATTCAAAATTACTCGGTTTTTACTGAGTATCCTGGTACTTGACTTGGTTTTACTGAGGAACTGAGGAACTGGCCTGGTATTCAGTATGGTACTCAGAAACTCCTTGATTGAGCAAAGGTAAAGGACAAAAGTAAGGAGGCAAGGGCATAGATAGTAGGGGTGGGACATCGGGTCAAATACCGGCTACCGGATTTACTGGTTACCGGATTTTAAAAAACCGGATTGCCGGATTTGTGTACCGGTTTACCGGTACCGAATTTGTTCTATTGATTTCAATGGGGAACTGTCCCCATTGAAATCAATGGGAAAAAACACAAAAAACCTCCCCCCTCCCCCTCCCAGGCTGTGCGGGTGGAAGGGGGGGGCACCCCCCCACCCACCCTGGCTTTAAAAAAATAATAATCCCCCCAAAGTCCCTGCTAGTGCGGGCTCTGGGCCACCACCAGCAACCCGGAGCCCGCACCAGCAGGTACTAGGGTGATCCGTGTGGTGGTGGGTGGTTTAACACCCACCCCACCACAGGGATCACCCTACCTCCCCACCCAGGGATCGCCTACCTTGCGCTCCGGGCGGCGGTGGCGGTCCGACTCCGGCGGCTTCAGCGCTGGCTGTGGCTGACAGCTTAAGTGCTACTAGGCCTTCCGGTGAACTTCCGGGTTTCCCTGAAGCCACCGGAGTCGGACTGCTGCCGCCCGGAACGCAAGGTAGGCGATCCCTGGGTGGGAAGGTAGGACTAGGTAGGGTGATCTGATCCCTGGGGTGGGGTGTGTGTTAAACCACCCCCCACCCCAGGGATCGTACCTGCTGGTGCGGGCTCCGGGTCGCCGCCGGCGGCCCGGTGCCCGCACTAGCAGGGACTTTGGGGGTGATTTTTTTTTTTTAAAGCCAGGCTGGGCAGGGTGGGTGGGGGGTGTCCCCCCTTCCACCCTGGACTGGGGAGGGAAAGTAAAGTGGGGGTTTTTTTGGTGGGGTTTTTTACATTGCGGCCATTCATTTGAATGGCCGCAATGTAAAAATCAGGTACGGGGGAATCCGGTAAACGGGCTGGATTACCAGGTTTAATTCGATACTGATGGTACACCAAATACTGGAAGTATCGGATACCGGATGATCCGGTAGTCCCACCCCTAGGGTGGAATGGGTCCCTGACAAAGAAGTCAAGATGCCACCTCCCCCCACCCCCCTAGTCTCCTTTGTCCAGGCTGGTGGGGTCTGGGGCCGCTGCCCAGCTCACATGCATGTGAATTAAATTTAAAGGCACGTTTGCCCTTCCTCAAAATGGAGGTTGTCTAAAGTTTTAAAACAATAAAAGGAAGTACTTTTTCACTCAATGCATAACTTATGAAATTTGTTGCCAGAGGACATTGTCAGGGCCAATAGTGTAGCTGGGTTTAAAAAAGGACTGGATAAGTTCTTAGAGAGTAGGTCCATTAATGGCTATTAACCAAATAGCTTACGGGATGAACTTCTTACTGTTGAGAGCTGGGAGTGAACAACGGGGAATGGCTTGCCCATTGTGACTGTTGATTCTTCTTCCATGCGATCGAGATTGGTCGCTGTCGGAGGATAGGATTCTGGGCTTGATGGACCATTGGTCTGACTCAGTATGGCACTACTTATGTTCTTATGCTCTTAAAGTGTGCATGCAGAGCACTAAATTCCAAATGGCCAAGCCACAATCAAACACACAAGACACCCCAAAATGCAGCCTATTAAGCACATTATGCCATGCAAAGATACATTCTTCTAGATATATAACCAGTTCATTTGTGCCCCCATAATCAATTCATGCTGCCCCCACCCATAACCAGTTCACGTGTGCCCCCATAAATTCATGCTGCCCCCCACCCATATAACCAGTTTATTTGTGCCCCAATAATCAGCTGCCCCACACTCCCTAACCATTGTGCCCCCAGCCCCATAATTAGTTCATGCTTGTGCCCCCCAACTGTGAAGAGTGACAGTGCCCCCCCTGCAAGCCCTCCCACCATCCCTCCCCTATGACTCAGTGGTGGCTGGAGTGGTGGAGGCTGAAGTAGCTGCTGGCTGCAGGGCTGCTTCTGGCAGGCCACCCATTCCCGCCACTCTCTACTCTCCACAAGCGGGCAAGCGAGCACCCTAGGAAGCCTTGTTGTGTGCTGCTGCAGTCCGGTACCCCCCCGGCGCTGCAGGTCGTAGCTTGAATTTCCGACTGGAGCCAGAAGCACTAAGCAGCTGATCTAGGTGACTGCAGCCTCAGGAAATTCAAGCCACAGCCCACAGCACCGGGGGGGGGAGGGAGAGGAAGCACCGGACTTCAGCAGCACAAGACAAGGCTTCCTAAGGGGCCATGGTGAGGCCAGTTCACCATCTGACTGGTCTCCCCGGCTGCTGCCCCCTCCCCTCAGTTCTCCTCCCCTCACAGGAACTGCACATGCGCAAGTTCCTGTGTCAGCAGGAAGAGTACGAGTGGTGTGCCTGGGCCCCATGGCAAGGAGGGTGAGCAGAGATGACTCCCCCGGCCCCACCACCAGCAAGGCACCAGAGCAGAGGAGCGGAGGTAGGAACTGCAGGCAGGTTCTCCTGAGGGCCCAGCCCACCTTGAGTGGGATGAGCAAGTGGAGTGGCCAGCTGCTGCCCACTAGCCTGCCTTGGGCCTTTTTTCCACAGAGGACCTTGCCTGGGGTGGGGGGAAGGCCCCTGTATTGGGGCTTCTTGTGGTTGCTTGGGGGTGGGGAATGGGCAACCTGCCATGGGGTTTCTTGCAGATGTGTGTATGTGTGTAAGGTCTCCTCAGACAGCAGCTGAGTGCTGCTGTAAAAAATCAATTGCCTCCCTGCCCTCACCGGCCCGTCCTCAGAACAGGGGTGGCTGGTGGGTTTTTATGTTGGAGGGGCACTGGGGCCGGTGGGCCTAGGGACGGAGGTTAGCCTAGGGGCAGAGCTTAGCCTAGAGGCGGAGCCAAGGATGGTAGGTGGAGCCAGGGCATAACCCAACCAGCAGCAAGGAGTTCCCAGGGTTAACATTGGATGGACATTACATCACTTACTCCAGCAATTTCAGTTAGTCAGGTTATATTCACCTCCTCTGCCAGGTTTAAAAGCAGGCAGATCACCAGACTAACAGTTACATCTCACAATTTCAAAACCTCAATTTTATCACAAACATCACATTTCCAGCATTTTGAACACCCATAAGATCACCAGACTAACTGTTACATCTCACGATTTCAAAACCGCAATTGAATCACGGGGCATTAAATACTAATTCCCCCTCACCCTCTG
>QEPC01000600.1:27266-39938 GCA_003113815.1 Sphenodon punctatus
GGCGGGGTGGGGCAGGGTGGGGGGCCACCACCTTGTCAGTCGGGCCGCTGGGGTCCATGAGATCCCGGACCCAAAAAAATAATAATTTTTTTTTAACAGCTTAGCTATCGTAGGGGGGGATGGACTGTGGGCCCCCAACCATGATGGGCCCTGGGACACATGTCCCATCTGTCCGTATGATAGCTACGCCCCTGACCCAGAGTGGGGTAATCAAGAGGAATCAGCTCTAATGTTTATCATGTTATTCCTATTTCAGGCCTTCTCATGGGCAAAAATAGCCCCCAGCTTGGATCTAACTGAGTCATGATCACCTTACAAATATATGAACTGATGGATTTTAGAACATGCCATTTTCCACCTAAGAGCATCCCAAAGTTGTTCGCGATATATATTATATAAAGGGCAATCCAGGAAATAATGGGTCAGATCCTCAATTCCACCCCCACAAGGACACAACCGTTCTGCATATGGGGTACCCTGGTATCTCCCTTGCTGTACCACCGTATGCCTCAATTGCAGTCTTACTCTTGTGAAGACTTGCCTCAACCTAAAATCAGTGAGAGAATGCATATATGTGGCCCCTCCCTGTGCTGGCATCAGATATTTATACAGTGGGGAAGACCTAGCCCCAGCGGCTAAAGCTCTCAGTGTTCGCGTATCAGTATCCTTAATGCGTTGTTTTAGCATCCTAATAATATGAGTGCCAGAATATCCCTGCAAAAAGGAAACAGACAGTCCCAACGAGGCAAGATGCACCTTAACTTCCACCCACCAGGGATCTGACCCACATTCTGAGTCAAGTTGTTTTCCCTTCAAAGCTATAGAAAGTAAAGAATCTACTGGGGCATCCCTAATCCATACCCAGAATTTCAGAAAGCAGGTCTCAGCAATGGCATTCAGGGACTGATGTCCTAATTCCAGTAGTATGATAGCAGAATGAGCTGACGGAGGGAGTCCCAATATCCTCTTCCAGAATTGATTAACAACTGGAAGTAATCTTTTTAGGGCCTGGGCATCATGGCCCCAAATTTGAACCCCATACAAGAGCCTTGCAACCACTTTAACCTCAAATATCCTCTGAACCACCTTAATACAATGCTGCCCGAAATGATAGAAAAAGCACTGAATAGCCTGGGCTTCTATTTGGGCCTTAATCCTAATCGATAACATATGGGCCTGCCAAGCTCCATTATCTTCCAGGGTAACCCCAAGGTATTTGTATGTCTTCATCTGCTCAAGACTATGACCCTGCATTATCCACCTATATCTTTTGAAATGCTTTGCTATTACCAGGGTTTTTGTTTTACTATAGTTGATAATGAGGTTCTTGTCCAGACATCTGGACACGAACTCGTTCAGAGATCTCATCAGGCCCTGTTTGGTAAGCAACACTAACACTGTGTCATCTGCATAGATCAGCAGATAGAGTGTAACTGGGCCTATCTTTGGAGGATGGAATCTCTCTGCATCTTTATGATCAAAGAATTAACATATATGTTAAACAAGATAGGAGCAAGCAGACACCCCTGTCGAACCCCTCTGAAAGTCTGTACTGGGGCTGACAGTCTGCTGCTCAGTGGCATTCTAACCCTCAGTGATGTCCCAGAATATAACGATTTGTTTGTTACTGGGTTTGTTAACCCAGTAAGTGACCTCATTCTTCTTATCAATTATATGATATGGGCCATCCCAAATGGCTTGCCCCCTAACCTTGTTAGTTGGTCTCATTACTAGCACGGTGTCTCCTGGGTTATAAGTTCTGTCTTTGGCTTTCTTGTCATATTTTATCTTTTGGGCCTCTTGGCTGCTGGCCAGGTTCTCTTGGGCCTTCTTTAACATGGAGTTTATTTTATGTCTGAATTGCTGGACATATCTAGTTATAGGCTGTCCTTCAATTTCCTCTGAGTTTTCCTAGGAGTCCCTTACTAGATCCAGGAGACCCCGCACATTCCTTCCAAATAGCAACTCAAACGGGGAGTATCCTGTGGATTCCTGGAGTACTTCCCTATACGCAAATAGGAGGTAGGATAACATTTTGTCCCAATCATTTGTTCTGTTGGTCATAAAGTTAGCTAGCATTTGTTTCAATGTCCCATTAAATCTTTCAACCAACCCATTTGTTTGGGGGTGATATGGAGTTGCCTTTATGTGCTTCACATCACATAACTTCTAGAGTTGTTGGAAGGTTTTGGAGAGGAAATTTGTCCCTCTATCTGTTACGACCTGTTTGGGAAAACCCATCCTACTGAAAATTTCCAGTAATGCGTCTGCTATACTAGCAGAGTCAACCTTCCTAAGGGATGCAGCTTCAGGATATCTAGTGGCATAATCTACCACCACTAGTAGGCATTGTTTGCCAGATGTAGAGAATTTTTTCATGGTACCTACAATATCTATCCCCACCCTGTAAAAAGACACTTCGATAATGGGAAGGGGGTGTAGGGGCACCTTTTTTGGATCGTTCCCTTTCTTGTTCCTCTGAGAGGAGGAACACCCCTGGCAGAATACTCTGTCTCCTTTCATGTCTAGCCATTCAAAATTCAAGTGTAGCTTTTGCAGTATTCTCTTTACTCCTAGGTGTCCAGCAAAGGGAGAGGAATGTGCCAGGTTAAGAAAGTCCTCTCTAAACTTTTTTGGCACCACTAGTTTCCTGAGCTGATCCTCCCCCTTCCCATCACTTCCCTGGGGTAGGATCTTGTAAATCAACCTGTTTTCCCATGTGTATTTCACCCCGTGTGATTCAGTTGGGGCTCCCGTTTCAGCTGCTTCCCTGATTCCTTGTAAAGTCACATCATTTGTCACTTCTGTTCTGAAATCAGTTTGTTTTGCAGGTAAGTTTTTACTTGTGAATTCTAACCTTGGGTCTGTGTCTTGTTCCTCCCCATGTGGGTCAGAACTCCCCAGGTCCCCTTCTGGGTCTGTCCCGGCCACATCTGCTGGCTGGGTTTTGGACTCAGTTTGGGCCTGGTCCTGGTCCCCAGTGGGGTTCAGGGGTTGAGGTGCAACCTATTTGGGGCTCTCAGAGCCTTGCTGCCCCTCTCCCTCCCCTTGCGGGTTGCTCTCTGGCTCCCTTGTTCTTGGGTTTTATGACTAACCAGCTAAGGACAAAGGCCCAGCCCCACTACATTGGGCTGGGAACTGGACTTCTGTAGGGTAAGATTTTAACAAGGGACTTACTCAAAACAGACTTGGATTGCATTATTTACTTTTGTTTTATTTGCCACTCTGTTCAAACTATCTTTGTTTATGTAATCAATAAACTTTCTTCTTTACTAAGAAGTGCTTTCTGTTGTCTCACATTGGGGAACACAGTCTGAGCATCTTGTGCCCACAAGCACTTGCGAACCCAGAGAGAGAAAGAGTTTGAGAACGGGAAGACTCTGGAACTTGGGTGACAAAAGTGTTGTCCCTTTGCAGGACTGAATCAGCTAGAGAGAGAACTGATTCAGACGGGCTGCAAGCGAGGGAAACTGACTCACCTAACCCAGAAAAGTGGGGTAGTGGACTCCAACCCGTGACACCCCCCCTCTCATATGTGACATTGGGGGTCACCAGGAAAGACTCGTCTTTGATGTGGTTTGTACCCCCTTGTTCCCTGTGGTCCTTGGCCTACCATGGTTAATGCAACACAACCCTTGTAATGATTGGAGTATACCACAAATCTGTTTTACCTCCTCTTATTGTAATCAGTCCTGTAACAAGCTCTCACTGATCTGTTCCTGGCCACTCGCGACACTCTGTGGGAGTGCCGAGGAGAATAAATTGCCTAGCAAATACAGGGACTGCACTGACGTATTCAGCCCAACACAAGCAGTGGAACTACTGCCCCATTGCATCTATGATTGTCCTATAGACCTCCTACCTGGGACAGAGCCCCCATTTGAATGAATTCATGCCTTGTCCATCCCTGAATTGGAAACTCTACAACAGTACTTGGATGATGGGTTATGAAATGGTTTTATCCATCCATCATCATCACCTGTGGGTGCCCCCATATTTTTTGTCCCTAAGGAGGATGGCAGCCTTCGACCGTGTATCGACTACCAGGGCCTAAATCTTGTTACCATCAAGAATCGGTATCCCCTGCCTCTAATTCCGGAACTGTTGGATAGGTTTCAGGGGGCCCACATATTTACTAAACTAGATCTACAAGGAGCCAGACCTTGGTACGGGTGAAGGAAGGCGATGAGTGGAAAACCGCGGTCCGCACCCGTTATGGTCACTTTAAATATTTGGTCATGCCATTTGGTTTGGCCAATGCTGCAGCAACATTTCAGCATTTTATAAATGACATTATCTGTGATGTTCTAGATCTATTTGTCATCGCTTATTTGGATGACATCTTGATTTATTCTACGTCTTTTTCCCAGCACGTTTCCCATGTTCGACAAGTGCAACAGTGGTTATGTGACCATAAATTGTACTGCAAACATGAGAAGTGTGCCTTCCACCTGACTACCATGAACTTCTTGGGCTTCATAATAAGCACTGAAGGGATTACCATGGACATACGAAGGTCAAAGCCATTAGTCAGTGTCCCGTTCCCAAGGCCGTGAAACCTCTTCAACACTTCTTAGGAAGCACAAATTACTATCGACAGTACATTCCCAATTATGCTGACATTACTAAACTTCTTACCACCCTTTTAAAGAAAGATCAGGAATATCTATGGGGACCTGAACAACAATATAGTTTTTCATATCTGAAACAGGCCTTTCTCACCACCAGGCATGGAGGCAGCTAGGGAGAAGGGACAAAGGTGGTTAGGGGAGCAGGGCAGGCGTGGGAGGGTGAAAGAGGGGACAGAGGAGAAGCAGAGTTCACGGACTGGAGTACGGAGGGAAATTAGTGCAGAGAGGTGGGGGGAGCAAGGTTGTGAAGAGCTTTATAGGTGAAGACTAGGAGCTTGTGGAGAATTCATTCAGGAAGCGGGAGCCAGTGAAGGGAGGAGAGGAGGGGCTGCATGTGGTCGAAGCAACGGGCGAGGTGGATGACCCTGGCAGCAGAATTTTGGACAGAGATAAGCGGAGAAAGGAGAGAGCGGGGGAGACCAGTGAGAAGGAGGTTACAGTAATAGAGGCGAGAGATGACCGGCCAGTTATCGGTCTGTCCCTAAACCTCCCTTTTTAGGGAAAGTTATTGAACAGGTGGTTGCCTGACAGTTCCAGGCACATCTCGATGCTGTCATATTCCTGGCCCCATTTCAGTCAGGTTTTCATCCTGGGCACATCACAGAGACTGCACTTGTGGCTATGGTTGATGACCTGTGCTGGGAGATGGACAAGGGGAATTCTACATAGTTGATCTTATTAATCTTTCTGTAGCCTTTGATACAGTTGATCATGAGGTGGTGTTGGTACAACTTCAGGACCTGGTGGGGGTGTGGGGGACTTCTCTTGAGTGGTTCTGCCCTTTCCTTTCAGGGAGGTCCCAGTGAGTGGTGATGGGCATTTTTTGTCATCTCCTCAGGATCTTCCCTGTGGTGTCCTGCATGGTTCTATTCTGTCTCCCCTCTTGTTCAATCTGTATCTGAGACTGCTAGGTGAGGTCATTTGGAGGCTTGGGGTGAGGTGTCATCAAGCTGCTGATGACACTCAGTTCTACCTCTCTCTTTCATCCAACCCAGGTCCCACAGTCTCGGTGCTTACCCAATGCCTGGCTGCTGTCAGGGACTGGATGAGGGTGATCCAATTGAAGCTGAATCCTGACAAGACTGAAGTGATGATGGTTGGCTGGTCTTGTGACTTGGAGAGGATTGGGACACCTGTCATTGATGGGGTCCCAACTGCTCTGGTCACTCAGATCCACAGCCTCAGAGTGCTTTTGGATCCTTTGATCCACTGGGAACTTCAGGTGGCAACGGTGGCCAGAAGCACTTTTCACCAACTCCAACTGGTGAGGAGACTGCAGCCTTTTCTTTTTGACTCAGATCTGGCCACTGTCATCTATGCTTTCATCACCTTGAAGTTAGATGACTGCAATGCACTCTACATGGGGCTATATGTGGGGCTGCCCTTGGTGACTGTTCAGAAGCTGTGGCTGGTGCAGAATGTGGTGGCTCAGCTCCTTTTGGGGACAAGTCATTGGGAGTACAGCAGGAGAGTGCTCTAAGGTCTGCACTGTCTCCCTCTAGCTTTCTGGGCACAATTCAAGGTGCTGGTGTTAGGAAATAAATGAGTGTGCTGTACCTCAGTTTACCCCAAATGGGATCAAAGGTCACCAATTAACAAGCCAAAGTATGTGGGTACAACTCAATTTTATTGGATAGACACATAACATCTGGACATGGCAGTGTTACCAGTTATGAACCCCAGTAACTTAGGATATCTTACATGTCAGAGGCCACGGTCCGAGATGCAAGCTGGTTCAGAGGAGAAGAGGAGGGGGCCCAGCAGATAGCTTGGCAGGAGTCTCTGGATCTTTGAGAGCGACGGTAAGGGTCAGAGGCCCATGCAGGCTTACTGCAATGCTAGTAGCTGCAAGCACCAGTGACAAGGGATAAGGGCCTGGGTGTTTCCTTTTATAGCTTTTTGCAGGGTCCCCTTTGCCAGGTGCAGAAAATAAGCTGACCATTCATTTCTCTATCACTTGGAGCATAGCCACCAAAGCTATTTTGGCTCTTTGGGGAGTATTTCTCTACTGCCTAGATGCCAGTCTGATATGCTGAGGCTACCTCCCTTCTCTTTCAGGCTTTCTTTGTTTTCTCAGAGATAGTGGCTGTCTGGGGTTGTTATTGTGGCCTTGGAGATACATTTTTCTGCTAGAGTATGAGTTGTTTACAGCTTTATTCTCATGGGTTTGTGCCAGCCCGAGGCTTATGCCCTATGGGCAGGAGGGGCAGGATACAAATTTTGTATAAATAAATAAATAAATAAATAAATAAAATAAAGTTATCTGAACTGAGTTCATTCAGGGCTCATCCCTCTTGTGTCTTTGACCATGGCCAAACTGCCTAATCAATACATAATAGTCCCCCCTTTGCTGCCAACTTACATGGCAGCATATATAACAAGTTTGTTACATATAATTGTAAATCTTAATACTAATTCAAATCAAATTACAAATCACATTTCCAATAAACTAAGTATAAATTATTAGTACTATCATTTTATTACAAGATTACCATTTAATTCTGTAAGTATGTTTGGTTAATTTAGGGGTGGGAATACCGGTTCTACCGGTAACAGGTAAATCCGGTAATCGGCATACCAGATCTAAATCCAGTAATCCGATAATCCGGTAACCCATACTGGTTCTTTTTAATGGTGCCAGTTACCGGATCTTTTTATGTTGCAAGGAGGTGGCAGTTGGCAGGCTTTTGTTATGCAAGGTTGTTTTTAACTACTGAGTCCCTCCCTGCCCCCACCCAGAGGTGTAAATGGATACATTTTGCACCTTGTTTACCCTGCCTTGGATTGTTTGAATTTAAAAGTCAACCAATCCTGGAGGTTTCTGTAGGGTATGTGCAGTTTAACTGTCTGCTGATGCTGGCCAATAATCTTGGTTTTTTTCTTTCCTTCTGGGGGCTTCTGGAGCTGGTGCCTGCCTGCCACCATTTTACAGCAGCCTTGGAGACGTAAGGATCCACAGAGCTTCTGGAGGCATGTGTGCGTGCCGTGCGACTGTTGGTAAGTTTGGGGTTCCTGATCCCTTTCCCCTCTAGTACAGGATCTCCTTGGTGCCCTAGTAAATATTTAGCAAGGGTGATGGGGAGGTTGGCACTAGGACTGGCCAGTGGCCTGGGTACTGGGTGGGTGTAGGGTACCCCTAGACTTAGGGATAGGATGGGGGGGAGTGATTTTAGCCAGCAGTGATTTTAGCCCATTTATCAAGGGTGCCCATTTAGCAAGGGTGATGGGGAGGTTGGCACTAGGACTGGCCAGTGGCCTGGGTACTGGGTGGGTGTAGGGTACCCCTAGACTTAGGGATAGGATGGGGGGGTGATTTTAGCCAGGGTGATTTTGCATGCCATGCTGAGATTTTTAATGCAGCTGGCATAGGGGGTGGGGAATGGTGGCCTTGCCACCATGGTGTGTGATGAATCATGATGGTGTTTGTTTGTTGTCTCTAGCCCTGTCTTGTTGTGTCTTTTGTTTTGGCTTTTGGCTTTTGTTTTGTTTTGGGGGTTTCCCAATCCCTGTTTTGTTGGCTTTTGTTGTTTGGCTTGCCTTTTCTTTTTTCTTTTTTGTGTGCTTCACTGCAGTGTGTGCTTGCTTGTTAACTTGGCTTGTGTGTTCAACTGTTCACTGTTGTGTTCAGGTTTGGGGGTGTTTTTTGGGTACCCTGGTTGCTTGCCAGGCCAATGGTGGAGCCATTGCACTGCTGGCTGCTGGCTGCTGGCTGCTGGCTGGTCTTGTCTGACTCTGTGACTTAGTTTTTTTGGAAGCTGAGCCACAGAGCCAGTGGGGGATGGGTATTGTTAACTTTGGTTCAAGCTTGTGTGTTGTGCCCAGGTTTGGGGGTGTTTGGGTACCCCGGTTGCTTGCCAGGCCAATGGCCTTGCCACCATGGTGTGTGATGTGTGTTTGTCTTTTAGCCCTGTCTTGTTTTGGGGTGCACTGTATGGGCTTGTCCACTGCCCTGCTTCATGGTGCTGCTACTATTCTCTTAATTTGGAATGGCTTGTGTTTTACTGTTTTTTGGATCTCTCCAGCCCTGTCTTGTTTTGGGGTGTCCTGTGTGTGGGTGAGTGTGGGTGCTCCCATGCTTGGCCACTGCCCTGATTTGTGGTGCTGTGATTGTCTTTGTTTGGCTTAGAGTGGCTTGTGGTGTTTTCTTTGCTTGTTTTGGGGTGCACTGTGTGTGGGTGCCCCCATGCTTGGCCACAGCATCTTGTGGGGTGCTGTCTGTGGCTTGGAATGGCTTGTGCGGTGTAGTGGCTGCCTGCCTCCCTGCCTGTAGTGTTGTCTGAGACTTCTTGCAAGGTGAGCCACAGCGGGGGATGGGATGTGGGAAAGCTGGCTGGCTGAATGGCTGGCTGTGCCTGCCTGCCCTGCTTGAGTGTCTGGGTGAGATTTTTTTCTTTCTTCAGGTGCATTGCTTGTGCCCTATAAATGAATTAAAAGCCAGAGTGGTGGTAAAGTGTCAACTTGGATTTTGTGTGTGTGTTCTGGTTTGTGGGTGCTGGGGTACCCTGGTTGCTTGGCAGGCCTATGTGTGGCTGCTGGCTGGTCTTACTCTTCTCTGTGGCTTTTTTGGAAGCTGAGCCACTACGCCAGTGGTGGCTTGTGGTGTTTTACTGTTTTTTGGGTCTCTCCAGCCCTGTCTTGTTTTGGAGTGCCCTGTGTGTGGGTGAGTGTGGGTGCTCCCATGCTTGGCCAGTGACCTGATTTGTGGTGCTGTGACTGTCTTTGTTTGGCTTAGAGTGGCTTGTGGCATTTTCTTTGCCAGCCCTGTCTTGTTTTGGGGTGCACTGTGTGGGGGGGTGCCCCCATGCTTGGCCACAGCATCTTGTGGGGTGCTGTCTGTGGCTTGGAATGGCTTGTGCAGTGTAGTGGCTGCCTGCCTGCCTGCCTGCCTGTAATGTCGTCTGAGGCTTCTTGCAAGGTGAGCCAAAGCAGGGGATGGGATGTGGGAAAGCTGGCTGGCTGAATGGCTGTGCCTGCCTGCCCTGCTTGAGTGTCTGGGTGAGATTTTTTTTTTTCTTCAGGTGCATTGCTGGTGCCATATAAATGCATAATTGAGAGCCAGGGTGGTGTAAAGTGCACAGTAGCTGGACTGGGTGAGGCCTTGGTCCAAGTCTTGCCTTAGCCAGAAACTCAGTCGGTGGCCGTGGGCCAGTCATAGTTTTCTCAGCCTAACCCACCTCACAGGGTTCTTGTGAGAATTAAAAGTTCTCACAAAGAGAATTAAAAGAATTAAAAGCCAGAGTGGTGGTAAAGTGGTGTAAAGTGCACGCACACATGCACAGTACCTGGACTGGGTGATTGTGGGAGCTGAGAGGCATTGGTCCAAGTTAAGTCAGTGAGACTGAGCACAGCAACGTGATTCAGAATATATACGGGTTCTGTCCCCAGTTTTGTTACTGACTAGCTTTATTACTGTAGGCCAGAGATGGCAAATGGTGGCTCAGAGCCACATGCAGCTCTTGGCCACCTGCACTGAGGCTTTCACCAGAAGTGACTGCTTGGGGCATGTCCATCTAGCTCCCTTGGGACCAAGAGAAGCTGAGCCACCATTTCTGCTGCTGGATCTCCCCGGGGGCTGTGGGAACATGCCCTGCATGGCTATTTCTGCTGCCCAGACCTGCCATACCACCTGGGAGNGGTGATGGGGAGGTTGGCACTAGGACTGGCCAGTGGCCTGGGTACTGGGTGGGTGTAGGGTACCCCTAGACTTAGGGATAGGATGGGGGGGTGATTTTAGCCAGGGTGATTTTGCATGCCATGCTGAGATTTTTAATGCAGCTGGCATAGGGGGTGGGGAATGGTGGCCTTGCCACCATGGTGTGTGATGAATCATGATGGTGTTTGTTTGTTGTCTCTAGCCCTGTCTTGTTGTGGCTTTTGTTTTGGCTTTTGGCTTTTGTTTTGTTTTGGGGGTTTCCCAATCCCTGTTTTGTTGGCTTTTGTTGTTTGGCTTGCCTTTTCTTTTTTCTTTTTTGTGTGCTTCACTGCAGTGTGTGCTTGCTTGTTAACTTGGCTTGTGTGTTCAACTGTTCACTGTTGTGTTCAGGTTTGGGGGTGTTTTTTGGGTACCCTGGTTGCTTGCCAGGCCAATGGTGGAGCCATTGCACTGCTGGCTGCTGGCTGCTGGCTGGTCTTGTCTGACTCTGTGACTTAGTTTTTTTGGAAGCTGAGCCACAGAGCCAGTGGGGGATGGGTATTGTTAACTTTGGTTCAAGCTTGTGTGTTGTGCCCAGGTTTGGGGGTGTTTGGGTACCCCGGTTGCTTGCCAGGCCAATGGCCTTGCCACCATGGTGTGTGATGTGTGTTTGTCTTTTAGCCCTGTCTTGTTTTGGGGTGCACTGTATGGGCTTGTCCACTGCCCTGCTTCATGGTGCTGCTACTATTCTCTTAATTTGGAATGGCTTGTGTTTTACTGTTTTTTGGATCTCTCCAGCCCTGTCTTGTTTTGGGGTGTCCTGTGTGTGGGTGAGTGTGGGTGCTCCCATGCTTGGCCACTGCCCTGATTTGTGGTGCTGTGATTGTCTTTGTTTGGCTTAGAGTGGCTTGTGGTGTTTTCTTTGCTTGTTTTGGGGTGCACTGTGTGTGGGTGCCCCCATGCTTGGCCACAGCATCTTGTGGGGTGCTGTCTGTGGCTTGGAATGGCTTGTGCGGTGTAGTGGCTGCCTGCCTCCCTGCCTGTAGTGTTGTCTGAGACTTCTTGCAAGGTGAGCCACAGCGGGGGATGGGATGTGGGAAAGCTGGCTGGCTGAATGGCTGGCTGTGCCTGCCTGCCCTGCTTGAGTGTCTGGGTGAGATTTTTTTCTTTCTTCAGGTGCATTGCTTGTGCCCTATAAATGAATTAAAAGCCAGAGTGGTGGTAAAGTGTCAACTTGGATTTTGTGTGTGTGTTCTGGTTTGTGGGTGCTGGGGTACCCTGGTTGCTTGGCAGGCCTATGTGTGGCTGCTGGCTGGTCTTACTCTTCTCTGTGGCTTTTTTGGAAGCTGAGCCACTACGCCAGTGGTGGCTTGTGGTGTTTTACTGTTTTTTGGGTCTCTCCAGCCCTGTCTTGTTTTGGAGTGCCCTGTGTGTGGGTGAGTGTGGGTGCTCCCATGCTTGGCCAGTGACCTGATTTGTGGTGCTGTGACTGTCTTTGTTTGGCTTAGAGTGGCTTGTGGCATTTTCTTTGCCAGCCCTGTCTTGTTTTGGGGTGCACTGTGTGGGGGGGTGCCCCCATGCTTGGCCACAGCATCTTGTGGGGTGCTGTCTGTGGCTTGGAATGGCTTGTGCAGTGTAGTGGCTGCCTGCCTGCCTGCCTGCCTGTAATGTCGTCTGAGGCTTCTTGCAAGGTGAGCCAAAGCAGGGGATGGGATGTGGGAAAGCTGGCTGGCTGAATGGCTGTGCCTGCCTGCCCTGCTTGAGTGTCTGGGTGAGATTTTTTTTTTTCTTCAGGTGCATTGCTGGTGCCATATAAATGCATAATTGAGAGCCAGGGTGGTGTAAAGTGCACAGTAGCTGGACTGGGTGAGGCCTTGGTCCAAGTCTTGCCTTAGCCAGAAACTCAGTCGGTGGCCGTGGGCCAGTCATAGTTTTCTCAGCCTAACCCACCTCACAGGGTTCTTGTGAGAATTAAAAGTTCTCACAAAGAGAATTAAAAGAATTAAAAGCCAGAGTGGTGGTAAAGTGGTGTAAAGTGCACGCAAACATGCACAGTACCTGGACTGGGTGATTGTGGGAGCTGAGAGGCATTGGTCCAAGTTAAGTCAGTGAGACTGAGCACAGCAACGTGATTCAGAATATATACGGGTTCTGTCCCCAGTTTTGTTACTGACTAGCTTTATTACTGTAGGCCAGAGATGGCAAATGGTGGCTCAGAGCCACATGCAGCTCTTGGCCACCTGCACTGAGGCTTTCACCAGAAGTGACTGCTTGGGGCATGTCCATCTAGCTCCCTTGGGACCAAGAGAAGCTGAGCCACCATTTCTGCTGCTGGATCTCCCCGGGGGCTGTGGGAACATGCCCTGCATGGCTATTTCTGCTGCCCAGACCTGCCATACCACCTGGGAG
>QEPC01000600.1:44897-77493 GCA_003113815.1 Sphenodon punctatus
TGATGCAATGTTGTAACTTTAAGTTAGTCTTTTAAGAACTTTTGTGTGTAAAAAGTTCTCCTGGTAAACTACTTTGCTCCAGGCAGCTGTGATCAGTGTCACTGTGGTTTCCATGGCAGTCCCTCATGTCTACAGCTGCAGCTACTTAAGGCTGCCTCAGGGCAGTGTTTGTGTGAAGATTGCATCCAGGAAGTTGGAACTACCTCAGGGCAGTGTGTGCGTGAAAAATGCATCCGGAACTTACTTGTGGACTTGTAAACCCAGAAGATTGAAAATTCCGAAACCTTACGGTGTGTATAAAAATGCCGATTGGTAGTGGGACTGTTGGGGGCTACGGGAGGGCATGGGGGCTGGGGCCTCAAAGTGTTGTGTGCTGTGGGCTGTCTGTTCCTGTGTGATGGCCTGACAGTCACATTTTGAGTGTACTGCTTCTGCTTTAAAAAAATCCCCTATTTTTATTTTAAAGAATAATAAACAGTAAACACAAATAGGTGGTAGTTGGCCGTGGGGGTCTAATGGGGGCTGTGGGGCACAAAGTGTGGTCTGGTGGTACTGGTTGGTTAGAGTAGCAGTTAGATTCACTTGTGTTTTTTTACTTTTTCTGTGTGTGCTGGGGGCTGGCTGGGGGTGGGCTGGTGGTACGTACTGCCAGTTCCTTCTTTGATCCTATTACAGCCAGGAGGAAGGCCAAGGAGTGCACTCGTCTGCGTCTTGTCTATCATCTTTCTTTACACTCATCTCTCTCGCACACACACACTGGAGTGGAGTGCCGCAGTGGTGCTAATCCATTGCACTCCGTCCTCAGAGTCTGGAATGGAACGCCCCAGAAGGGCCCTTCACCCAGTCACACGCCACACCAGCACACCACAGAAACACACATCTGCCCAACATGCGTGAGGTGGCCGCCCCTCGGAAGACAAGACATGCAGAGGGCTTTGGGAGGCCAGAGCATCTTCTGGGGGTTGGGGGCCACAGTAGGTGGACCACAAAGGCAGAAGATGAAGACCAGCCACCCACCCACTCCTCACCACCATCACTGCTCCTCCAGACGCGGCAGGAGCCAATTCCCCATGGATTAAAATACAAATAATTCATAGGGTTTGGGACCTTCCGTGTCAGAGGCTCCAGCAGCACCCCAGCTATGGCACCTCATCTGGAACAGACTGGACCACAAAGGAAGAAGATGAAGACCAGCCACCCACCCACTCCCCACCACCATCACTGCTCCTCCAGATGCGGCAGGAGCCAATTCCCCATGGATTAAAATACAAATAATTCATAGGGTTTTGAGATCCTTCTGTGTTAGAGGCTCCAGCAGCACCCCAACTATGGCACCTCATCTGGAACAGACTGGACCACAAAGGCAGAAGATGAAGACCAGCCACCCACCCACTCCCCACCACCATCACTGCTCCTCCAGACGCGGCAGGATCCAATTCCCCATGGATTAAAATACAAATAATTCATGGGGTTTTGGACCTTCCGTGTCAGAGGCTCCAGCAGCACCCCAGCTATGGCACCTCATCTGGAACAGACTGGACCACAAAGGCAGAAGATGAAGACCAGCCACCCACCCACTCCCCACCACCATCACTGCTCCTCCAGACGCGGCAGGATCCAATTCCCCATGGATTAAAATACAAATAATTCATCGGGTTTTGGACCTTCCGTGTCAGAGGCTCCAGCAGCACCCCAGCTATGGCACCTCATCTGGAACAGACTGGACCACAAAGGCAGAAGATGAAGACCAGCCACCCACCCACTCCCCACCACCATCACTGCTCCTCCAGACGCGGCAGGATCCAATACCCCATGGATTAAAATACAAATAATTCATCGGGTTTTAGACCTTCCGTGTCAGAGGCTCCAGCAGCACCCCAGCTATGGCACCTCATCTGGAACAGACTGGACCACAAAGGCAGAAGATGAAGACCAGCCACCCACCCACTCCCCACCACCATCACTGCTCCTCCAGACGCGGCAGGATCCAATTCCCCATGGATTAAAATACAAATAATTCATCGGGTTTTAGACCTTCCGTGTCAGAGGCTCCAGCAGCACCCCAGCTATGGCACCTCATCTGGAACAGACTGGACCACAAAGGCAGAGGATGAAGACCAGCCACCCACCCACTCCCCACCACCATCACTGCTCCTCCAGACGCGGCAGGATCCAATTCCCCATGGATTAAAATACAAATAATTCATCGGGTTTTAGACCTTCCGTGTCAGAGGCTCCAGCAGCACCCCAGCTATGGCACCTCATCTGGAACAGACTGGACCACAAAGGCAGAGGATGAAGACCAGCCACCCACCCACTCCCCACCACCATCACTGCTCCTCCAGACGCGGCAGGATCCAATTCCCCATGGATTAAAATACAAATAATTCATCGGGTTTTAGACCTTCCGTGTCAGAGGCTCCAGCAGCACCCCAGCTATGGCACCTCATCTGGAACAGACTGGACCACAAAGGCAGAGGATGAAGACCAGCCACCCACCCACTCCCCACCACCATCACTGCTCCTCCAGACGCGGCAGGATCCAATTCCCCATGGATTAAAATACAAATAATTCATCGGGTTTTAGACCTTCCGTGTCAGAGGCTCCAGCAGCACCCCAGCTATGGCACCTCATCTGGAACAGACTGGACCACAAAGGCAGAAGATGAAGACCAGCCACCCACCCACTCCCCACCACCATCACTGCTCCTCCAGACGCGGCAGGATCCAATTCCCCATGGATTAAAATACAAATAATTCATGGGGTTTTAGACCTTCCGTGTCAGAGGCTCCAGCAGCACCCCAGCTATGGCACCTCATCTGGAACAGACTGGACCACAAAGGCAGAGGATGAATACCAGCCACCCACCCACTCCCCACCACCATCACTGCTCCTCCAGACGCGGCAGGATCCAATTCCCCATGGATTAAAATACAAATAATTCATGGGGTTTTGGACCTTCCGTGTCAGAGGCTCCAGCAGCACCCCAGCTATGGCACCTCATCTGGAACAGACTGGACCACAAAGGCAGAAGATGAAGACCAGCCACCCACCCACTCCCCACCACCATCACTGCTCCTCCAGACGCGGCAGGATCCAATTCCCCATGGATTAAAATACAAATAATTCATGGGGTTTTAGACCTTCCGTGTCAGAGGCTCCAGCAGCACCCCAGCTATGGCACCTCATCTGGAACAGACTGGACCACAAAGGCAGAAGATGAAGACCAGCCACCCACCCACTCCCCACCACCATCACTGCTCCTCCAGACGCGGCAGGATCCAATACCCCATGGATTAAAATACAAATAATTCATGGGGTTTTAGACCTTCCGTGTCAGAGGCTCCAGCAGCACCCCAGCTATGGCACCTCATCTGGAACAGACTGGACCACAAAGGCAGAAGATGAAGACCAGCCACCCACCCACTCCCCACCACCATCACTGCTCCTCCAGACGCGGCAGGATCCAATACCCCATGGATTAAAATACAAATAATTCATGGGGTTTTGGACCTTCCGTGTCAGAGGCTCCAGCAGCACCCCAGCTATGGCACCTCATCTGGAACAGACTGGACCACAAAGGCAGAAGATGAAGACCAGCCACCCACCCACTCCCCACCACCATCACTGCTCCTCCAGACGCGGCAGGATCCAATACCCCATGGATTAAAATACAAATAATTCATGGGGTTTTGGACCTTCCGTGTCAGAGGCTCCAGCAGCACCCCAGCTATGGCACCTCATCTGGAACAGACTGGACCACAAAGGCAGAAGATGAAGACCAGCCACCCACCCACTCCCCACCACCATCACTGCTCCTCCAGACGCGGCAGGATCTAATTCCCCATGGATTAAAATACAAATAATTCATGAGCTTTTAGATCCTTCCGTGTTAGAGGCTCCAGCAGCACCCCAGCTATGGCACCTCATCTGGAACAGACTGGACCACAAAGGCAGAGGATGAAGACCAGCCACCCATCCATTCCCCACCACCATCACTGCTCCTCCAGACGCAGCAGGATCTAATTCCCCATGGATAAAAATACAAATAATTCATGAGCTTTTAGATCCTTCCGTGTTAGAGGCTCCAGCAGTACCCCAGCTATGGCACCTCATCTGGAACAGACTGGACCACAAAGGCAGAAGATGAAGACCAGCCACCCACCCACAGTGCACTGCATAACACATCAGGCTCCATTTTCTTCAGTGGGTGTTTATGATGAGCCTCTGAAGAGAAAGGGTCCCTGTGTGTCTCAGTTTCCTAGCCTGTGGATTTGAAATAAAAAGCATTCCACCCTGGAGTCTGACGTGACTGTGTCTGTCTAGAAGAGGACTCTTGGCAATGACACTCACTGAGGAAAGTACAATTGATGATGATATAACACTCCCAGCCCAGCAGTACACTACATGATGCATTGCGGTGCCTTTTAGCTCCAATGTGTGTTCTACAGATCCTTGGCACTAAAGGCATCGTGCTGTGTCTGTGTGGCCTTGCCGCCTAATGCCTGCCTGAATGCTAAACAACTGCCATTCCAGAGGAGAAGAGATTAAACCAAGAGCACTCCAGTAGGTGAGTGATGACATTGGGGTTTGGACGTGGTTGGGAGTCGACAGGTTTACCCCCATGGGTACCACCCATGTTAGAGGCTCCAGCACCACCCCAGCTATGGCACCTCATCTGGAACAGACTGGACCACAAAGGCAGAAGATGAAGACCAGACAACCACCCACAGTGCACTGCATAACACATTGGGCTCCATTTTCTTCAGCGGGTGTGTTTGAGCCTCTGAAGAGAAAGGGTCCCTGTGTGTCTCAGTTTCATAGCGTCTGGATTTGAAATAAAGATCATTCCACCCTGGAGTCTGACTTGACTGTGTCTGTGTCTAGATTTAGAAGAGGACCCGTTGCAATGACCATGACGCATTTCAGTGTCTTTTAGCTCCAATGTGTGTTCTGCAGATCCTTGGCACTAAAGGCATTGTGCTGTGTCTGTGTGGCCTTGCCGCCTAATGCCTGCCTGAATGTTAAACAACTGCCATTCCAGAGGATAAGAGATTAAACCAAGAGCACTCCAGTAGGTGAGTGATGACATTGGGGTTTGGACGTGGTTGGGAGTCAACAGGTTTACCCCCATGGACTCTGGCGTGAATGTTGAAGTAATGAACCTCTGAACAAGCAATGTGAATAATATAATAATTGTAATAATAAATAATAAAAAAATTAAATTTAAAGAATAATAATAATAAAAAAGTTGTTGCCCATGGGTTCTAGTAATGGTGGCTGTGGGGCAAAGTGTGGTCTGGTGATACTGATTGTGGGTTAGTACTCAGTTAGATTCACTTGTAATTTTACTTTTTTTGTGTGTGCTGGCACTTCTGGGGGCTGGCTGGGGGCTGACTGGTGGTACTGGTTGTACTGGTGGTAGGCTCTGGTTGGTAAGTTAGCAGTTAGATTAACTTGTGTTTCTTTTTACTTTTTTGTGTGTGCTGGTGCTGGGGGCTGGCTGGTGGTACTGGCAGTGGGTTACTGGTGGTTGTACTGGTGGTACTGGTTGGTTAGCAGTTAGATTCGTGATGGGTTAGTCAGTTAGATTCACTTTTGTTTCTACTTTTTTTCTGTGTGCTGGGGGCTTGCTGGTGGTACTGGCAGTGGTTACTGGTTGTACTGGTGGTACTGGTTGGTATGGTTAGTATAAGTTACCAGTTAGATTGGTGATACTGGAGTGGTTGGGTTAGTCAGAGTTAGATTCACTTGTGTTTCTACTTTTTTGTGTGTGTGCTGGGAGCTGACTGGTGGTACTGGCAGTGGTTACTCGTTTTACTGGTTGTACTGGTGGTACTGGTTGGTTACAGTATAGTTTAGCAGTTAGATTCATGATACTGGTTGGGTTAGTCAGAGTTAGATTCACCTGGGTTTCTACTTTTTTTGTGTGTGCTGGGAGCTGGCTAGTGTTACTGGCAGTGGTTAATGGTTGTACTGGTGGTACTGGTGGTACTGGTTGGTTAGTATAGTTAGCAGTTAGATTTGTGATATGTTAGTCAGAGTTAGATTCACTTGTGTTTCTACTTTTTTGTGTGTCTGCTGGACCTGGGAGCTGGGTGGTGGACTGGCAGTGGTGTTACTGGTTGTACTGGGTGGTACTGGTGGTACTGGTTGGTTAGGTAGCAGTTAGATTCACTTGTGTTTGGACTCTTTTTTTAGTAATTGAATTGCATTTGCAGGTAATTTAGGTTTTACTTTTCTCTCCCATTGATTTCAATGGGAAAAGTTGCCCATTGAAATCAATGGGAAAAGATCCGGTACTGGTATACCGGATCTAATCTGGTAATCTGGTATTCAGAGATCCGGTATCCGGTAAATCCAGTAACCGTTATTTCCTCCCAAGTCCCACCCCTATCATCCAGTAAATATAAAAGTTACTACATGTAAGCCTTTTTGTATGTTGGCTGTGTTCAGTAAAGATAAATGTCACTACATGTGAGCCTCTTTGTATGCTGGCTGTGTTACCTCCATGACAGATCAATATTTTTTCCAAGTCACACATCCTGCCTTGTGTGACCTCCAACACAACATCCTTTAAATATAGGAGTATATCCTAGGGGGCCAGGCCATTTACACTCCAGATGTTGTCAGGCATAAAGATGACCAGTGATACCCCAGCTCAAGTCACCTTCACGAGTCCAATTAACAAGAGTTGCGTGGGAGTTAAAGCAATCCGGGGTATTGGGATTGCTCCACTACAATCTTGTTTTTCCCAATGCGATTTAAATGGGAGCATGAGCCTGTCGGGGTGATCTGTAACACAGAAAAAAGAATAAGGCACCACATAGCAGCAATGCAATGAGAACAACACCACCATTAGGCCCAGTTCAGGTGTCCTGCCTTAAAGCACTATTTAGAACACACAGAGGTCCAGGTGCACAGCTGCATATATATAGTCAAAATAGAGCAGGTTTGTGAGTAACCTTGCACTGTTTTCCTGCAGGCACTGCACTAAACCTCTCATGTAACACTTCAGATTCCCATAAGATTGTTGTTCACGTAACTGTTGAATTTCCTGCTAACTCAAATCCATTTAGAACCCCAAGTGAGGTCCCCAACACCTCCCAACCATTCTTCTCAATTCCTTGTCTTAAATTGGACCATCATATGTGCATCTCCCACTTGTATTATTAAAAACTGCCCACCCATGTAGTGTCATAATGGGATTCCCTTTATGTTCCAAGTGTATGGTGTGATGTTTTATTGCTACCCCTTAATCTTTCCTGGAATTCTTTACATCTCTTTACCCCACTCCATACCTTATTTCCACCATAATCAGGTGCCTCAACAGACTGAAGTAGTAGATTCAGTTGAACAACCACAATTATAAATCTTTTTTCCACTTCCAACAACATACAAATGTCCCTTGAGCATGTCCCCACCAAGCAGTGTTCAATTGTTTGTTCCTGTACATCAAGTCAGGAGTGGAGGTGTCATTATCTTTATTATGCTGTAAAGGAGTCCATGTCCATGAAACATTTACTGCAGCTAGGGCAGGTCGAGGTGAGAAGGCAACATTTTAATTTTATTTTTTTTTAAATCCAAACTTGACATTTCAATATCCTCTCAGTCTCCCTCTGGTATTACTGTATTTCTTCTAAGACCGGGGCCTTGTTTCTTTTATTTAAATCCATATCTGTAGTCAAAATTCCATAGGCTTTTGTAACAACCATGCACAGGATCTGTATCACTGACTGCATGATGGCACTGGATTAAAACAAAATCTGCAACAAGTCAGGTTATCTCTCTCCCACTTTCCTTTCTTGTTCTCTTTTGCCGGTTACTCCATCAAATGCTTAGGAGAAAAAGAACCCTATAAACAACAAACAAACAAACAAATAAAGAAAACAAACGTATCAGACACAAGTGGTGATGAAGAGGTTAACTGAGAACCTGCCTTCCAATAATTAAGGGAAAACCCCTATGTCTGCATGCATTATTCTGGCCTTACTGTGCACTGAAAGTACAGAATAAATGTGGGCAGTCGTTGGAGTATTGTTGTTTTTAACTTTACTCCTTGCTTTCATTTTGGGTTTTTTTGGTTTATTAATTATTATTATTATATTCTGCCATTTATGTGCCTTATTTCACATTACATAAACAGACACACAACACTGAATGACAAACTACATAGACAGACACACAACACTGAATGACAAACAGCCATGGCACGACATACACAAAGATAAAACAAAAACAAAACTGCAGTTAACCGGGCCTTCTAGAACATCCAAAATGTCTTTCCTGCTTTTAAAAAGAAAAAGAGACAGACCTGGCCTGTATATGGTCTTTATAATTACCTGAAAAGGAATTGGTTGGTTATCCACAGTTCCCTAGATTTGCTTCCTTGGGTAACTTCTCACATCACTGGAATTCCATATAAGAAGAAGAATGTAACCTACACTTCCTCCCCCCACTTAATACTGGGAGAGCGTGAACAGTATTACCTTAGTAATTACTGTGCTTGCACCTTTAATTTCAGAGGTCTGGTAAACTGAACTTGCTGCCCACAAACTGAGCCTGCATTTAAAATCACTCATGGGTGTAGCATTATATTTGAAATACTAGTGTCCGAGGGGCTGGATATGCTGATGACACTAGCAATGAGTATGCAAATATGGAGACAGACTGCATGGGGAACAAAACACAAACACTGTTTCCAGGCCAGATCCCAGTCAGGAATGAGACAGAATATTACCACAACCAGTGAATTTGAAATGAATACAAAGACAAGGCTCCTTTTCTAGGACTTTTATCACTTCTAATCTGGTGTAGGTCTGGGCACATTACAAATTATAAGGCAAAAGCAAAGAAGAAGGAACTGAAGGGATAGAGTGCCAGACTAAGTCAGAAGCTTTTCTGGCTGTTATAAAACACAAGACACTACAATAATATTTAGACAGTTCAAGAACACCTTTTAGTCTCAAATAAAGCACACTCAAAGAAAATAGTGCTTCCATGCTGCAGTTGCTCATTGGAATGATCAGAGATAGGGTGAACCATGATCTTGCAGAGCCTTTCCTCCCCCCTTAGTGTATCTTAGAGCAGTTATAATAGTTCTGTTAATGCGCCCCACCTGTCCCTAAAACTGGGGGGTGGTAAGGAATGTGCATTTTGTGCACAATTCCTAAAGCAGTGCATAAAGGTTTGAACACTTCCCCCACAAAGCTAGGACCATTATCACTATTTATGATTTTTGGTATTCTGAATGGAGAGATTACAACATTGAACAAAACCTTAGCTGTGGTAGACCAGTGTGGTTTTTGGTAGGGACGGCCTCAACCCACCCTGAGAAGGAATCCACCAAGACCAAAAGGTAGTGATTTCCTCTAGCTGTCAGGGGCAATTTGTCAATGTAATCAATTTGAACCCTGTGCCACGGTCCCATAGTTCCCTGGTGCTGGAAGGGGCCCTTAAGGATTCTAGTATCTGCTTGATTAGCTGCACATGGCAAGCAGTTTCTCACCCAGCATGTCACCGCATGAATGATACCTGGCCACCATGCAAAGCTTTTTATTCGTTGGAGTTTAGTTGACACTCCTTGGTGTGCAAGATCATGACACTACTGAATGATGTGGACCTGTGCTAACTCAGGCGGATGCCACAATGTTGTACCCTCCTGGTTTACCACCCTTAGGCAATCCTCATACAATTCAATGTTCCACGTTCCCTGTTCTTTGAAAGTTTGCCCTACCAGTTGTTTTTGTGAGGTAGTGTATAGTGGTGTGGATGGGGGAGTTTGGGGGTCTGATATCTGTTCCTTCCTAGCTTGGGCTTGGGTTACAACAGAAATAGCATGGACAGGCAGTGTGGAGGATGATGCATCTTTTGCAAGGGAATCAACCTTATTGTTCCAGACAGCTTCAGTGGTTTGTGCCTTTGTATGAACTTTAACATGCATGACCATGGTTGTTGCAAATTGGGCTCTCACAAGCAGGGTTACTTCTCACCATGTGGCCCTATAACTTAAAGGCTGGCTGTCATAAAGTAGCCCAATCTTGGTTTCCCCATAAAGGCAACCACGTTTGTAACCCTGAGGCTATGAACTGTGAATCTAGATATAAGTACGGGGGTTTATCTGGGGGCACAGAAGTCAAAACTGCAAGGACAGCAGCCAGCTCAGCTGCCTGTGCTGAGTGGGGTTTAACTCTACCCATAAGAGTTTGAGATGTGCAAGGGTTAAGAGCAGCAAATTCTGTGTATGCCTGACCATCATGAAAGAAGACTGACCCATCAGTGAACCAGACCTCTTCCTCCTTATGCAGGAGAGCTTTGTCCGCCTCTGGCCATGTCTGCACTGGCCATGAGTTCAAATATGGGTCAGGGGGCAAGGGGCACTCATGCCCACTTCCCTGTACTGTGAGACCATATGGTATTGGGGCTGGCTGTTTAAGTTTTTGGAAGGAAACTCCCTTTGCAGCTAGCCAGAGATCCCATTGACCCAATCGTGCATTGGACACATGTCCCTCCGTAACTTTGCCTGACAATATGTATTTCAAAGGCAAGTGGATGGACTGTACAATGATGGGTGCCCCACCCACCAGTTATTCCCAGTGAATCCGTGCCCATACTAATGCAATGCATTCTGCTTCACAGATGGTGTAAGTTTGCTCAGTTGAATCCAACAGCACCTTTGACCCATATGTTACAGGCTGTATCTTTTTCTCTGGGTTTTCTTGTAGCAGAACTGCTCCTAGTGCAGTCTCAGACATTGCCACTTGTATAAAGAATGGCTTGACAGGATCTGGGAATGCAAGCACTGGTGCTGAGACAAGGTCAGTTTTCAGCTGAACAAATGCCTCCTCCTGTTCTTTTCCCCACTCCCACTGTCTATCTTTCTTCAGTAGGGACCAGAGGGGCCTAGCTTTGCTGGCATACATTTCAATGAAGTCTGACACAAACCCCAAAGATCCTAGCAATTGTTTGAGTGCATGGGGATCCTTGGGGGCAGGGAGGTTAAGCAGCACCTCCACTCTTTTTTCTAGATTGATCTACCATGTTGCCCCAATGTGGCTCCCAAATAACTAACTTCCTGTTGTACCAATTGAGCCTTTTCCCTATTCCCTTAAAGCCTGCTGTTTGAAGGATAGCCAAGACCCTTTAAGTCAGGTGGGCAACCTGATTTTCAGTTTGTCCATGTATAAGAATGTCATCCACATATGAGATCACATGGTGCTGTTCCTCAGGAACCAATTGATCCCACAAGCGAACCACATGATAATGTGCTATGGTGGGTGCGCTATGAAAACCCTGGGGGACCCTAGTGAAGGCATACTGCTGGTCTGATAAGAATGGACCCCTAAATTCCCCCAAAATGGGTACCCCCCCACTCCTGCTATGTAAACTGAGGCCAAGGGACCTGAGAGAAAGGGCATGCAAAAAGCCCCCAGGGACCAACGGAGGCTGGAGAACATGGGGATAGAGGCTTGACAGGGAAGCCTCCCCATACGAGGTGCACAAGCAAAAAGGGGGGGTGCAGGAGAAAAGTAAAGCAAAAGTAAGGATCGGGCCCGACGCCAGGATCACTAGCTCACTCATGTAAGATACCAGTTTTCAGCTTGGAAGAAAGAATAAAGGGAAGACACACAAGGTAAGACTGGAGCCATTAGGAGAAGGGTGTGTTTTCTATTGATCAAAGCCTCAGGGACATGACTTAGCTCAGTAACATCCCCCTTGCCAGCGAGACTAGGGATCCGCTGTGTTAAGCAGACATTACAGACCAGGTGTGTCCTTTGTGTCCCAGGAAGCTGATTGTTAGTCCTCTCCTCCCCTCCCCTCCCCTCCCCTCCTTAACTACCCTCCAGCCACTGTTGTTTACTCTTTCCCCCTGTGTCAAAGATATCTTATGCATCTTGTATGGCCCTTTTTGTGATGGAAGTAGAAGTTCTGGTTCTTCCCCTCATCAGCCCATTGTACACCCCATACAGCACAGCTTAGTCTCTCAAATCCTTTGTCTAGTACCCTATAACTGCTCCTGATTTTCCCCTCAACCTCTGAGAAATCTTGGAAAGCAGATACGTGCAGTTGCTCTGCACGTGTTTGTGCTAATGGGTCTCCCAGACTTCGGTCTGCCCCTCTCTTTTTCTTCCACCCCCCCGGAACTGCACTGGATCCTGGGCTGCTGATCCCTTGTGCAATCAGCTAGGAGAGGTAAACTACAGGTCCAGACTCTCTCTCTCTCTCTCTTGCTGTGTCGTCCCTGGAACCCGCCCCCCCCCATTTTATGTTTTCCCTTTTTGTATCCTGCCAACCAGACCGGGGCTGTGTTTCAGCATTAGCTTGTGTGTGTGTATGTGTACCTTATTTTTGCCTTTGTTCTTCTGTTTTTATACAACAATAAACCTGTTTCAGTTTTATTGAACCTTTCTCTCTCTCCTTACAATTTGGGGAGGGTAACATAAACTGACTTTAGCGCGTGTCGTTCCTCAGATTGATCCCTGGGAGATGTGGGGACCTCTAATTTGGCTAATTCCCCTAAATTAAAGAAACGAGTGTATATTGGGGTACTGACACCCCCCAATAATCATGCATGGACTGAGGTCTCCCGTTAACAGGTCCTTGTATGTAAATGCAAATCTGACCCATGAATCTGGGTGTAGGGGAATGGCAAAGAAGCAGTTTGAAAGATCTAGCACAGTAAACCATTTTGAGGTTTGTGCTATGAATGCAATTACCTGGGGAAGTTTGGCCACTATTGGTGCAGTTGGAGGAGTTTTTGCATTAACTGCTCAAAAATCTATAGTCAATCTGTACGTTGTCCCATCTGCCTTCAACACTGGCTATATTGGTGAGATAAAGGATGACTGTATGGGCACAATGACTTCTTGTTCCAGCAACCCAGCAATTGTTGACCACAACCCTTCCTCTGCTGCCTTCAGGTATGGATATTGTTTTTGCGGAGCTACCAGGGGTCCTGTGATTAAGACCTTGGCATTCACTTTCCCACAATCCAATTTGTGTGTAGCCCATACTTGGGGAAATTCCTGGCACCATGGGCCATTCTGATTCAATTTGCAAGGCTCAGCGGCCTTTAGGGCACTTGCTCTGAATGTGGAACAGATGGTGAGGGATTCCCCTCTTGGTCCATCATGTTGTCAAATGCACATGTTGGACAAATCAATGTACCAACGATTGTGGACTGCTATAGGGCTGCCCAATAACACATCATCAGTGCCAACTGACTTGTCCAGCACAAAATCCTCATTATTATTATTATTATTAACAAACATTTATATAGCACCAGCAGTGTACCTGGCACTTTACAAAGTAATAAAATAGACACGGTCCCTGCCCCTAGGGCTTACAATCTGAGAGACAGGAGCTGGGGGAGAGACTTAGGAAGGGGAACAGAGGGAGAGACAAGGGGTCTAACATTCATGAAGATGCGAGGTCTCAAGTGCATGTACTTGGCTTGGTTACGATGAGAATGACAGCAGGCAGGTCCATGTTGCAAGGATAAGGGTAAACTGATGGTAGGTATAGGAATAGTGGCTCAGCAGGATAAAGAGTCAGACAGAGCAGAGCGAAAGAGGTGAGTTTTAAGGAGAGATTTGAAGGTACCAAGTAAGACCCACAAGTATAGGGCATTTGTGTAAATGCTGCCCAGTACTAATGTGACCACTGAATCCTTCTAACTGAATCATTTGAGCTACCTGGTGTAATTCATCTTGAGGGATATTTGATGGATGGGCTACTGAAATGGAAGCCCTGCTGTCTATTAAGGCCCAAATGTGTGGATGTGTCCCCCTCCCCAGCTTGACATTTACATGTGGTCTGCTGACAGGGCCAAATCAGAAATCTGCCACCCATTTCCACGTTCCCATGTGTCTGGTGGCCTGTCTGGAAAGGGGAAGCACCTAGGGGGTAGCTGCTGCTGCGATCGGACCACTAGGAAAGCTGCACAGTGCTGGGACAGGCTGAGCTCCCTCTGCCAGTTCCTGCATGCACATTAGCTGTTCCAATTTCTTCAGCATTTCACTAGTGGGTCGGCGATCCCAATCCCTAGGGTTCTCTCCCAAATTCATTAACTGCCTCCATACAGTCCCTCGGCTGTTAACCCTGTTGCTCCTGCCACCCTCTACTATTCTGATTTGGCTTCCTTCCTCCACTGTGGTTATACTGGGCAGGGGAGTTGTTTTTAGTGACAGTTCTAATAGTATGTGGGGTAGTCCCTCTCCCAGGGGTATAGCCTTCCCTGTCAGAGCTCTTGCCTGGTTCTGAAATTGTCCAGCTGCTGCAGGAACAGAATGTCCTTTTCCTTGTCATTGGCCATGTCATTTAGCATCCTGATGGCATTCTGAGTCCACTGGTGTATTTGCTCAATAAGCATTCCAGTGTAAGTTACAGGAGCTAAATCACCACTCTGAATCATTGTGCTGACAGGAAGTATCTGTTGCTGAAAGCAGGAAATGACCTACAGGAAACACTAGTATCCGTGACATAGTAAAATATAAGAACAGAATATAAAAAGATAGTCAAACTAAACTGAGCTATTACTCTCAAGTGTATATAGAATGCAGTATTCTGAAAGACTGTATGAAGAATTGTATGGAAAACTGCAGTAACTCAGAAGAAAAGTAACTCAGAAGAGTGTAGTGGCATGGACATCAGATGATTCCAGCACATCCCACTGTCACTTCCCCTAAGGCATTGCTCCTGACCCCGGCTCTGTAGATTCCAGCCACATACTCTCCTTCTGAGCAAAGGTTTTCTGGCCCTTGCTGTTAGCAGTCAGGGGACAGCTGACAAATGACAAGGGACCTTTGTCTTCCCTGCTCTTCTCAGGCAAGAAAGCCCTAATCTTTCAGTATATAATTTAAGTGCTCCAATATACTACACAGATATTAGAGATATTACGCACATACCTGTTGCTCTTCTGTTGTTTAAGGTTTTGAAAAGCAACCTTGCATTTACCCCTTAGTCTGCCTCCTGTTCACTCTCCTCTCCTGGATGACAGGAAATTACCTATAAACCAGGAAGTGAAGCATGATGGAGGAAAAAGGACAGAGGAATAGGGGTAAGGGAGAGGGAAACATGACGTTACAAATCCTGCAAAATTCATAATGTGGGAATGCACAATTGTGTGTTTACAGTTTTGAATGTTCACAGCTACCCCAGAAGATTGTCTCTTGTGAGAACAGCTCCTCCTGTCACACAAACTCCCATAATAGTAGTAAATGTGGAAGAATTGCACATGTGTGAAAGTGGCCTAATCTACAGTTATTACTGCATATTAATTGAAAGCTGCTTCCCCATAGCTTGAGAAAGATCCTCTAGAATTCAATTCAATTAAATTCTTTATTTGTTCCCAGCAATTTGCTATAACAAAGAGCTCCAATACATAAAAGGTTAAAAGAAACACAGGAGTGAGAATAAAATATAAAGTACACAAAATTAAACTCACAATGATAATAGAGAACCACAGTAATCATGACAAACTTAATGGAAGTAAAATGAAACAGCTGAAAGAAGCCGGTAAAGTCAACAAAGCCTGGGATGCACTGACTAGTAAAGCAGTTTCCCCTTCAAATCACATAGTCCGTGTCAAGATACAGGCTATACACCTAATACCACAGTAATTAGAGGTGTAGTCTCTAAAGTAGGACCCCAACCCCTAAGCATTAACACTTTCCCATCTCCTCCCCACAAGTTTAAGGAAACAAGCAGTTTCTTTATTAGAGTCTGGGTCTGTCGCTACCAGTAAGATGAATATCTTATCTTCTAGGGAGAGGGAAGAATTCTGAAATAAGGGTTCTATCCATATTTCCCTAAGATCTGCGTACCACGGGCAATGGAAGAGGAGATGTTGAACAGTTTCCATTTCCTGTAAGGCACATGTACAAATTCTGTTAGGATAGAGAATGCGATCCCTTCTGCCAGTCACTATCACTGTTTCTATCAGATTAAACTGGAGGAGAGTTATCCATCTCCTTAAGTTAGGATCTTGCATTTGGAGAAGATAAATTTCTAAGGTGCAGTTGCTTTTAACTTGTGAATACATTGGTGCGATCTTAGTTATTGCTACAGCTTGCAGATCACTCATTATAGCTGAGTCTCTGAGTCTACATTTTAGTTCAGTCTTATCGACAGTATAGTTAAGTGTCTCACTGTCATTCGGGGGAGACAGAGGTTATCAGCCAGTTTTTTAATACCACTCCACCATTTGTATTGAGGAGTACCTGAATGCGCCCTTTGTTCCAAATAGCACTGAGATGCCAGAAGAGAGACCCTCCCCTGAGATAATTTGCACCAAAACAGTAAGGCTCTAAGATTACAATGAGACTGGAGTGATAACAAACCTGTTTCGAGCCGAAGCATGGCAAGGGAAGTAGCTCTTGGAGCTCCTAATATGCTCCTTAAAAAGATGTTTTGGGGCAGTTCCCATCTGGGGGCATAGCTATAGAATGTTAGCTCGGTTCCACACAGGAGTTGGGGGAGAGACTTAGCCTTAAATCAAGAGGGACCATTGGGGTAGAATGATACAGCCTTAAGATCGCAGCAACTGTCTGTGATGCCTTAGTTGCCCAAGTTTCCTGATTGGCCCTCCAAGCTTGGGTTGCTGAAAATGTAAGTCCAAGTGAGTCGTCCGAGATATTATCTGTGATCCCACTCTCCACTCGTATTTTGGGGAGGTTGTGCCAAAGCACATGGTTTTAGATTTGTTGACGTTAACAGCCATATGATTTTGAATGCAGAATTGGTTGAGGGCATCTAGACACTGTTGGAGACCCTGGCTTGTCTGAGATAGAAGGACTATATCGTCTGCGTAAAGGAGTATAGAATTGGTCTCCTCTGAATAAGAGGGGGAGTAGTATGGGTGGCTCCTACCATATGGATCAAATCATTTATAAAAAGATTGAACAAGAGAGGGGCCAAAAGGCATCCCCACCTTACTCCCTGTTGCAGAACAAAGAGACTAGTAGACCAGCCACAAGGGCCCACTCTAACCACCGCCCTGGTGTTTCCATGGAGTGAGATGATAAGTTCTAAGAGATCAGGGTTGATTCCCATATTACGTAGCTTCTGCCATAGAAGCTTCCTTGGAACACAGTCAAAAGCTTTGGCAAGATCTATATAGGCTACAAACAGCTTGGCTTTCCTTATTCGCACATATTTATCAATCAAATACGAAAGTATAAAACAGTTGTCCAGGGTTAACCTTCCTGGGCGAAAACTTTCCTGCTTGTCTGCCATGGAGGATTGAGATTGCACCCAGTCTTCAAGAGAGGTCAGGAGAACTTGAGAATACAATTTGCTTAAGACCGGGAGAAGAATAATAGGTCTATAGCAAGTGGGCTCATTCGGGTTTCCCTTCTTAAAGATAGGGACAATAATGGCTACTGCCTAGGCACTTGGAATTAGGCAAGTGGCCTGGATGGCTGTCAAAAACCTAGCAAGAACGGGGGCCCACCTTCCAGAGTTGTCTTTAAACAGTTCTGGGGGCATGCCGTCTATACCCGCTACCTTGCCTGACCGAAGTTTGCCTATAAATTCAACAACTTCCCTCTCCCTGACTACCAAGGTAAATGTAGGGGATTGTGACCTAGCCGCTGAGTCCAAGAGTAAGGGAGAGAGCCAGTCATTAATTTCAGGGCAGGAGTCATGATACAGATCCCTGTAAAAAGAGATCCAGGATTTGTCCTTAATTTGGGCTGTTCTGCCTACTCTGGCCGAGTGCTGCCAGGTGTTAAGAAGATGCCAGAATTTGGACGAATCTTGAATCTTAGCTGCAACCTGGAGGTCTGCCCAAGTTTGAGTGGCCTTGGAGGCCTTCTTGGCCTGTAGAAGGTCATAATACTCCTTCCTTTTGGAGATGTATAAGTCCCAATCGGTTTTCAGGTGCGCCAAGCCCTCCTAGCCTTAGCCAATGTATTCTTAGCAGTTCTACACTCCCGATCATAGCAGGGGTTGCTGTTAAATTGGTGCTTAGCATTTAGCTGCGAAAGCACTTCTATAGTAACATATGGGAGCAAGCGCTCAAAAATGGTTTCCATAAAGGCATATACATCTGCATGGTCATCTGTGGCCATAAGAGACTCGCGCATATTTTAAAAATCTGGTGAATACAACAGCTGAGATACCTGTGATGAAACCGAAGCCATCCATTTAACTGCAAGCCGAGTCCGGGATGCACCGGTAGAAGGTAAGTGCTCCTGCCCCTGAAAGTTCCCCTATCCTGCTAAGTCCAGTTTTAAGGGGTAATGATCCCCCTCTGGTCTCAGCAGGACCTTGAGATCTTTAACTACAGGGAAATGAATTGGGAAAATCATGACATAGTCAATCCCGCTGGCGCCCAAAATGGAATCGTAAGTGAACTGGCCAAAATGGTCCGAAGGTGACCTCCCATTAACTATCAGAAGGCCCAATTCAGATATTAACTGGACTAATTCTTCCCATGAGTGTTTACAGTTGCATCCATAGACCCTCGAGAGGGGATCTTAAAATAAGATTGCAGCTGGGAATCAATGCCATCCAGGAATAAATTCTCTGTTCTCACATTGAAATCGCCCATTATCAGCAGGACGCTGCTGGGATAATCTTGCACTAAATGATCTACTACACCAGTTAAGTGGTCCCAGACACTTGGGTAGGTAATAAGGAGAAGGTTCAGGAGGAACGTCAATGTTAACAATTAAAAGTTCCTCTATACCTGGGCATTTGATCTGGAGAACCACACAGTTCTTTAAGGAAACTGGGATTCGCTTACAAACTGGTTGAATTTTATTAGAAACCAGTGTGATGACGCCACCTGAACAGCGGCCTTTCTTCGCCTCTTTTGTGTCAGAGGCACCAAAAGCCTGGAATCCATCCAACCAAAAATAATCCATTGCATTTTGTAGGAGCCAGGACTCTTGGAAACATAATACATTATAGTTAGTTACAACGTCAACGCAGTCAGCATCCAATAATTTGGATCTAAGGCCTTCAATATTACATGAAAGACAGCTAAGCTTAAAGAACTGTGGTTGTCATAATGAGGGAGAAGTTATTTCTTCATAAAAGAGTCGCACCTCCGCTGAGGTAGAATAATAAGTTGGCTGGGGAAGTGGCTTCTCAATAGCTAAGGATAGTTCTGGGGGCTTCTGATGTGTCATGCCAGCCTGTATACTAGGGAGCAGAGAAGAGCAAATGGGAGGAGGTGGAACTGAAGTTGGCAGTACCTCATTGGGATTGCTACCAGAAGTGGGCATGGGTTCAATAGCACCCAGATGCCTCGAGGCTCCCTGAGAATCACATTTAAATAAGTTTGAACTAGGGGAATATCCTGTAACATCCAAGAGATCCCATTCAGTCACCATATCCAAAGTAACGCTGGTGTGAGATTGGGAAATTACGCTTATGGAGTCTGGCAAACCCCTGACTTGATTGTACATGTCTGTAGAATAATAATATATGGTGGGTGCCAGAGTATTTTCAGCTCTCTGTATGAAAATACCTGAGAATTTGAGGTGCCTCCGTGCTGACCATAGCTTGGGTGTGATATCCTGCAATTTGAGTACAATTTCCCATCTATGGAAACAGCCCCTACTTAAAAGGGGTATGATATCAACAACCCACCCTGAGTGCACAGTAATTCCCATAGATAATTTAATGTACTCCATGAGTCTGGGGAGGTCCAAGGCCTCATGCCTTAGGAACCCAAACTTTTTCCTCTTACTAAAATGAAAGGTGAGAGCTGGAGCCCAACACGCTTTGGTATCCTGAGGCCAGACCTTGGGGGAAGTAAACTTCCTAACATTGTGAACAGGGGGATACTTGTCAGCATTGAGGCAATAGGTTAGTTGGCCTGTAGATGGATCATGTAGATTCCCTAGAGGGAACTCATGCCTCACAGGGGAACACACAAGGCCTCCCTGCACATTGCTAGCAGGGGTATCCCTAGAGGAGAATAGACAGTTAGTATGGGTCAGGATCCCCTAGAAGATTTTGCTTATTCTTTTGTACCGAAAAAGAAAAAAGGCGCCAGCTAGCAAGAGCCATCACTCGCTTCTCCTGGCCTGTGCATATTAGCTCTGCTGATTACTATGCTTGGGGCTCAGCTTGCCTCTGTATTGGAAAGTATTGCACCCATTTCCCAGCAATGAAGGAAGCTTTAGCGCAGGCAAAGCACCAGCATTTTTACTAGGGATGGGCGAACAGAACCGAGTTCAGAAATTCGGTTTGGTTCAGTTCGGAAATTCAGTTCAGTTTGGAAGTTTGGTTCGGTCGACCGAACTATTCGAGTTTGGTCCGAACTCCAAACTTCCGAACAAAGTTCGGAAATTCAAACCCCATTGAACTAAATGGAATATTATCTTTTAGGGATGGGCGAACAGAGCCGAGTTCAGAAATTCGGTTCGGTTCGAAAATCGAGTTCGGTTCGGAAGTTCGGTTCGGTTGACCGAACTGGTCGAGTTTAGTCTGAACTCCGAACTTCTGAACCATGTTAGTCCATCCCTAACTTTTACCACTGTGTGGTCTAACTCATCTGACAGCAGGCTGAGGGTCATAAGAAAGAAAGACGTTGCTACTTCCATGGGACTGGAGAACAAACACAAATGGCATAATCCTATGGTGGGGTAGCATATTTACTAGCAGTTGGCATCAGTACAAGCCCCGTTCAATTCAATTGGACTTCCACCCACACTAACTGCTGCTACACATGCTATTCAGCCAGGGTGTTGCACTGAAATATGCTCCAGGTTCTAAACCATTAATAATGAGAATGTAACGCCATTCCATTATTGAAACCTCTGACTGAGCCATGAATGCAGCAAAAATAGTAACTCTCATCTGAACAGCCACATCTAGACTCTTTTCCTGCACTTAATTCTCACTTCTGTTTAGGAAATGAGCACAAGAAATGCTAGGAGAAGCGAAAGTGGCACAGTGAGCCCTCTGACAGACTCATACACATCTCAAACAACTCATGCATCCATGCCAGGATGATCAGCCACATGCTTCACATTCTGACACACTAACGGAGTACTTTATCATGAAGGAAAACCAAATCAAGTTGGTTCAAGAATACTGAAGTCACTGAGAGAGTTGCATATTCTTGAGTTGTCCTTTGCTCTACACTATTACCTTAGGCACTCAGCAGCACCTTCTTGCAAGCTGCTTTAAAAGTAACTTACATAGCAACAAGCCATGTACTTGATCTTCCTCACAAAGATAAACAGAAGACATGCTATTTTATTTGCAGCATGTCTTCATCATAGCAAAAGTGGGCAGGATCAGGGGTGGATTGGGAACTTAAAATGGCCCTGGAAAATATTCTGCTGTAGGCGGGGCCAACGGTGGGCGAGCCAGCTTGATTTTTGACATTGTCACGGAACATGCAATGAATAGAAAACACACACACACACACACTGAATACAGACCACCTTGCCCTCAAGGTTTATTAAACTCCTTGCCCTTGCCCTCAAGGTTTATTAAACTCCAACCAAAGACACCCTCAAACAATCACCAATTGTGCACCATTTGTGATAAATCCTGAGCCTCCAAACCACTCCTTCTAGCTCAGTCTTTCATCACTAAGTCTTCACAGTCCAAACAAAAATAGTCACAGTTGCAGCAGGTTACAGCCCCCAGTTCCTTCCTTCAACCCCCTCTCCCCCAAGATCATGTCACCAGATTCTTCCCACAACCCCTTCAGTTGCTTCCCTAGCTCCTTCCCCCTCCCAAGATCATGGCCACACACACATCTCTCACACAAATAAACACACAGAGACATTCACATCTCCCTCACACGTAGACATTTTCACACAACCCTCTCACAAACTTACAGAAACACAGACATACACCTCTCTCTCTCACACACACACACTTCTCTCACACATAGACCAAGCATGAGCCATGTGTGTGTGTGTGTGTGTGTGCTGGTGTGTGTGTGTGTGTGTGTGTGTGTGTGTGTGTGTGTGTGTGTGTGTGTGAGAGAGAGAGAGAGAGAGAGAGAGAGAGAGAGGTGTATGTCTGTATGTTTGTGAGAGGGTTGTGTGACAGTGTCTATGTGGGGTGGAAGGGGGGTCCAGTACCCACACGTACCCACACGTACACTCCATTCACACCCTGGTACTGATAGCTCTACGAGGGGAAACGGTGCCTGTCAGGATAGTATTTGGGCCCAGTAAGTCTCAAAGAAATGAGGCCCCTATCATCATAGGGCGCAGAACGCTGGAGGAGATCTACATCACTCTGTTCCCCACAGGGATTCCAGGCACATTCACTCACATGGGAAGGGGAGGTCAAGGATGGCAGGTGTGGTCTTGTGGGGGTTGGAGAATAGGGTCCTTGGTTAGAAGGGGAGGAAGGAGGGCTAACATACACATGGGCAAGGGGAAGGGAGTCCCGGGTTAGGGGAAGGGAGTCAGGGTTTGCACGCGAACACTCATCTTTCACCCACCCACACACACCAGAGGGACAGGGAGGCACAAAGGGAGTCAAGCAAATAGCAAGTAATCTCTAGAACACACACACCAGTAAGTCACGAAATGTCACACTTAGCTTATCATGAGGGGGCCAGCATCCCACTCTGATTACTGGCGCTGGCTGTTTTTCCAGTGCCAGTTTTTAATCCTTAGGCCCTGCCCCCCTATGTGCCTGCAGCTGCGCAGAACGCTGCAACGGCCTAAGCACTGACCCTACTTTCTCCGGGATCACAGGAAGCGACGTATTGCCACTGTCAATTGCCTCAGTTGCCTTGGCAACCAAAGACAGTCACGGCACTGGAAGCGTCGCAGCTGGAGTTAGTGCAGTTGGAGTGGGAGCGACAGCAGGAGGCGGCACGCAGGGGCGCCCCAAACCCCACGACTGACAGTACCCCCTGCCGAGCCCCCCGGGCCAGGGCCCAGGATGGCCGAGGACGCCCAGGATGGCAGAGGTGGAACAAGCGAACCAGTTAGGGAGTGGAGACAAGAGACGCCGGTTCCCAGGAGCGGTCCTCAGGGCCATACCCTACCCAATCTATAAGATAGAACAGCTGTCCCCATCAAAATTTGGAGTCAAGGATCGCTCGGACTTCGTACTTGGGCTCCATGGTAGAAGGAGCAAGGGAGTTCAAGACAGGGCCCACCACGGCGCCTTAAGTAGGGAGACATGGAATGTCGGATGGATTTTCATGGCGGGGGGAAGACCTCATTGACCTTGCGCAAGACAGGAAAGGGCCCGAGAAACCTGTAATCTAGTTTTCAGGAGGGTCGTGGTGACGGGTAATGTCTACGGTCAAGCCATACAAGATCCCCAGGTTCGAAGGACAGGGCCGGACGTCGATGTTTATCGGCAGATTCTTTATATTTTTGTCGGGCTCAGGTCAATGTATGTTTGGCTATAATTTGTGTCTCCTGGATTCGTTGCACGAGTGCCCCTGAGGCGGGAACTTGTGTTGTCTGCATGTCTATGGTACCAATGGGGGGGATGAAACCCATAGGTTGTAAAAAAGGGGGAGTTGCCAAGGGAAGCGTTAGGGGCATTGTTATATGCAAATTCTGCCATAGGGAGCCAATTGTACCAGTCATCTTGTAAGTAATTAATGTAGCTCCTCAGGTATTGTTTCAAATTTTTATTAACACGTTCTACTTGCCCGTTGGCTTTGGGATGATAGGTGGTGGTAGGCTTCAATGTCACTTGTGAGACTTTGAATAAAGCTCTCCAAAAGTGTGAGATGAATTGAGACCCTCAATCGCTGATGATCTCGATGGCCATCCATGGAGTTTGACGATGTGTCGAGTAAAAAGACGGGCAGTATGTTGAGCTGTGGGTAAGCCTTTATAAGCTATGAAGTGACCTAATTTTCTGAAGTGGTCCACCACTACTAAGAGCATAGTATAGCTGCATGAGGTGGGTAGCTTTACAACAAAGTCCATACCCACACGTTGCCATGGTCCTTTAGGGACGGGTGTGATTTGTAGGAGTCCAACTGGGGACTTCGGTTTGGGCACACGTAAGACATCTTTGCACGTATTGGTGAACGTCTGTCAGGTCCAGGTCTTGAATCCCTGGCGACTTGGGGTATTCCTGCAGCAGCTTGCGCCACCTGGTGCCTTGGTGGCCTGTGCTTTCTTTCTCCTCACTATGCCTCCACCTGGTGTGTGCCCCACCCTTGCTCACCTGTCTTCCATTTCTGGTGCCTGTCCCCTGGCTTCCTGATTGGCCACCAGGGAGTATTTAAGACCTTCTGGTGGCCTCTGGAAGCTGGTGGAGCAACTGCTCTTCCTGTTCCTTGGTTCTTGTGCTTCTCTTGCTCTTATATAGCGTAGACATGTTTTTTCCCCTGTGACTATGCCTATTGTGTGTTATGTGTTGAGTCTTCATGTTCTGTTAACCCCTTTGTGTCTCTTGTGTGAGTAGCACTCCCCTTCCTTGTTGTTGCTTGTAATCCTTATTCCCTTTTTGCATCAAGGCCTTTCTTGTCCAGTTCCCTTGTCCTCTTAGTCCTCCCCCATGGTGTGTATCCTGCTGTGTACCTTCCTTGCACCTGTCCCTTCTCCTTGTTGGTTGGTCTCCCTCCTGTCCTGAGTTCCTCACGTTGTGCCTTCTTGCCCTAACCCTCTCTCACCTGTGTTTGCCCCTTGTTGCACTCTATAACCCCGCCGCTGGTTATTCCCCTCTGCTCCCAGTCCCATGACCTTGATGATGAGCCATAAGTTTTCTTAGGCCAGCTTGTCTGGTTTTCATGCTGAGCATTCAGTCTCCCTGATATTGGAGAATGGCTGAGAGGTTTCAGTGTTTGATCTGTGGGACATCCCCTACTCCCTCCAACCCTTTCCCCTCTTACCTGCCCTTCTCTTTCCCCCTTCTCCCAGCTCCTTGCCCCAGAGCCTGACGACATTGTGTGTTAGGTGTGGCCACCAGAACGTTCGTAGGATTAACTGGCAGGTTCTTTCTGGTCCCAGATGTCCCGCCAAGGGGGCATCATGATGGGACTATAAGATGTGGGTTCTACATGGCGGGGGGATGATAATATGTCCAGCCTTTTGGAGCAACCCATTGTTGGCTACACAGGTGGAATTCTTGAGTGTATCGAGTTCTGTTGCTGTAGCTTGTTGTAGTTGTTCCTGGATCAGATAAGTGCAGTGAAAACCTTAGCATCTAGAATAGATCCTTGCATTTGCACGAGGTTCTCTCGGCCTTCGTGATATCGAGACAGGGCATCCGCAAGAACGTTAAGCTTTCTAGGATGATATTGCAAGGTGAACGTGAATCAGACAAAAAACAATGCCCAGCGGGCATGTCAGGCATTATTGATTTGGGCCGTCTGAAAGTAAGTCAGGTTCTTGTGATCTGTCATCACCATTACTGGATATTTAGCTCCCGTGAGGTAATGATGCCAAGCTTCAAAGGCTGCCTTGATAGCCAGAAGTTCTTGATTGAAGATCGTATCATTCTGTTCTGCTGCCGTGAGCTGTCGAGAATAGTAAGCACAGGGATTTTTATTTATTTATTTTTTAAAATTATACGCGGCCCCTCTTGCCAGATGCAACCTGGGGCAGCTAACAACATCAAAAATACACAATAAAATAGCGTAAAACATAATAAAACATCAATAAAAAAGAAATAATAAAAACCAACCCCCACCCCCTACCCACCCCTCACCCTCACCAAATGCCCTCTCCCTCACCAAATGGATGAAGCATGTCCTTGTTTTTGGAATTCTGTTGTATATGCATTGTGGCCTATGGCCTTGCTTTTATGGTGTCTATCTGTTTTAGTTTTTATCAGTATTGTAAACAAGGTTCTTTGAGATGGCTCTGAACATTCTCACAACACCCACCCTCCCAGCCCCACATGGAATTTTCTTATATTCCTAGAAAGGGTTGGAAGGAACTGTCATTCTGAGAGGGAGAGTGCTTTTTATACTAGAGGAGCTTGAGACCATCACGTGGTATATTATTTGAATATGGTGAGTATGCACAACAAACCCAGTTGTGAGAATGTTTGGAGCCATCTCGAAGAGCCTTCTTCACAAGGCAACAACCTTCTGATTACTCACGTGGGGAGGAGTTGATATGTTTACAAACAGTTTTATCTCCCAGTCCGGATCGGGACTGCACTACTAGTAGGCAGAGGCAGGTGAGGGATGGGGACCCCTCCCCATGATGTGTGGGTTCCCTTCACCTGGGTCTCCTCCAGTCCAGCCCAGGCACAGGGCCAGGTGCAAAGCAGCACCATGGCAGCCGGGTAAAACTCATGAGCTGCCCTAAGGCACATGGCTGGCCATGGCTGAAAGTCCCCAGATGCTTCTTGAGAGGGGCTGAGGAGCTGAGTGGGGACAGGACTAGCTTTTGGGGGGCTCCCTTTCCTGGCAGCAGGGTTGGTAGGCTAGTGGGTATGGGGGAACAGCACGGGGTGAGACTCACAGGGTTCATCAGTAGCAACAGAGCGAGTGGGAGGGAGGTGATGGTGAGTCCCTCTCCCCCTTCCTTCTCCTCATTCATGCTGCTGAAGTTCACCTCTGGGTTTGTCCCCCTGCCGGCAGACGCATGGGCACCTCTATTGTACATGCTCGAACCTTTAGAAGTGATTTTTAAATCATGAATAACTTGGATTTGGCTGCACCAATCACTATCATATTACCATAGCAGTTGGCATTGATCTCTTGCTCCAAGTCTGTGAAGTTTGGGGGATCAACTCATCAGATATTGATGATTCAAAATCATTAGGATGCTGTGCATTTTGACCACAACCAATTCACTTTTAAAAAGTCATAACTTTTAAATTTCTAGATGGCTCTTCTTCAAAGTTTGCACATATGATGGTCTCCACAAATTTTAGCTATGGATACATTTTTAGAAATGTAGCTCAAGCAGTTTCCTCAAAATCAGGGCTTTAGCAGTCCCCTGTTTATAATGGAGAGTGGTTGTACATTAACTTTCTTGCAGCTAATGCTGCAAGAAAATCCTATGGGGGATGGAGGTGAAAGCCCATGGGCAATGCTTATTATTTTTATTTTTTTAAAGAATTGCTGGAGTCCAATGCCTGCCCCAAAAGTCACACACCCTGCCCCAGAGCTTGTCAGAGCAGGGAAGTGAACCCTAGTCTGTGACTAGTAACTCAACCACTGGACTAATCTGCCTCTTTATAGCTGAATCTAAAACAGGAGTCCTTGTGATTTAATCTGTATGACTACCAGCACCACCTGCCCCAGGGGGTGGGGCAGGAAAGTCGTTAATGAAAGCTGAACAAACCATCTAGCTTTTTTGGGGGCTTTCATTTCTAACCCTGAAATGGCCGCTATCAGCCTTTTCTTGGTCTTTCACATTTTTTTATTTATTATTTTATTTATTTCAGGGTGCATACTCCTATAGGGAGTATTTTCTGGGAATCAGTTCCTCTCTCCCAAATTTAATTTTTGGGGCTGAGCACTGGGGGCTGAGCACTGGCAAGACCACTCAGAAATTAAGCCCTGCCCACAGGTAAGTACAAAAGGTGAGTATTAAGGAAAGGAACCTGTCCAATAGGTTGGGAACTGGGTGGGTTGCGAGAAAGCCTAGTATAGCATAGGATAAAACATAGGGAAGGCCCTCTGAGACATGCTACCCATAATCTTAGATGCCTGTACACTAATGGATGGAGACAAAGTAGTTCATATGATATATCTTTTATTGGACCAAGTGCCCCAGGCCAGTGACGGTGATCACCCGAGGACACCTGGGGCACTGCCCTCTTAGCTCTCTCTCTCTCTCTCTCTCTCTCTCTCTCTCTCTCTCTCTCTCTCAATCTCTGGTGGACCTGCAGTCTAAGTCTGATCATCCTCGGGTGACTGGACCAACCATTTCTGAGGCTCTGCAGGTCACAGAACCGTGTCGGGCAGCAGCAGGCACAGCAATGTCAATTTCAGGGTGGGGGCACACTTAGAAACTGCGCATGCGCGAGTACAGGTTCTGGAGGCCCCGATGCCCGCAGCATGGCCCGCAGCACACCACACAGTGTGCACGCATAGTTAACTAACTTTACTGTGTTTGGGGTGGGGCTGGGGGTGGGGACTGGCTGCTCTCTGAAGTCCCATAAGGGACAAAACTATTTTGAACGCGCTTTGAGCAGCTCAGAATACAGTCCAAGTGCACGTATAGGAAACTGAATTTCCCACTGAATCCATGAGGGGCAGGCTTTCTAAGAGCCCTATGGGCTCAATTTTAAAATGACACCTGGACGCCAATTGTAGTAATGCTGTCAAGCGAGGGAGATAGCAGAAGTAAGGGAGGAGAGAGAGAATGTGAAGTGAAGGAAGTCAGCATGAGAGTGGGATTTGCGCCAGAGGCATTCAGCTGCATGGGTGCAGGAGCGGAGGTGGTGGATACTGGGGGTGAGCCAAGGACGAGGGTTGTGGGAGCGAGTGGGGCGGGAGGAGAGGGGAGCAAGGGAGTCAAGAGTGGAGGATAGAGAGGCATTGAAACTAGAAATAGCAGAGTCAGGGGAGGAAGAGGAGAAGACTGAGTGGAGAAGCGGGGAGTGAGAGGAGGCAAAGTTCAGGGGGTTAATGGCCTTCAGGTCACGGAAGGGGCATAGAGATGGGGAAGAGGAGGGGGAACAGTGAAAGAGACTGAAAGAGGCAAGGAAGTGGTCAGAGATGGGATGAGGATCAAAGGAGAGATTAGAGACAGAGAAGTTCCTACAGAAGACGATGTCAAGAGAATGGCTGTTAGTGTTGGTGGGGGAGTTGGTCTAAAGGTGGAGGTTGAAGGAGGAGGCTAGTGAGAGAAAGTGAGAGATGGAGGGCTGGGAAGGGAAGGGACATCAACGTGAACATTGAAGTCACCAAGGATGAGCATGGGGGTATTGTCCGAGAGGAAGAAAGTGAGCCAGGACTCGAATTCAGAGAAAAAGGAAGAGAGAGGCGGTAAATGACAGCGACGTGGAGATGAGGGGGGGAGTAGAGGCGCACAGAGTGAGCCTCAAAGAAAGGGAAGGAGAGAGAGGGGGGGAGGATAAAGCGGTTGGAATTGACAGGAATTAGTGAGGAGGAGGCCCATGCCACCACCCTGACCTTTGGGGCGGGGCAGGTGAGAAAAGGAGAAACCCCCAAAGGAGAGGGTAGCAGAGGTGACAGAGTCGGAGGGGGAGATCCAAGTTTCAGTAAGGGCAAGGAGCTGGAGGGAGTGAGAGTAATCACCTGAGGCATGCTGTCATTGATTTTAAATGGTTTGTTAATTCTCTCTCTTCCTGTTTTAGTGTCTTCCAGACATCATCCTTATTTTTCATACTATCAATCCTATTATTCTCTAACAGTTAGATTTACATCACCTTGCAGCCTTCATTACACACACACACACCTACCTTCCCCCACAAGGCTCTTTTGGTCAGGATGTCCTGGAGCTGCAACTAGGGTTCAGCCATGTTTAGCAGTTTGACCCTGAGACTTCCATAGGCCAAATTGGGAGTCTTAGGCTCAATCTTGAAAAGGTGACTGAACCCTAGCTGCAACATTCAGTTCTTCCTAACTGGATGAGGGAGTAGCTAGATGAGTGTCCCCTTGACACCATCCCCTCCTGCCTTCTGACTTCTATTGTCCCCTCTGTCTTGCCATTTCTTCTGCACATTGTCATTCTCTCTCTCTCTCTATACAAGCTCATTTCCCTCTGCTTTCAAACATGCTATGGTCTCCCAGGGCTGGCCTTACTGTGAGGAAGTTCGGGGCAGCCATCCTGGGCCCTGCTCCAGGGGGGGCGCTCGGGCCCCACCAGCTACTTTCTGTCTTGGCCAGGGAGTGAGGGAGAGGCAGAAGCCCTGCCTCTCTCTCACTCCTGGCTGAGACAGGCAGCGGAGGGGGCCAGGGAGTGGGAGAGAGGCAGAGGCCTCATCTCTCTCTCACTCCCTGGCCCCCTCCACTGCCTAGCAGTCTCGGCCAGGGAATGAGGGAGAGGCGGGGCCTCTGCCTCTCTATCATTCCCTGGCCAAGTCCGAGGCAGGCATTGGAGAAGGCCAGGAAGTGAGAGGCAGAGGTCCCACCTCTCCCTCACTCCCTGGCCCCCTCCGCTGCCTGTCAGTCTCGGCCAGGGAGTGAGGGAAAGGCGGGGCCTCTTCCTCTCTCTCACTCCTTGACCAGTCCGAGATAGGCAGTGGAGGTGGCCAAGGAATGAGGGAGAGGCAGAGACCCCGCCTCTCCCTCACTCCCTGGCAACCTCTGGTGGCGGTGGGTGCAGCGGCAGATTTAATCTGCTGCTGCAGTGTCCGACCGACCCAGGGAGCTGGCGAGTGGACCCGGCATGGGGTCAGACCAGCAACGGTGGATGGGGTATGTGCCCTGAAAAATGGCTGAGCTTGGGGATGGGTGGAGGGGAGTGCCCCCTCCACCTGTCCCCGAGTCCAGGCCTGGGTAGTGCCCCCAGACCAAGCCGGGGAGTGTCCCTAGGTCTACCAGTGGCTTTGCTGCCAGCAGGAGAATGGGCCCTCACATTTCTCACCTGCCCTGGGCCCCGCAATTCCTAAGGCTGGCCCTGAAGTCTCCCCTATCCTAAAGTCCTCCCTTGACTCGTCTGACCCCTCCAATTACCACCCAATCTTTCTACTTCCCTTTGCCTCCAAGCTCCTTGTGTTGTCTACACTCCTCTGACTTGACTTCCTCTTCACCAACTCTTCCCTTGACCCTCTCCACTCAACTGAGACCGCTTTCACTAAAATCACTAATGATCTTCTCTTAGCTAAATCCAATCACCTCTACTCCATTCTTGTTCTGCTTGATCTCTCTGCTGCCTTTGACACTGTTGACCATTCGCTCCTTCTCAACTCGTTCTGCACCCTTGGTTTCTGGGACTCAGTCCTTGACTGGTTCTCTTCCTACTTCTCTAACACTCCTTCAGTGTATCTCCTGCTGGTACCTCCTGTAGACAAAATTTGAACCTAAAAGCAGGATCTTTATTCTCTGGTTCTCTTGCACTCAAATGCTGCACTAGGAGAGAGACTTCCTTCCTCAACAAACTAAAATAAATTCAGAAACTCAAATTCAAGTTACAAAGCGTTACTTAATAAGACAAAGATATAAAATTGCATTACAGTAAAAAAGAATATTTCTTTTGTTTTGGGGACTATAGTCAGTGTATCAAGAAAGAAACACCTGAGGCTTAACTTCAGTTGAATTGTGTTACCTTTAACCTAATTCATACTAGCTAGAAAGAACATTTTGCAATACAAATACCAAAATAGGACAAGAATGTATTCAGGCATTCTAAAAATGTTACACCCCTTCATGTTACTTTCCCCTTGGTTAGAGTTCCCCAAGGCTCTGTCTTCAGCCCACTTGTCTTCTCCCTCTACACTCCTTCCCTGGGCAAACTCAATGAATTGCACAGCTTCCAATATCACCTCTATGCTGATGAAATTCAACTCTGTGTCTCCACCCACCCTCTCTCTCCCTCTATCCAATCTCATATCACAAACTGTCTCTCTGACATCTCTGCCTGGATCTCTCGCCATCAACTCAAACTTAATATGGCCAAAACTGAACTCCTAATCTTCCCACTGAATCCTTCCTCTCCCTCTTCCTTCTCAGTTTCCATCACCATCCAGCCCATCCCTCAGGCCCGTAGCCTGATCTTCATCTTTGACTCCTCCCTCTCCTTTAAGCCTCAGATCGAATCTGTTGCTAAATCCTGTCATTTCTCCTTGTGCAACATCGCTGTAAGAACTGTCCTTTGTAGGGCTGTGCACCAGGAACCCATTACTGAATTTGAAATTTCGTTATTATTTTGTTATTATGTAGCTTCAGATTTTGTGATTTTGTTATATATAAATTCATTATTGTTATTGAACTTCATCTCCCCCCCCCTTGATTTCTATGGGAAATTGATTTCTGGCTGTAACATCTTCATTTTAATCCAGTTTTCTTGAAATTTGGACTGACAGTACCCCTTATCCGCCTGACCTTAGAGCTCCCCTCTTTCCGTAGACAGTGTAAGACTTGGCTGTTCCACCAGGACTTTGTTGAGGGAGACAGGTGATGGGGCGTAGCTATCATAGGGACAGACGGGACATGTGTCCTGGGGCCCATCATGGTTGGGGACCCACAGTCCATCCCACCTATGATAGCTAAGCTGTTAAAAAAAAAATTTTAATTTTTTTTTTGGTCCGGGATCTCATGGACCCCAGCGGCCCGACTGACAAGGCGGTGGCCCCCCCCCCCCCCCCCCCCCGCCAGTCCACCCCGCCCCCCGCGGCCCTGCCAGCGGCCCCCAGCAACCCAATCCTTATCCCTCTTCGCTGCCGCTGCTTCAAACTAGCCCCGCCTCCCTGACGTGTGATCCCTGCACTGCGCTGGAAGCCATTGCGCATGCGCCAGCATCCGAGAGAGCGGCACACATGACCACGAGGCAGGCAGGCGGTGACTGGCTGAGCGACACGCACATTTTTTTTCTGCGCCGTGGGCCGCGGCGGCAGACAAACCAGACCCAGGCTCGGACAGTGGTGTGGAGTGGTGGGGGGTAAGAAAAGGGGTGTGTGAGATTGGGACGGACCGTGTTTACTGTTTGGGAGGACCGGGGTGGGGGCCTTTCCGACACTGGCTGACGGGGGAGGAGAGAATGCCGCCGGGACAAAGCGCCTCTGCCGCCCGCCGGGTCTGGGACTCACACTGGGGGGGGG
>QEPC01000600.1:85137-95828 GCA_003113815.1 Sphenodon punctatus
GAACTCAGTCTGTTCGGATGACTGAACCCGAACCTGAATCTGAACACAAACTGACTGAACTGAACTAGATTCCGAACATCAAAATGACCAAACAGTTCGGTCACTTTGGATCACGCTTGGGTGAGTTCAGGTGGCAAAAACGTGTCAGGGAGGGGGAGTCAGCTGAGGACCAGACTTCCAGGCACCAGGGGTGGAGAGGCTTGGAGTAGCAGCCAGCCAGCCCAATCACCATCCCTTTTCACCTCAGACCACTGGGTTTGAGGTCTGTGATTGGCCATGGGCTAAGCTGCACGGAAACAATGGGGCTTGCGGTGAGGCAGACGCAGCAAGAAACAAAACTGATTGCCTTCCCCATTCCCAACACCTCCTGAGCTAGTCACTGTTCCTGAACAGCAGGCGTTTCAGAAGGTTCCCTCTCTGCCAGTAGTTTTTGTTCCTTTCTATTCCTAATCCATTGCCATCCTCCTCCTATTTCACCCATCCAACCCATTTACCTCCATATTATCATTTATTTAGATTATATTAGATAGATTTAGGTGTTATATTTTGTTTTTACCCCCTCCCTGTGTTCAATCTTCCTTCCTCCCTCCCCCCTCCATTGAATCCTTTCCCTCTCCCTCTTATTCTATCCCTGATTATTCCCTTCCCCTGTTTTGAATTTTGGATTTATTTAGAGTAGGATTATTATTAGATTGATTTTCATTTCAGTTTTGTACCCCTCCCTGTGTTCTTTGTGTTTCCCCCTGTGTAGTATTGTATATATATATAGATAGTTATTAGATAGATAGTTACTAGATAGATATACATAGTAGTTAGCTTAGTTATGGAGATAGAGATACAGTGTGTTTGTAGGACAAGGCCTTTGTAGTTAATTATTAGGATATTCCATTTAGTTCGATAGGTTTTAGAATAGTTAATAGCAGTTAGATTTAGTGTAGAGATATATATATATAATATTAAATAAAAATTAGTTTGGAGGGAGAAATGGAGAAGGGAAAGAGAGGCTTGTCTGCTGCACGTAGGGGAGGCAATGGGGCATGTGCCAGAGGCGGCAGCGGCCGTGCCAGGGGAGTGGCAGCAGGCAGCAGCAGTAGCCCGAGCACATCACCAAACTCCAAACTCCGCAGGCCTGCTTTAGGGCAACAGGCTTCAGAGGCTCAGCGTCGCCTCCTGGCAGTGCCCTCTTCCACTGCCACACAGGGCACTGGAAGGCCTGCAGGACTTGAGGCTGTGTCTGTCTTTGCTGGTGGTGCTGGAGCAGGTGCTGGGGCTGCTTCTGATGTTCCTCCAGGGCCACCAATGTCCCCCACTGTTGAGGCAATCCCCAGCAGTCCAGAGCTGGTGGATCCCACCCCGGATGCCAGAGGCAGGGCCTGATCCCCGGGCAATGTCAGTAGGGAGAGGAGTAGCAGCAGCAGCAGCATCAGCAGCACTAGCAGCTATAGAGGGGGTCACAGGGAGAGTGCCAGCAGCATGGCGGGCACGGGCAGTCTAGCCTCAGGGTCCCAGTACTCCCCTTCATGGGACATCATCTTGATCGCGGACAGTGAGTCAGAGGCAGACACTAGTGCCGCAGAGATGTCTGCAGCTGAGACGATGACTGAGCCTCCTCCCAGAGATGTGTCGCCAATGCCACCAAATTCTCCACCTCCCAGCAATGCTGGGAGCAGTGCATCACCCAGGGCTGGCCAGAAAGCAGGAGGGCTCAGTCTGGGATCATTTTAAGCAGGTGCGGGCAGATGATCTCAGAGAGGTGGAGTGCACTGTGTGCAAAAAGGTGGTAAAGCATGGGCACGTGCTCAGCAACCTGGGGACAATGGCAATGGCAAGGCACCTAAAGTCATGCCACAGTGCTCTGCTGCTCAGCGGGAAGGCATGGAAAGTGGATGCCAGTGGGTTCCCAACTGCAGTGGCCAGGCACCTGGCTCCTTCAGTGGGCAAGCGTCCTGCACCAGCACCAACTGCTTCCTCTAGCAGCAGGAGCAGTATTCCTCCTGCTACCCCCTAGCAGAACAGCAGAAGAACAGCAGCAGGAGCCTCCCCAGCAGCGCTGTCAGTCCACGTTGTGTCAGGGCTCCGGCCACCCTGACACCGCCAAACCGGTCGCGCTTGGTTGCTAAGCAACAGCACGTTAGTAGGATCGTCGGGAGGGCCCGAGATGCTGCCAGAGGAGGCGTGACACCCATAACGGCCAGGGGAACAGCCCTGGCCCCACCCACACTTAGACCACGCCCTCTGCATCACGGGATTGGGCAGCGGGGAGGGACCTCCACTTAGGCACGCTGGAGGCAGACACTACATAAGGTACCGGCGGGGCTGAAAGCCGCCGCCGGTAATCGTAATTGAGAGGCTGGCCCTGGCATATCCCCTGGCTCTTGGTTTGTGTTGCGAGAGAATGTTGCGTGTGTGAGTCCTGTGTTCCCCCCTCCCTGGAGTGATTCCTGAGAGCAAGTAAGTGTGAGCGTAGACCTTGTTCATGTTCCCTCGTGGAGAAAGTCTGAAGTGCACCAGGTGTGGGATTCCCCTTGGCTCTTACCTTCCCTCAGTGGCTTTCCTCCTACCCCCCTTTTCCTGTGCAGGTTGTCCTCTCAGTGAGAAAGCCCTATCCCTGAGGCACACTCCTTCCCCCTGCTCCAGACCCTTTCCCCACTCCCCTATCCCTGGACCTCCCCTTCCCTATCCCCCTTCCCCCCACGCCTTAGAGGCACGGTGTCTTGGGCCCCGAATACTTCCCTGAGCGAGTGTTGTCCACAGTCGTGTTGTTCCCCCCCTCCCTTGGGGCAACATCCCCCTCTCCTTGTCCCTGTGATGATTTGGGTTGCCTTCTATCCTTGAGGGAAAGCCCACCCAATATCCTGAGGGACCGTTATACCTCGAAGGGCCTTGACACTCAGGAGAGGTGGGCGCCTCCCCCCCAGATTCCCTGTCAGACTACTTCCCTTCCCCTTCCCTATCCTACCCCCACTGCGACAGAATTACCGGCACCCCCTTAGCCCTTGTCATGGATTCGGACCCCCGAATGCAGGAGTTACTGCACTCCATGCAATCCCTGACTATGGAGGTCCAGGACCTGCGAATTGAGAATAAGGAACTTTGAGATAAATACCGCCAATTGCGGGAGGCTGTAGAGAGGGATTCAGATTCCCCCATGGAGGGGGAAGGGGGTCCACCATGGGAGCAGCTGCCCCCTCGCCATCCCCTACCTTGCTGGTACCCAGGGAGCCCAAAGCCCCACAGCCCGATAAATTTTACGGAGACAGAAAGGCTTGTCAGGGATTTCTGGCCCTCTGTAATCTTACATTTCAGACCCAACCCCTTACGTATAACTCCGATCAAGCCAAGGTAGCATATATTATAGGATTATTAGGAGGATTGGCTCTAGATTGGGCAACCCCTCTTCTAGTGGCAGATGATGATTTACTACGGGATTATGCAGGGTTTCTGAAGCAATTTCACTTCTTATTCGACTACCCTCACAGGGTTAGGGATGCTGAGCATACCATCCTACATTTACGACAGGGAAAAACCTCATTGTTGGATTACATAACTCAATCCCGTAAGTTGGCTTTTGATTTGGATTGGAACGATTCCGCCTTTCGAGCCTTATTTAGACAGGGCCTAATGGATGAGATCAAAGATCAATTGGCATGCGCTCCTACCACCCCCACCACCATGGAAGAAATGGTCACACTCTCTCTGCAAATAGATGAGCGACTTGCTGAACGTAGGTGCGAAAAGCGCAGAGACCAAGGTAAGGGTTGGGGGACATGGTCTCCCCGAGGGCCAGTTTGCCCTGCCCCGCTTTCCCCTGGCCCAGGGGACCCAGAGCCCATGCAAATTGGGGTAGTCAGAGGCCCCCTTACCCCAGAGGAATGAGAAAGGTGCCATCAACTCCGCCTTTGCTTTTATTGTGGGTGTGTGTGTGCATTTTTCTAGAGAATGCCCCATGAAACCCGCATGCCCCGAGCCGTGCCCCCCCCGGTCGGGAAACTCCAGCAGCCGGGAGAGTGGAGGGACCTCCCGGTGAGTGGCTGTAGTTCCCTCCCAAGCCCTAAAGGTACGCTGGGGCCCCCTCCACAGCTGTATGCTTCCCTTACACTACAGTGGTTGCCTCATTGCTCCCTGGTAGCGAAAGCACTGGTAGATTCAGGGGCTTTGGGTAACTTTATGGATGTTTCCTTTTCTAGGCTCTATGAGATTCCCCAGCAGACTCGAACATCAGTAGAGCTGGTTCAAACTATTGATGGGTCCCCCCTTGTTTCTGGCCCCTTGCTGACCTGCTCTGTACCCTTAAGATGTAGTGTAGGGTCCCATGTGGAGACCATCCAATTTGACATGATTTCGTCCCCTCTGTTTCCCCTGATACTAGGCCTACCCTGGCTCCGGGTTCATAATCCCACTATTGACTGGGATAAACTCACCCTTGGTTTTGCCTCCCCAAATTGTCACTCCCATTTGATTCCTAAGTCTCGGGTAGTAGCCCTAGCCCCTACCGCCCCATTCCTACCTATTGAGTCCCGTATTCCTTCCCCATACCATGACCTGGCCATGGTTTTTAGTAAACAGGAGGCGGCGGAGCTCCCCCCCCCCAGGGCATATGATTGCCCCATAGAACTCCTTCCCAACACGGAGCCCCCATATGGGCAAATTTATAGTTTATCGCCAGGGGAAACAGAAACCCTTCGAAATTATGTCAAGGACAACTTAGCATGAGGGTTCATTCGACATTCAACATCCCCTGCCGGAGCCCCCCTCTTCTTTGTCCCAAAGAAGGGGGGGGTGAGCTCCGCCCCTGTATAGATTACCGTGGCTTAAATCAAATAACGGTGAAAAATCGATACCCCCTCCCCCTAATTCCCAAACTCCTGGGGAAATTGCAGGGAGCCGTGGTATTCACCAAGTTAGACTTGAGGGGTGCATATAACCTGGTTCATATCAGGGAAGGGGATGAATGGAAAATCACCTTTCGAACAAGGTTCGGGCATTTTGAATACTGTGTTATGCCATATGGAGTTGCCAATGCCCCGGCTACCTTTCAACACTTCATGAATGATATTCTCCGGGACCTTCTCAATCTATATGTGATAGCATACCTAGATGATATACTTATTTTTCCATCATCCTTAAAGGAACACGTACTCCACGTACGGAGCGTGTTACGTCTTTTACATCATCGGCTGTACTGTAAGCTCGAGAAATGTACTTTTCATGTTTCTTCTGTTCCCTTTCTGGGGTTCATTGTCTCCTCCCAGGGAATTCATATGGATCCAAGCAAGCTTGAGGCGATAAATCGGTGGCCAGCCCCCACCACCTTTAAGGCCCTACAGAGGTTTTTGGGAAGTGTGAACTATTATCGCCAGTACATTCCTCGATAAGCAGATCTTACCAAGCCCCTGACCCAATTATTGCGGAAAGGAACGTCTTTTGTGTGGGGAGCACAACAGACCAGCGCCTTTTCGCAACTAAAACAAGCCTTCATGTCGGCTCCCCTTCTGCGACATCCTGATGTTTCTTTACCCTTTGTAATAGAAGCGGATGCTTCGAATGTAGCTATTGGGGCCGTATTAACCCAGGTCCAGGAGCCTTCAGGGCGTCGGCTTCCATGCGCCTTTTACTCCCGTCAACTAACTCCCGCTGAACGTAATTACCCCATCCTAGATAAGGAACTATTAGCCATCAAGGCAGCCTTCGAGACCTGGAGACATTTCTTGGAGGGAGGGCCACACCCCGTTTTGATGTATACCGATCACAAAAACTTAGCCTATCTCCATTCCGCCCGGATCAATAACCTCAGGCATGCTAGATGGGCATTGTTCTTCGTACGCTTTTGTTTTTCGTTACAGTATCGCCCAGGGTCCCAAAACACGATGGCTGATGCATTATCCCATTATTATTTGCACGTAGAGAAAGAGGGGGACCTTCAAGGAGCTATCCTCCAACCCCGAACTATTGCCACCACCCTTCCGACGATGACGCAATTACAAACTGTGAGTCAAAAGGAGCTATCCCACCTAGAGCTCCAACAAAAAAATGGATTATATATGTACAAGGGAAAAGTCGTTATTCCCCCCAAGTTTCGTCCTCAGGTGAAGTGGGCACATCATGATTCACCACTTGTTGGGCATCCTGGATACCAACGAACCCTGACCATGGTACGGAGATCCTTTTGGTGGTCCTCGCTTCGGACAGATGTCCAACAGTACGTACAAGGGTGCCCTACATGCGCACGCACCACGACCCCCAGAACTAGGCCAGCAGGCTTGTTACAACTTACCGAGTTACCCAAAGGCCCCTGGCAAAAAATAGCTATGGATTTTATTGTCGGNGTTTTTTTCTGCTTTGGTTATTTTAATGTTTTATATTTTGGGATTTGATGTGTTTTTATGATGTTGTTAGCCGCCCCGAGGTGTGTAAGCAGGAGGGGGCAGCATAAAAATGTGAAGAAATAAATAATAAATAAAATTATCCAAGAGATCATCTATGCCAAACTTCATAAAGTTTGGATAAAGGGTCCAGATTGTGCAAACAATTGACATTTTGTGGTTTATACACACATTTTCAGCTATAATGTCTTTTTCCATGCAATGTAGGTGAAATTTGTACTACTTATACCCATCCTGAAAGGGATCATCCCTGCCAACTTTCAGGACGTTTGGATAAAGGGTTCTGATTTTATAAACAACTTTATAATTTCATGGTTTGTACACACATTTCCAGATGTAGTGTCTTTGTTTTTCATCCAATTTGGATGAACTTTGGCTAGGTTGTTCCCCCTCACCCAAGGAATCATCCCTGCCAAATTTCAGAAAGATTGGATAAAGGGCCCCAGTTTTATAAGCAGTTTCAGTTGTGTGGTTTCAACAGAAGTTGTGCTTATATTAGTTCTGAAAATTTTAGAACAAAAATGAAAATTCCAGGAAATAACTGGGACTTCAGAGAACAAGAGAGAGGGGAGAGGGAATCAGGTGGCAGTGGAGGAGCAGGGCAGGCAGGCAAGCAGGCATGAGCATTGGTAGTATCCAAAGACGTGACAGGGTATCAACTTTCAGACAGAACCCCAGGAGGGGCAGAATTGCGTGCATGTGCACGCACAAGAGGGAGAGAGAGTGCACTGGCAGCAGCAGTGGGCACCAGGTGGTGGTGGAGGAGCAGGGTGGCAAGCAGGTAGGTGGGTGGGCAGGCAGGCATGAGCAGCACTGGTAGTACCCCAAGACGTGAAAGAGTATCAACTTGAGACAGCACCCCAGGAGGGGCAGAACTTATGTGAGAAAGAGACATATACTGGCAGGGTGTCAGCCTCCGCTGCCAGCCCCAAAGCCCCCGTGCCCCTCGGAGACCCCAGGATGCAAACATGCGGCAGGAGCCGGTGGAGCCCCCTCCCCCACCGGCTGTCAATATGGGGCCTGTAGCCATGCCCCCCCAGAGCCCAATCAGATAAGCTCCCCGCCGTCGCAAGACGCACCCTTGGCCATGCCCCCGACGCTGCTGCGACGCTCGGAGCGTCTGCGGGCACGTACGGGGGCGGGGCTTCCCACATAAACGCCAGCGCCGCGCTCAGAACGGTGCTGGTGATTGTTTGAGACCGGCCCACTTGCGTTTAGTCTGGTGGTATTGTTGTGAAGTTGCCTGCCTAGTGTATTCCTGACCTCCGAGCTTGAGTGAACTCCTTCCAAGTGAATTCCCCTTGAAGTGCCTGCAGCGAGTTACGAAACAAGTGGTGAGTGCAAGGTGTGTGAGTGGCCCCCTCCCCCTCCGTCCCTGGTCTGGGTTAGACCCCCTCCCTTTGGAGCACTGTGAACGAGTGACCCTGCCTCCTCCCTTGCAAGCCTGGGTAAGGGCCCTCCCCCTACATGGGTTCACCCCTGCACCTCCTCCCTCACCTTCCCTTTGCCCTCTGAGAGCGTGGAATAGGGAGTGTGGGGGTATTGTGCGGCCTCTCGTGATCCTAGCGCCCTATGATGATAGTGGCCTGTTCTCTTTCATTAGAGGTAACGGCCAACACACTATCCTGACGGGCAGAAGACCCCCTCGTTGTTGCCTTGCCAAGAGAGTCGCTGTTACCTATACCCAGTGTGTGAGAGATACGAGTGGTGACCCCTCTGTGTTTTCCCCTCTCCCCGGTGACAGATCACCAGCAACTGTTAGCCCCCCAAGTGTCCCTATACGAAGGGCGTTTGTTATGGATGTGGCCACCGAATTGAGCCGCTTGACTCAGGCGGTTCAATCCTTGGCCATGGAGTTGAAGGACGTCCAGGTCCAACAAGGGGTCCTAACGTCCACCGTCAACCAACTCCAGGGAGCCGCCGCTCCGGCACCCAGTGCTGCTGCATCCGTGGCAGCTGCAGCCCCAGTAGCACCCCCTCTCCCTGTAGGGGCCCTTGCGGTGGCAGGGCCTAGGAAACCTAAGGGACCCAAACTAGGGAAATTTATGGGGGAACGATGGGGTTTCCAGACCTTCCTTGCCTTACGTCAGCTCACCTTCACTCTCCAGCCCCATACGTATTCCACAGATACGTTAAAGGTGGCCTTCATTATAGGTAACTTGGGGGGCACCGCACTAGAGTGGGCTACGAACCTGCTGCGCAGCGATAGCCCCTTACTAGCAAACTATGCCGACTTCCTAAAGGAATTCATGTTTCTCTTTGACAACCCGCACCGTGCACGTGATGCCCAGACCGCAATCATGAACCTTCGCCAGGGACGCATCCCCGCTCTGGAGTACATTACACAGTTCCAGCAGCTGGCCTTAGAACTTCAGTGGCCAAATGATGTCTTGCGAGTGATGTTCAAGAAAGGGTTGTNTTCCCCACTCCCCTATCCCTGGACCTCCCCTTCCCTATCCCCCTTCCCCCCACGTCTTAGAGGCACGGTGTCTTGGGCCCCGAATACTTCCCTGAGCGAGCGTTGTCCACAGTCGTGTTGTTCCCCCCCTCCCTTGGGGCAACATCCCCCTCTCCTTGTCCCTGAGATGATTTGGGTTGCCTTCTATCCTTGAGGGAAAGCCCACCCAATATCCTGAGGGACCGTTATACCTCGAAGGGCCTTGACACTTAGGAGAGGTGGGCGCCCCCCCCCCAGATTCCCTTTCAGACTACTTCCCTTCCCCTTCCCTATCCTACCCCCACCATGACACCATGGAGGAACTGGGGTGGGGGGATCTATCAAGGCCATCGGCAGGGCACTGTGGCACTGACTTCCAAGAGAAAGCGAAACGCATGTTGGAAAAAATGATTGCCCTGAATGGGCAGCCCTTCTCAATTGTGGAGGACAAGGGCTTCCAGCGGCTGATTGGGTTCCTGGCCCCCAACTTTAAGCTGCCTTCCCGCTCCACCCTGAGTCAGACTGTGGTGCCACAGCTCTACAGGGCTTTGAAGGAGCGGGTGAGGGAGCAGCTGGCAGGGGCTCGGGGGGCCACGGGCCACTTCACCACTGACCTGTGGTCCTCCAGGAATGCCCAGCATGCCTACCTGGCAGTGAGTGCACACTGGTGGCAGGACCCAGAGGCAGCACTTAGCAGTGGCAGGAGGGGTCCTGAAGGTGGGTCCTGCTTCAGGCACAAGTCATGGACAGCTCCCACACATCAAGGAACCTCGAGGCAGCCCTGGCCACCATGGTCAGGGAGTGGGTCACGCCAGGCGCGGCCTTCACCAAGGGGTGTGTGGTCACGGGCAATGCAGCCAATATATTGAAGACAGTCCATGATGGGGGCTTCACAAGCATCCCTTGCACCACACACACCCTCCATCTTGTGGTTAAAGACGTTCCGGGCTTGGAGGAGAAGGGGATTGGGCCAGGCACCCATAGCTCCTTGGTCAACTGGGGGAGGAAACTGGAGGGGTTTCTCAACCACAGCGTGAAGGGCAGCGAGCTCCTCCGGGAGAAGCAGGCCGAGCAAGGGTCCCCAGCGCACCAGCTCATCCAGGATGTCTCCACCAGGTGGAATTCCACCATCCTGAGGCTCGAGTGGCTTCTTGAGAAGAAAGCCACCCAGCATCAGGTGGAACTGGAGATAGACATTGAGGCACCTCCAGGGTACAACAGGGAGGAATGGGAGAGTCTCGCTCACACGGTCTTCGTCCTGAGACCGTTCCTGGCCGTGATGGAGACCGTGAGCAGCTCCACCGCCACCCTCAGCCAGGTGACCCTACTGGTCCATAGTCTCCAGAGGAGCCTGGACGAGATTCTCGGGGGGCAGGATTGTGGCCTCTGGGCAGGAAAATCTCCAATGAGGCGCTTGACCTGGCACGGAAGCTGAAGACGGGGCTGAGTGCGCGCTTTGATGAGCTCCTGTGCCGGGAGGAATATGTTCTGGCAACCATGCTGGACTCCAGGATCAAGGGCGGCATGGCACATGAGACAGCGGTCTACCGCCTCTGGAAGGGTGCGCTGGTGTAGAAGGTCCAGCAGGCAGAGTGGGCCAGGCAGAAGTACACCCCTGGGGATGGTGGGAGCAGTAACCTCTTCCAGCCATCTGGGTCTATTCCTGCCCCCAGCCCTAGCAGTAGCAGCAGCATCAGAAGCAGGATGAGCAGCAGCAGCAGGACCCCAACTAGCAGCTCCTCCTGTGTGCAGGCCACTCTGGGGAGCATGGGGCCCAGCACAAAAGGGCAAGCAGCGTGGCTGAGGGCAGTGGGGCAGGTGGTGCCCACCCAGAGCTACCAGAGGGAGTATGATGGTGCCTCAGCAGCAGT
>QEPC01000600.1:101321-134845 GCA_003113815.1 Sphenodon punctatus
ATATATGTTAAATATTTGATCAGGTTTTGGAATAATTTTGCAGACACTTGCACTAGTTAGTACAAGCTCAGCCTACAATGGACAAGCCCCACCCTAGAACTCTGCCAGGAATAAGGTTGCGCCGGCCCTCCGGCGGCTTCGCCACCGGTGGGCCGGCCGGCCTTACTGCCCCACCAAGTTCTAAACCCACGAGCCGCCACTGTACCAATTGTTATTAGACTTCTTTCAGGCAGGAGTACGATGGGGGCCTTGCCTGGTAACGTGGGGTGTTATTAAATAAATTATGGAAGAAAAAAGGCTGAGAACATCGAGAGGGTTTGAAGCTTTTAGAGTTGCCTCTCAGAGAGCAAGCAACCTACTTGAATTAAGGAGGTAAAAAACTTTGAGGGAAGTCTGGGAGTTCCACCTGATGGGGATCCTCAAATAGGCTGAAGTCCGGCAACTAGGCTGGGCTTGGGGAGAGGCAAAATAAAATGCTAGATCAATGCGATGGGGAAGATGATCACTCTCAGGTCTCTGGAGCACCTTGAGATCTATTACCGTGTCAAAATTCTCTGGGGATATAAGAGAGTGGTCAATGATGCTGGTGCCCAGATTGGAGTCGTAGATGTAGTCACCATGAGAGTCAGAGGGAGTTCTGTCATTAACAACAATTAAACTTGTACTTACTAACAGTTGCAAGAGTCTGCCACCGTTCTTGTTTATAATTTGATCTTTTGAGGAGCGTAAGGGGATCTTTAAAGATGACTGAAAATAGTCATCCATAATGACTGGGTCTTGCAGACCTACCCTGGCGTTAAAGTCCCCTACTACGATTAATGTATCTTCAGGGTAGACTTGGCAAAGTGACTCAATGAGCGTATCTAGCTGATCCCATATGGTAGCTGAGCAGTAATATGAGGAATCTGAGGGAATATAAATGTTGAGTATTAGATAATTCCCCAAACTGGAGCCTTTCATTTCTACAACTACAGAATTAGATAAATTAACTGGGATCAGCTTATACTCTGCGTTGAGTTTGGACGAGATAAGCATTGTGACGCTGCCAGAAAGATGGCCTCTGTTTCCTTCCTTCCCTCCTGGAGCTGAAAAGGACTGAAAGGTCGGAAGTTGAAGGGCATCCCCTTCTGCTTTGGAGAGCCAGGTCTCCTGAAGGCAGATAATTTCAAAGCCTTGCAAGAATTCCACCCAGGCTAAGTCTGCTAATTTGGGCTTGAGACCCTCCAAGTTCCATGATAAACAACTTATGGCCTGAGCATGGGATAGTCAGACCCCCAATGAATTGATTGTTGGAACTGAATTGAATTCTGCCATAAGAACTGGCGCACACTGGGCACTTTCCCCAAGATTACTATACAGCTTTTGGCTTTCGGTTCCCACATCAGGTAGGCCTCTATAGATCACAGTTTGAACCAGGGGGGAGTGCTCCAAGGAGTCGTCATCCTCCCCTAGACATAGATCAGTCCGATCACATGTCTCCACTAGGGAGTAGTCCGAAATTGGTGAATAATCAGTTAATAGATCAATATGGCTGTTGACTTCCTCCAGAGATAAGGGATCTATGATACCCATGGCATCTATTACTTGCCAGTGCCTGTTAGAAGGAAAGGGGTCAATAGAAGACTGGGAGGGGGGAGTTGCATAGTGAGCAGGAGGGGAAGAAAAACAACCCTGATTATGGAAACTGCCATAAATGGCCCTGGCCATAGAATTTTCAATTCCCTGACTAAAGATGCCAGAGGCTTTAAGCTTTTTCTGAGCAGCCTACAGATCGAATACAATAGCCATATGGCTGAATTCCAATTCCCACCTCTGAAAACGGCCACTGTCTATAAGAGACTTACAGTTTACTAATTCGGAAAACCGGAAAGCCACTCCTATCAATGAATGAAGAAACTTGACAAATTGTACTTTGTCTAGTACTTTCCTTTTGAGAAAGGAGAATTTATTTTTCTTGTTAAAATGGCAAATTAGGGCTGGAGCCCAATGCTCATTGGTCTCCCTGTGGCCAAATCTTAAGACCTACAGGGGCCCGAGGACCAGTAGAATTTGCCTTATGGTTATTATCCATCATGGTGATTCCTGAAGACAACTACAACTTCTTATGAATCCCTAGGGCGACCTCACAAAGGTCTCCACCAGGTAGAACAGAAAGAAGGGACTGATCTATTGACTGGCCAGCGGGGTTGGTGGCAAGCAAGGGAATTGATAACAGGGAGGAGGAATGATCAGTCAGAATGAACTTGTAGTTTGCTTGATGACTCACACTGGGAGTTAACATGGCCGTTTGAGTAGCTACATCTATTTTAAGGGCACTGGAAGATTCTACAGTTTTGGATTTAAGGGTAGTAAACGCATTGTTGAATTCTAACCACAGCCCACCAACCAAGACTTTCATTGAAAATAAAAGCTTGTTAAAATGATCTAATTTCTGCTCCAATTCCTTGAATTTAGTATCAAGATCCAGATCATACCTAATGCTAAAATCCTCAATGTTTTTATTTAATGAGGCACAAAGAGCCTCTGTGTTCCTTCATTTAAAATACCAATCGGAACCCTTCTCTGGAGGCCATATGTTATATGTGGGGGCTTCAGGGTAGGGGGTAGAGGTGGCCAGAGTTGGATTTTCTGCCTCTCCCACTCTGTCGACTGGAGGGTAGAAGAAGGAAAGCTTGAGTTGAATTAATATAGGGGATTTTATCAAACTGGGGATCCCATCAGCTGCGGCTATTTTGTCAGCCAAACTAAGCTGGTTCCCTAATGTGCATAACCTAGCTCCATTGCAGAGCCGCCAATAAATAATGAATTAAATAGGGGCCAGGAAATCAAAGCCAAAAAGGGACCGAGGAAGGAGTACACCGCCAAATCAAATCAAAGGTACCACCTGGAGGATCGAGCGAATCTAAGAGTTCACAGGCAAGTCACCATTCATGGGTCCAGTAATATGGAATAATTAGGGTAGGAAAACCAGAAAAAGGAAGAATGGTAGCTGCAGTTTATACTTGCAGGCTGCCTTTCCGCAGTCCGAACTCACAGGGAAATGAGATCAGCTGGGCCCTTTCTCCACTCTACCACCATCCCAGGCTCCACACTCTGCTGCAGGCTAACATCGTCTCTTTATGTTTGCAAGGTAGTTTGAAGCTTGCTTGCTGGAGAGGACTCTGCAACAGCTCCAGGCGTCCCTGCCAGCCCGTTGTCCCCACTTGCAGTTTCCGCAGGTATGCCACTTGTCCGTCCAGACGTGAAAGGGGGGGGCGCCAACGCCCACAGGAACGGCCGACACTCTTTGGTGTCACCCTTCGGCTGGTGCCCAAAGGGCACCACACCCTGGTTAAATACCTGATTGAAAGGGGAGGGAGGGAACTCCAATGAGAGGCAGATAAAGCAGCAAGACAGACAGGTCAGCCCTCCAGTCCCCTCAGCTTCCACAGTCCACACCCTCCACCAGATTTGTTCCTCTGTTTCCCTCTCAAACTTCAAATCCCTCCTGAAAACCTACCTCTTTCATCAGGCCTTCCCTAGCTCCTCGTCTCCCTTCCTTCCTGATGTAACCATGTAACTAAGCTAAGCACGTGTACCTGCAACCTCACACCTTCATTAATGTATCCTTGTCTCTCCCTCTGTTGCCCCCATCCCAGCAGCTAGCGCAGAATGCAGCGGCCCACCTCCTTATGGGAACAGGTCACCATGAGCATATAACACCTGTGCTTCGCTCGCTGCACTGGCTGCCTATAGTCTTCTGGGCCTGATTCAAAGTGTTGGTTCTCACCTATAAAGCCCTAAACGGCCTGGGTCCCAGCTATCTGCAGGATCGCCTTAGTTCTCTGGTTCTGGATTGGCCCTGCGGTTGGCCGGGGGCACCCTTTTCGCGGTCCCCTGTGTGCATTAGGGGGCGACCATGGAGAGGTGACAGCACTGCGCTGTGGAACTCCCTCCCAGTAGGGACCTGTCTGTCCTTGGATCTTCCCTCTTTCAAACGTCAGTGTAAGACCTGGCTGTTTTGTCAGGCTTTCGGCGGGGGAGATGGGTAGTGGGAGGGAGACTGGGTTGGGTATGTAGTTTTAATTTCAGACACTTTTACTGGGTTATATTTTATGCTTTGTATTTAATGTTTTATGGTTTTGTTGATTTTATTTGTAAGTCTCCCTGAGCTACCAGAGGCAGGAGGGGGCGGGGCAAAAGTTTTTGTATAAATAAATAATCCCTCGTCTCCCCTCCCCTTTTCATTCTTAGACTGTAAGCCCCCTGGGGCAGGGAAATGTAATAAATAAATAAATAAAATTAATAATAATAATAATAATACACTACCTTATGGAAAGGATGGGTTTTGGTGGGTGGGTGGAACATTTATAGTCCCAAAGTCTCTGTTCAAATATCACCAGCAGAAGAGGGTGGGGAGCAGAGGTAGAAAGATTTTGGAGCCAATAAAAGGGAGGGAAGGGGTGAAAACAGACATGATGCTAACCACCCTTTAACCACCCTTGGTGGTCATTTATGCATGTTTCAGGGCTGCATAGGGCACCAATACAGCCCTGCAACATGCATAAATAACCACCAAGGGTGATTAAAGGGTGGTTAGCGTCATGTCTGTTTTCACCCAAGCATCAGGGCTTGGGCAATAGAAATGAAATCAGACTCGCCAACGACTCATGAGGTTGTTAATCAGATAGAGGGCAGATTGAACTGTGAGACGTGGGTAGATCTCTGTGGCTTCAGCCTGACTCAGCAGCATCTCCAATGAGCCTGATTCGAGTTCTTGCCAGGAAACCAAACTCTACTCTGCTGTCTCAGGAGTGGCCACCTGGTGATTGGATTTTCCTGCAGTGACTGTCAAAGGACATCTCTTCTTCCTAATGGCATACAGCCTGCTCCTGGGATGAGGGACAGTCAGGGGAGAGAAAGTTCTCAAACTGAAAAACTGCTGGTGGAAACCATTACCTAAGCCTGGGGTTAAAAAATCCAGAGTCATGGGGTTTGAACTCTGCAACCTACAGACGGCAAATCCCAGAAACAATGTTCAGCATTTTGCTTTTTTATTTTAGCAAAAACACCAGCAAAAGGGCGTTCCCCACAATCCCAAACCAATCTCCTTGGGAGCCACAAGCCCCATTCCACCCGTTGCCCCCAGCAGTTTCAGCCTCCTGTTTTCTGCAGGACAAAAGTACCTAATTGCACATGAAAGTTTGTGCAGAAATTTGCAGACTAGAAATGTGGAGCTAGTGGGCACAATCCAACTCCTATTGAAGTCAATGGCTAAACTCCCATTGACTTCAATGGGGGCTGGATTGCACCCAGTGTGAAATGAATTTAGCATCCAAGCACCTTGGCCAGGGGCACTAAACTGACCAGGCCAGCTGTTCTTGTACTGAAATCAGTTGTTAGAAACTCCCTTTTCAATTTCAATGACACTGCCATAGAATCCCCAGTCTGCAGCCCCAAGTGCCACAGGAACCAGGGGCAGAATCTAGGTCATCTCTCTAGCTTCATTCTCACAACTGGGCTTTTGTTGTGAATTACTGGGCACATTTGCCTAGTGGTCACAGTCTACACTAATGTCTAGGGGTATTTTCAGACGTGACGGGGCCAATTGGCCCCAGCACGGAAACACCCCTGTGATTCCCCGCCAGGGCCACCGTGTCACGGGCTAACAGACGCAGTGGCCGATCCCGGTGGGGAATCTGGGGAGGGGCCGCGAGGCGCAACGCGCGGGCGCACAGCTCCGCCCCCCCCAACGCTCCCCCAGCAGCCCGGCCTCCCAGAAACGGGCAGGTGCTGTGGCCAATCTGGCCGCTGCGCCCGCCCTGGGAAATTGACCACGGCCCGGAATCGGCGGTGAGCACGGCCGCCGATTCTGGGCCGTGGTCAGCGGCCAGACGTGACGCTGACACGCTCAACCACAGGGATTTCCCCGTGGTTGAGTGTGTCAACGTCACATCTGGTCAGTGTTATGCTGGGTGGTCACCTCCGTGAATCACGGGGCAGAATCAGATTTACCATGCTTCCAGCCCTCCTCCGGCGAGGAGGCCCAGAAGCGTGGTAAATCTGATTCCCCCCCATGATTCACGGGGGTGAACATCTGACATAACACTGACCAGACGTGCCAAGATCACGTTCCCCATATGGGAATTGACCGTGGTTGAGCGTGATCTCGTACCATCTGAAAATACCCTAGGAGACTCTACTGGATTCCAGGTCTGCTCTATTGCACTCTGGCTCACCAGGACCCCTAAACCCTTTCTCAGTGAAGTCTTTGACATCTCAGAAACTTGATGCTAATCTTGCTGGTAAGACAGTAATTATTAGTAATTTCTCTTATGGCCAGAGTTCCATGAACTGTGTGCTGCTGCAATTGCATCAGTTTTTGTGGAATCTGGTCAAGTGTCAAAATCCTTGCGGAAATTGCCTCTGGTATGCAGAACTACAGCCAGAGTGGGGAGCACTGTGAGCAGCCTTTGAGGTGTTAGCACAATGAGCTGCCAGTTGTAGTCCACAACCCTCTGCTGTGAATAAAACCACAAAGTGCCTACCAGATTCTCTGAGATGTCTGTATGGCATTTTGTGGTGATTTTTAAAGATATGAGTGGTATGTTCAAAAACTCATTTGCATTCAAGTTTGCAAAATTACACAATTTAGTTAATTTGCCTTATTTATTCTGCTAACAGAATTTGATTTTCTGCTCAGAAAACTTGATTTGCTTGGTTGCAGAATCTGGATTTTTTTTTCGTGCAGAATATACAGCTCCCCTCCCCCTTCCTCATGGCTCCTTCTTGTTTCTGAGTGACTTGCATGTGCATGACCCTTGTAAGTGCTGAGATCAGGGAGCAGAGAAGCTCACTCTGCAGTACACGTGACTGCAGTTTCCGTTAGTTCCTTCCGCAAGTTCTAAATTAATCTAATGCTGAGAGAGGGAGCAAATAGCTACAGTTCACTTTGCCTTTTGTGAGACACAAAGACAAGAGACACAGGTGGCTGGGTGCAGAATGAATTGGTGGGAGCTGAGCGCACTACCCCAGGTGGTGAGTAACTGCACCCAAACTTGCCCTTCCTTTTTTATGTTGGGGAAGCCACAATTTTGTGGGAAGGTGGGAGAGGCTGACTAAAGGCAATCCTATTCCTAACTAGGGAGGTGCAAGGGGAACAAATTTTGTATTTCTGATTTTTGTGCCAACTTTTGCATTTCTTTGTGTGTCAGAGTTTTTGGACCTTTCTTAAGGGGGAAGATTTGGTAGCTCTACAGTTGGAGTGTATTATTAATTATTATTATTATTATTATAAGCTTTTATATAGCGCAAGCAATGTACCTGGCACTTTACAGAGAATAAGATAGATACGGTCCCTGCCTGAGAGTTTACAATCTAAAGACGGGGGGTGGGGGGGAGAGACAGGGAAGGGGGAACAGAGGGAGAGACAAGGGAAGCGACATTCATGAGGATGTGAGAACTCAGGTACACGTTCTTGGCTTGGTTAGAGTAAATTGGGAGTTTGCAGATAACAGGTGGGGAATAATTCAGGGTGGGGATGATTAGCAGGAGTTAGGAAGAGCAGAGCGGAAGAGGTGGATTTTGAGGAGGAACTTGAAGGTGTGGAGGGTGGGAGCCAGGTGGATTAGGGCAGGGAGGGAGTTCCAGGTGTGCAGGGTAGCGAGGGAGAAGGGACGAAGGCGGTTGGAGGAGCAGGGGAGGCGTGGGAGAGTGAGGGAGGGGATGGAAGAGGAGCAGAGTGCTGAAACAGGGGTTCGGAGGGAGATCAGGGAAGAGAGGTAGGGGGGAGCGAGGTTGTGAAGGGTTTTATAGGTGAAGAAGAATTTTATTCAAGCTTAGCCATAGGCCATTGCCATTAAACAAACAAAACATACATAACACATAAAAACGAACAAGTAAACCACAAGTATAAATGCATAATACATAAGTTAATAAAATCAAAATTTAAAAAAAACAATACTAGGGAAAACCCTTGTTTCAGTGGACCAAATAATACAATTTACTAAGAGCACTTTTTATCAAGGGGTCATTCCATTAAGCCCTAATTTTCTTCTCTAAAGCCTGCCAGGGGAACACATGTCATAAATCTATTTCTCAAGACAAAGGCTTGTATTAGAAAAGCCATAATTTCCTGGACAAATTCTTGTCCCGACAAGGCATATTGGAGAGCAAATTGTGCTCAGACCTGCCTGGATATTTTTCCAGGAACGAGGAGAGAAATTGCCTCCTAATTGAATCATACAATCGACAGGAAAAAATAATATGCTGGACTGATTCTGCTTCCAGGCAATCAAATGGACATAATCACTCATGATATTTAATCCCCTGCAAACGGCCCTGTAATATATTTGTGGGCAGGGCATTTAAGCGTGCACATAGCATGAGGTACTTACCTCGTGCTGTGCCCTTAGATTTCAAATACCTAGGAATCTCATCTGGCCCTGACATATATAAAAAATAATTTTGCAGATGCGAAGACTGCCTGACCAAGGTAATGTCATTTTGTCTAGATATATCTCGGAACCTAGTCAGGACTAGGTTCCTTACATGTTCTGGAGGGCAAGCTCCCAGATACTCCCCCGAAAAACCCATTGACTTTATACAAGTATCCAATGCTAGTACCCAGGAGTCCTTGTAGCTGTCCTTAACATAACAGGCCAACAGGTCACATTGTGGTCCTTTAAATATTTTGAGCCATAGTTTCAATGCTGCTTCCCATCCCACTTGGTCCCAAACCATCTGCCCTACCTCCAAGCCCGCTGCTGGGCTGGGGTACCAAGTGGGACCCTCAAAAGTTTCTGTAGGAAATTAAACTGTAGTGCTCCCAATTTAGACTTAATTAGAGGGGCCCACAGCTCAGCCCCATAGAGAGTCTTTGTTTGCACTTTACTATTGCATACTTGGATTGCTGGAACCACAGCCAACCTACCCGTGTTGTAGAAGTGTCTAGCAATTACAGCAATTATTGATTTGGCAGCATCCATAGCCTTTTGCGAATGGATGTTCCACTTCCCTGAGGCCTGAAAATATAATCCCAAGTACTTGAAAGAGGAGACCTGCTGTATTGGGTTGCCCATTATATCCCAACTGTAAACTTTTCTAGAGTTTGAGAAGACAACAACCTTAGATTTTTCATAATTTATTACTAATTCGTTGGTCTGGCAGTAATACACAAATTCTTTTAGTTGCCTCCTAAGGCCAACTCTGGTCTGAGATACCAGAGCCAGATCATCCGCAAATAATAAACAGTCAATTGCCCTATCAGCCAACTTTGGCGGGTGAAAATTCATGTTGGCCAGCTTAGGTATCAAATCATTAATAAACATTGTAGGTGAAGACGAGGCGCTTGTGCAGAATATGCCCAGGAAGGGGGAGGGGAGCCGGAGAGGAGAGGAGAGGCTGCACATGGTCAAAGCGATGGGCAAGGTGGATGATCCTGGCAGCAGAGTTTTGAACAGAGGTGAGGGAAGAAAGGTGAGAGTGGGGAAGGCCAGCGAGGAGGAGGTTACAATAGTCGAGGCGTGAGATGACTAGGGCATGGATGAGTGTTTTGGCAGAGGAGACAGACAGAAAAGGGCGGATCTTAGCAATGTTGTGGAGGGAGAAGCGGCAGGACTTGGCCACGGAGTCAATGTAGGGTTTGAAGGTAAGGTGCAAGTTGAAGATGAAGCCTAAGCTACGGGCTTGGGGGACAGGGAGGATGGAAACCCCCTCAATGGCAATTGACAAGGAAGAGGGAGAGGAAGGATTGGGAGGGTAGATAAGGAGTTCAGTTTTCGCCATGTTCAGTTTGAGTTGGCGTTTAGACATCCAGGCGGAGATATCAGAGAGACAGTTGGTGACATGACCGTGAACAGAGGGGGAGAGGGAAGGAGTGGAGAGATAGAGTTGAGTGTTGTCAGCGTATAGGTGGCATTGGAAAGGGTGGGAGGCAATGAGTTTGCCTAGGGATTGGGTGTACTCAAAGATCAAAGGTAAATCTAAATCAAAACACAATCCATTACTATAGATCACTGTTCTTGGGGTTAAACTCCCTCTTGACCAATACAACAGACCATGAAACTTGAAAGATGCTTAAACTGCTACATGCAAATTTTCCAATGTGTCAAATTCCCCCCATGAAATGTTTCCCAACCTCATCTGTGGGGCAATGCAGGAGCCATGCTCTGGCCACCAGCCCAACAGAAAAAGCAGCTGGTGGGAAATGCCTGCAAGATGAAAATGCCTGCAAGGCCAGTCCCCTGGAAGGGAGCCCTGCCCCCACCCCATCATCTGACCCGGCTGATTGTGTTCCCCACCTCAGGTGAGCGCGCCCCAGTCCCTCCCAGCCCCTTGCAATGCTGCATCTCTCCCCAGAGTGCGGCTGCCCTCGGGCGGCACCCGAAGGGTGACGACAAAAGGGCACCGGCCGCTTTGTGACTGTTGTGAGGCTGGAGCGAGGCCAGCGAGGACCCAACTGCATCGCAGTCTCTCCCATCCGTCGTGAGGACTCTTCCCACCCCACCTGCAAGCCTGGTATTCCTTCCGCTGCCGTGATTACCACCACTGGAATGTCGTACCGCATCTCCCACACCCTCCATCTCTCCTCTCCTTCTCACACTGCTGTTGTCTCCCCTGTTTCTCCCTCTTCCTCCTCCAACACTCTTTCTCCAAACTCCCTGCCCCTCGTTCTCCCCCTTGCCTATTCCCCATCCCCCCCTCATCCTCCCTTACCCATTCCCTGCAAATCCCATCCCCCCACATCCCCCAACCTCATTCACATTCCCTGCCTTCCCCCTGATCAACTCCCCTTCTCCTGCTCCTTCTGGAACTGCCGCTCTGCTGTTGCCAACGCCCCCTTCATTCATGACCTTTTCCTTTCTCACCACTTTCAACTCCTTGCACTTACAGAAACCTGGATCCCTCCCACTCACTGTGTCACCCCCGCCACCCTCTCCTTGGGAGGCCTTTCGTTCCCTCACCAGTCCCACCCCGAGGGCCGGGGTGGTGGCATGGGCCTTCTCCTTACCACCTCCTGTTGATTCCAGCCACTCTCGCCTCCCTCCTCCCTCTCCTTCCCTTCCTTCGAGGCTCACTCTGTGCACCTCTACTCCCCCCTTCGCCTTCGGGTCACTGTCATTTACCACCCCCCTGGTCCCCTATCCTCTTTTCTCCCGAACTTTGAATCTTGGCTTACCTTCTTCCTCTCTGATGATACCCCCACTCTCATTCTTGGAGTCTTCAACATCCATGCTGATGCACCTTCCCAGCCCTTTATCTCCCACTTTCTGTCCCTAACCTCAGCCTTTGATCGCCGCCTCTGGACTGATTCCCCCACCCACACAGACGGTCAGTCTCTCGACCTCATCTTCTCCAGAAACTGTCCTGTTGCTGACCCCTCCTTTGACCTTTGTCCCATGTCCGACCATCACTTCACTTCCTTCAACCTCTCCCACCAACCCCCATCTTCTTCCCCAGCGCCACGCCCCTTCCGTGATCTGCAAACTATTACTCCTTTAGACTTTGCTTCCTCCCTCTCCCCCTCCGTCTTCTCCTCCTCTTCTCCTGACACCGCCATCTATTCCCTCAACGCCTCTCTTGTCACGACCCTTGACTCCCTTGCTCCTCTCTTCTCCTGACCTGTTCGGCCCCCAAACTCCCATCCCTGGCTCACCCCTACTATCCGCTACCTCTGCTCCTGCACCTGGGCTGCTGAACGCCTCTGGCGCAAATCCCACTCCCACCCTGACTTCCTCCACTATAAATTCTCCCTCACCTCTCTCTCTTCCACTATCTCCCTGGCGAGGCAACACTACTATGCCTCCCGGGTTGAATCCTACTCTCGTAACCCTCGCTGCCTCTTCTCCACCTTTGACTCCCTTCTCAAGCCCCCCTCTTTGCTCAGGATCTCGCGTCATTCTTCACCTCAAAGACTGACAAGAACTGCCAGGACATTGCTTCCCACCCATCTCCTCTCCCCACTCCCTCTCCACCCACTCTCCTCTCCTCCTTCCTTCCTGCCTTCCTTGAGGAAATCTCCTCCTTGCTCTCTTCTTCCAACCCCTCCACCTGCCCTCTCGACCCAATCCCTTCCTGCCTCCGGACCTCCATTGCTCCCACTGTCGCCCCCCCCTTTACATGTCATTAATCTCTCCCTCTCCACTGGCTCCTTCCCCTCCACCTTCAAGCATGCCACTGTCTCTCCCATCCTCAAAAAGTCCACCCTCGACCCCTCTAGTTACCGGCCGGTCTCCCTCCTACCCTTTGCCTCTATGCTTCTGGAACGTGTTGTCTACTCCCGCTGTCTGGAACTCCTCTCTAACAACTCCTCCCTAGACCCTCTCCAATCTGGCTTCCTCCCCCTTCACTCCACTGAAACTGCCCTTGCCAAGATTACCAATGATCTGCTTGTTGCTAAATCAAAGCGCCTCTACTCCATTCTTGTCCTCCTTGACCTCTCCGCTGCCTTTGACACTGTCAACCATCCACTCCTACTGAACTCTCTTCGCTCCCTGGGCTTCTGCGGCTCTGTCCTTGACTGGTTCTCCTACCTCTCTGACCGCTCCTTCAGTGTGTCTCTTCCCAATTCCACCTCCTCCTCCCTCCCCCTCTCGGTAGGGGTTTCCCAAGGCTCTGTCCTGGGCCCTCTCCTCTTCTCTATCTACACCCTGTCCCTGGGCAAACTCATCGCCTCCCACGGCTTCCAGTATCACCTTTACACTGACGACACTCAACTCTATCTCTCTACCCCCTTCTGTCCAAGCTTGCTTCATCAACTGTCTCTCTGATGTCTCCGCCTGGATGGCCCAATGCCAACTCAAGCTCAACATGGCTAAGACTGAACTCCTTATCTTTCTTCCCTTCCCTTCCTCCCCCTCTTCTCTATCCATCCTTATTGATGGTGTCACCATCCGTCCTGTTCTCCAAGCCCGTAGCTTGGGATTCATCTTCGATACTCACCTCTCCTTTAAACCTTACATCGACTCTGTCTTGTCATTTTGCCCTCTATAACATTGCTCTGATTCGCCCCTTTCTCTCTGTCTCCTCAGCCAAAACCCTTGTTCATGCTATGGTCATCTTCTGCCTTGACTACTGCAACCTCCTCCTTGCTGGCCTCCCCCACTCCCATCTCTCTCCCCCCGCCCCCTTATCTCCATCCAAAGCTCCACTGCTAGGGTCATCCACTCGGTCTGTCGCTTCGACCACGTGCAGCCTCTCCTCTCCTCACTGGCTCCCCCTCCGCTAATGCATCCATCACAAACTCCTAGTATTTACTTACAAAGCCCTTCACAGCCTGGCTCCCCCTTACCTCTCAGTCTTTATCTCCTTACACACTCCTGCACGCACTCTCCGCTCCTCCTCTATCCCCTCCCTTGCTCTCCCTCGTCTCCCCTGCTCCCCTAGCTGCCTTTGCCCATTCTCCCTTGCTGCCCACTATGCCTGGAACTCCCTCCCTGCCCACATCCACCTTGCCCCCTCCCTCCGCAACTTCAAATCCCTCCTCAAAACCCACCTCTTCCTTGCCGCCTTTCCCAACGCTTGCTAGAACATTCCTCTCAACATTTACAGTCTGCCGTTCCCCTGACTGCAACGAAGCCAAACACGTGCACCTGAGACTTTGCATCTGCTTGAATTTTTTTTATCCCTTGTCTCTCCCTATGTCCCCTCTCCTTGTCTCCCCCCTCCGAGTCTTTTAGATTGTAAGCAGTAGGCAGGGACCGCTTCCATCTCATTGTTCTGTAAAAAGCCAGGTACACAGCTGGCGCTACACAAGTGCTTATAATAATAATTAACACTAAAGGCAAAGAAAAAGGCTTGTGTGTCCAATGAACAGAACTGAGAGAGATGGGTTTGAATCCCAATTCTGCCACACTCACTGGGTTGCCTTGGATCCGTGCCTGGATCCATTTTAAATGGACACAGTAGTTGCCCTGGCCCATGGTCTGCCCACACAGCGTCCCTCACCCCCTGCACCATAGAGTTTCAGGCAGGTTGCCTGATGCTCTAGGTGGCCACCTGCAACTCTATGGTGTTGGCTGGGGCAAGCGCTGGCTCGAGGCAGAGCTGTAGCTGCCGTCCTCTGAGCAGACGGACGCAACTCCATCTTGGGATGGTGCCCTGGGTTTAGCTGGCCCACTCTGCAGGTGGTGCTCCAGGATGTTCTAGAGCCCTGCAAGCACTTCTGCTCCACCTCACCATCTGACAGCTCATCTTTAGCCAAATGGACCACCTGAGGGTGAGGCAGGGCAGAACTGGATCTGTTTACACCCAATGTCTTTCAGCCCATCGCTCAACTAAAGTGGGGATGTGATTATGGGCCTTCCTCTCTCACAGGGACAGGGTGAGTACAAACTAGTCACTGTACAGGGTGACAGTCAGCAACTAAAAGGCATGCTGCTGCACACTTAAAAGGGTTAATAAACAGAGAACATGATAGAAGCTGAGCTGGAAAATAAAAATATCTTAATAAAGAATTTTCAGAGTAAAATTAATTGCTATGCTTGAAGATTAAAGAGACAGTGCGAGGGAAACAATGGCACTGAAAAAAGGATGTGCAATCTGCTGCTTGGCTTGCAGCATTTCCTACACTCCAATTTGTAATGGGAGTGTTCACATTTCTGTGGTGCATAGAGACACTGGCTCCTTCAGTTCTGTTATGCCCACATAGCAGGCCCAGGAAGCTATCAGGCACAGGAAGTGAAGTGACGTGTCCCAGGTCCCACTATAACTTGAAGAACAGAACCCAGGAATTCTGGTTCTCAGCCCATGGCCAGTGGCCTCTCCAGTGAAGCAAGCACACTTGCTCTGCATGTCACTGGATGGGAGTGTTGCTTTTTGTTTGATTTTTGACTGTAGAGCCTCCCAGGTAGCTCGCATTACAGGGTCATGAAATGACTTTGACTTTTCTGCCTTAATGAGTGGACTGTAGCTGTGAGAGTCCCTTATTCCAAAAAAAGGAAACCCCAGAAACTGGGCCCAGAGAATGCTCTAGTGCAGGTTTCCTCTTGTGCAGAAGCTTCACTTTCAAGGGTCCAACCCTCAAGGTGCCAGACATGGGCTTGACATACTGAGAAGGAAAAGACGCAGGATGTTTTCAGATGGACAGCAGTCCCGCTTCTGCTTCACTTCAACCCCGGCTGCCCCATCTATCTAAAGGCGGCCCATCAGATGTTGAAGTGGAGCAGGCCAGCAGCACTCAAACATTCCAGAGTTTGTCTGAGGAGCAGGCTGGCCAAGTCCAGGACACTGACCTAAAGCAAAGCAGCGGTCCAACTGATGCATGGACCCATGTTGCTTCTCTGCTTCCAGCCAGCCACTTCACTGGGCAACACCATAGCATTGCAGTCGCTCTAGCCCACAGCTCTGTGGGGGTGCTACATGGTCAGACACGGAACCTGCTGAGGCCATTTAAACCCAACCCAGGTGGGGCTGGATGCAGGCAGATATGGGGGTTCACCCCCACAGCAGCTCTGGGGATAGCCAGCCATGCATCCATCTAAATTCTTGATTTCCCCCAGTGAAGATTGCAGTGCCAGCAGGAGATTAATCTCTGCGGTTAACCCTGAAGAGGGCTCTAGGGCAAGCTGGAGGCTGGTTGGGTTGAGCCCATGATGTAAGTTACAGCTTCTTCACAGCTACTTTAAATTATGAGAGTTTATAATACCCCTTCCATCTTGGAGCAGCTTGAGTCCAGTAGATTGCAACCTCCCTCAGAACAGTCTGATAAGACCCCACATGATACAGGGCATGAAGTTCACATTGCATTGGGAAAGTTAGGAAAAACTGTTTCCTGTAAAGAAAGCTGATTTCTCACAAACCCACCCTGCACCCACTGAAAATGGGGGTGGCCCAGTACATGCTGTAACAGATCAGCACCCCAGCCCAACCATAAGTCACTACAGAATCCACACCACTTAGTATTTCCTGTCTTTTGAGGAATAGCTGTTCAGAACTCTCTTTTTCCATCCAGTCTCCATTCCACATACCAACAGCTCAAGCAATGCCCATTCTGTCTCCCTTGGTCAAGCCATAGGCCTCTGCCCATGGTGCTTCTTGCTCAGGCCTCTGCCCAAGCAGTAAAGACTGTTCTTACACGGTATGTTGTCCCCCTCCAGAGGAATAATCACTCAATTTATAGTTCCTCCATTGTTCACCAGATATAGCTCTTGTCAATGTTCCTATAGCTCCTCTCAACACAGAAGCAACCATCTTGCTTCTTAGTGTCCCTTGCCCCAAGAGCAAGGTAGGTGATACTCAACTCAAGCCTGTCTACCACCCAGACCTAGGGGTTGCCTCGCCTAAATAGGGGCTTCCAGCGTTTGCTTTTTAGAGCTCCTTGCCCCTAGAACTGAATCTTCTCTTTGTCACTCCCAGGTTACCAGCTCATTCTACCCCTCTTAACCCTACTGCTCCACTCTCACTTAGGTTACCAGCTTATCTGCCCACCGCCCATAACCCTCCAGTCTCACTTGGGTTAGCAGCTCCTGCTCCCCTCCCCCAATAACCTTAATACCTTCCATTCACATGCAAATTTGCCTCTCTCTAGGGCTCACTGCCTCCCTCCAGCCTGCCCTGGGAACTCCAAGGTCTTCATGGCCTTCTTGAACCCCCTTCTCTGGGCAGGAGTAGGGTTTCTCCAACCACCCCAGCAGGGTAGCTCCAGAAACTCCTCACCCCCACAAGTTCTGGGTAGCTAGGCATCTACTCTTTCTTTTAAGTTGCAATCAGTCATGTGACCAGCCTACATCTAGTCACATGATGCTATCCTACCAGGCCCCAGCTTAACCCTTTCATTGCCAGTAACACTGCTAAGCCTGTCTTTGATGACTTTGGTGAATCAGTAGTGGAGCGCTGATCCTCTGTGAACCTGATCTTGCACCGGCTTGCCTGCAGCACTTTGCTACAGTGCTCATTGTGGGCTGACTGTGGATGCACAGGGCAGAAGAGCTTCTGTCCCCACTGGTATCAGGGCCCTCTCTGTGGGGCAGGTCTGAGAAGAGGGGAAGCGAGGCAAGGAAGGCGGTGACTATACTGTGCATGTGTTGGCTGCGCAGGTCATGTTTCCCAGAGATGGTTGCAATGCCAGCAGAGACTTACTCCTGCTTTGCTGAAGTTGCAGCCAGTTCTGAGCAGCTGCAGCTCACTACATATGGCCTTGTCAACCACAAGTTGAGAACCTTTGGTATAGATTCCTTTGTGAAGCATCTGGCAGGAGATGCCTCTACATGATCCCTAATGGCCCAGCCTGGTGCTGCTGAGCCTGTGGCACTGTATGTGTGGAAGAAGCATTGCAGAGAAAATATGCATGAGCAGAGCCTGATGTTCAGCTCTCAAGGGAGGCAAAATGTTTGAGGCAAAATGTTCCCTCTTAGCCACCTTGAGGCAGGGCCCATGGTTTAGGTTCTGCAAAGCACTCTGCGTCCTGTATATATAATAATTTATAATCATTTTTATATAGTGCCTCCCTTGCCATTGCACTCAGACTGCTTCACATAGAACAAATTAACCCAACTTTTAAACTTCACAACAACCCTGTGAGGTAGGTTAGACTGAGAGAATATTGTGACTGACCCAAGGTCACCCAGTGAGTTCCAGACGTGAACTAGGGCCTTCCCTTTCAGTTGCATTCCCCCCACCCCGGTTCAGTTATTTTGAACATTTTGGATCTTTTTACGCATTTGGATTTTCAGTTTTGTATTTTTTCCATTGAAATCGACTAGAAACCTAACTCGAACCATACTCCTATCCATTCCAACTCTTGGGGCAGTAGGTCTGACCTCTCACACCCCCATTCCCTGAGGTCCTGGTGTGTTACTTACCGCCCTCTGAGGGCTTGATTGAAGCACCACCGCTGCTGTGGGGGCTCCAGCAGGCTCCCTCACCACAGTGTCCTCACTGCTTATTGTGCATGTGCAAAATGGATGCTGCCCTTAACCAAAAGGGTGGCAGCCAAAATGACATTGCCACCCTTTTGGTTAAGGGCAGTGGTCATTTGCACGTGTGGAAAATGGCCCAGTGGTAATTTTGCAAATGCGCGATAAGGAGCAGGGAGGATGCTGTGGCAAGGGAGCCTGCCGGAGCCCCCACACCAGTGGTGGTGCTTCAATCAAGCTCTCTGAAGCCGCTAAGTACTGCTCCATGGCCTTCGGGGGTGGGGGGGATATGGAAACGAAACAACAACTCTGATCCATAACTGGGAGCCCTAATTTATGGGTTGGTTCGGATTAGTTCGTAATGGCCAATTCTAGGCAGTTACGGATTAATCCGAAACCGAAATTTCCATCCCTAGCTAATATACAAGACAGTCCTGGCCGTTTGAACATGTCTGACCTTTGCTTTGTCTCTCTTTGTAGGAGTGTGGCTGCTGAGATGGCATTGATAGCTCTCCATCTCTTCCTGGGTCTAATCTTTCAAGAGACACAATGGGGAAGCAAGTCTGGAATGGCCATGGCAGCATATCACAGTCCCTGTAAATTAGTGAGTCCCTTTACCCTAATCCTTTTGTCCCCACTGCTGCCTGCACAGGCTTGCTGAAATTCAGACATAGATTCAGTAAGCAGCCAAGACTGAGAGAGAGGCAGCAAGACTGTACGAGCAATTAAATGTTTGATCCCAGGGTTCAGAAATTGCAAGATCAGTTTAGTAGTCAGGAGAGTTTAATAATTTCATTTGGTTTGGACTTCTTGCTTTTCAAGATTTTACCCATGAGTATGAGGACTAGAACCTCCTTTGGAGATTCTCACATGGGTTCTGGAGATGGTGGCTTTAGACCCCCCCACCCCCCTCTCGATATTGCAAGGTGCAGCCTGGATAGCATTATTCCATTGTGCTGGTGAGCTAGCAGGGAGCCTGGTTGTCACCACCAAAGTGTAAGAAAAAAGGTGTTTCCTTCCTTCACCTCCCACCACAGGCTCTGGTTTCCAGAACGCTCGCCCCCCCCCCCCCCCGAGCTCCCAAAAGATGATGTGGAACAGAGCCCCCTTGAACTTCAGAATTTAGAGAAGGAGAATATGCTTGTGGCAGTAGAGAGCAAACTGGCATATCACAACAGGCTTGGAGGTTGCTAAGGGCATGTGTAAGCTCCTGTAGGTTCTCGAGGGCAAATGAATGAATGGGTGCAAGCTCATAAACTCAACAACTGTATTTAGACAGGAACGCAGTGACAATTTAACATTGTCCTAGGAACGTACTTGTGTCCCCGCCTTTACAGGTTCAATTTTCTTTTTTTTAAATCTGTCCATAGTTTGTAAATAGCTTTCAGAGTGTCCTTGCTTGCAGAAGCGACCTTCTCTGATCCTTGAACTGCAGACGCTTCCAACAAGGCCCAAAAACAGTCAGGGTTTACAACAGCCCTGTGAGTAAATAACATATACATAATAAGCAGCAACAAAATAAATCTGATACCAAAACCCATAATTACAAAGTGTAATTACTCACTTAATCAAGGGGTTAAGGCCCTATATGTATTCCTTTATCATCATAAAACAGGGACAGCTCTTCTACTCCCTTCTTCTAAAATAGCTCCCTTCTTCTCCCCGCCAAAGCCTGGTCTACTTTTCCTTAGCCACGCCCACCAGCCTGAACCAAGTGAAGCATTTCTATGGGGGGGTTACACATGCTGGGAAATGTAGTCTCCAGAGGGCTACAGGCATGGTAGTTCAACACGTATAACATTGAGCTGCACACTTAGCAGATGGTAGACAAGGAGTGAAAGTGCCTGAGGATAAAATGGAAGCAATTCAGGAGAATGCTCCCAGGATGGAGAAAAGAGATGGTGGAAAGGCAGGATATGAGTGGTTCAGGGGGAGCCCGAAAGAAACTTTGGGAAGCCCCAGGTCAGGAACAGGAACTAGGAGGCTGAGCTTGTGCAAGACCTGATGTGGTAAATGCTGGTGTTAAAGAGAAAGCATACTGTTGAGCGGCCAGGCCAGGCCAGGCCAGGCCTGGGAGGATTGTCCCTGGAGCAAGGGTAGGGTGGTCATACCTCCCCTTTAAAAGAGGGCACATATGAAAAATACATGGTGCAGGGCTTTACTGGAAGATGTATTTTTCATAAGTGTCCTCTTTTAAAGGGGAGGTATGGCCAGTGCCACCCTAAGCAAGGGACCTGTAACTGGGAACTGAGAAATTGTTCTTTTGGAAGAATAAACCAGCTAAGAAGGGAGCTTGATGTGAGCCTGTGTATTATTTCTAGGGAAACTACAGCATGGAAGGTGCAAGGCAGCTTACTGAGCCATAGTGCTCCAAATATGGTTCCCCATTTCCCTTCAGTCTCACTATACCCAGGCAAGCATGGCTGCCATGCTATGTGGCCTTAATTCTTGGCTCCTGACCTGAGCAGAAGGCAAGAGGCTGGGAATATGGTGGCACACAAAGAATCAGAGATTATGTCACTTTCTCTCTCTTAAACTGCTCTGAGGCCTCCAGCTTCACCATCTCATATCTATCTTACTGCAGGTGCATAGAGCTGCAGATTGCAACTGGAAACAGCTAAGCTTCATCCCGGTTGACCTGCCAGCTGGCACAGAGGAGCTTTTCCTGGATAGCAACACTATACAGACCCTATGCAATGCTTCCCTGCTGCAGTACCGAGCCCTGCAGACCCTCAGCTTGTGTGAGAACAGACTGGAGCTCATTGAACCTGGCACCTTCCTCAGCAGCAGAGAGCTCAGAATTCTCTCCTTGGCAGGCAACTCCCTCTTTACAAATTACTCTGTGACAGCAGCTGCCCTTCAGTTCCTTCCTGCCCTGAGGCAGCTGGACTTGTCTGGAAACCAACTCAATGAGGATATGGTGGCTACCTTGATCCGGAACCTGTCAACTTTGGAATCCTTGTCTGTAGCCAGGAACGTCATCATGCGCCTGGATGACTCAGTCTTCAAGAGCCTGACTCAGCTGCAGGAGCTAGACCTGCAGAGTAACTACCTCTATGAGATTGAGGCTGGAACTTTTGAAGGTCTGTGGAGACTGCAGAGGCTCAATCTAGCCTACAACCATATTCCTTGCATTGTGGAATTTGACTTGACCCAGCTCCGGGTGCTTAATGCCAGCAACAACTTCATTGAGTGGTTCCTGGCTGCAGAGAATGATGCTGTCTTTCAGCTGGACACACTAGATCTCTCCCATAACCGTCTCCTCTTCTTCCCTCTCTTGCCCAGGCAGAGCAAACTGTATTCCCTGCTGCTAATGGACAATAAAATAAGCTTTTATGGCAACCTCTCTAATAACACATCCTCCCTGGAGACCACAGTGCTGCTTTTTCTCATGGATGGGAATGTAACAAATGTGACTACGCTCAGTCTCTGGGAAGAGGTCTTTCTCAGCAATATCTCTTCTTTGAGTTTCCTAGACATAAGCCAGAACCAGCTCTGGTACCTGCCTGATGGGTTCCTGGGGAGAATGCCTTCCCTAGCCCACCTGAAGCTTGACCAGAACTGTTTAGAGTCCTTGCATGTTCAGGAGAGTGAACCACTTGGCAGTCTCACCAGCCTGGATCTCAGCCAGAATCGGCTCTCAGATCTGCAGTTGCACCCAGGTTCTGGAGGAATATTGCCCAACCTCATATGGTTTAATCTGAGTGCCAACAGCTTGCGGGGGCTGCCAGCAAAAATCTTTACCCACACAAAGAAGATCACTACAGTTGACCTCAGTTACAACCAGATAGACCTCTGTCCCCAGCAAGCTAACACAGATGGGGCTGGGTATCCTGTTTGCATAGACTTCAGGAATATAACATCCCTACAGAACCTCTACTTGGCAGGCTGTGACCTAAAAATGGTGGCCAGCCATGCATTCAGTGGGACCTCATTAACACTCTTAGATCTTTCTAACAATCAGCGAGCGCTGACCAGGGGCTTGGGACCCCTGCAAGATATTGCACTAACCCTTCAGGTACTATTTCTCAGAAACACAAGCCTCTCTGTTGCCCAGATCGACCTAGACTTTTCTGACTTTCGGCGTTTGGTAAAACTGGACCTGTCTGAGAACTCCCTGGCCATCTTCCCTAAATCCCTGAGTGGCCTGGCACTGCACACTCTGGATCTCCGGAGAAACTGCCTCTCCACCCTCCCACAGGATGCAGTGCAGAAGCAACTAGGAAAGAGTTTGCATGTCATCTACCTCAGCCAGAACACATATGACTGCTGTAAGCTGGAGTGGTGGGATATCTTGCATGGCCTGGGCACTGTACACATTGCAGACCGGAGTCAGGTCACCTGCAACTATTCCTCCAGCATACTTAATGCAACTAGGCTGTCTGGATCTATCCTCCACAGCTGCAGGTGGATGACAGTGGATAAGGCTTTGCTGTATCTGCTACTTGCTCTTCTTCCCTGTTTGACTCTGCTAGTTGCCTTTGCTGTTCTCTTCCTGACTTTCAAACAACAGCTCCTTCAAATGGTAAAAAGAAGGTACAGAGAGTCTGGCTCCTACTGACCTATGGAAGGAAAAAGCAGGCAATTGGCTCTCAGAGCATTGTCAGTTACCCCTGGAGAGGTGGGGCTACTATTGCAGGGATCACAACCCTGGAGACAGAGCAGGCTGTGGCACTCAGGAGGGAGCAGCCTGACTACTGCTCTTGACGTGTAGCATCAAAGCGCTCTCTACTGCTGCCCTCATCAGGGATGGGTCATTGGGGCAAAGAATGGCTCAGAGCAGAGTTAAAAGGCAAGAAGGTCATTAGTGAGTTAACAGAAGAAAAAAAAGGCTTTAACGATACTAAGAGAGATTCATTGAGGCTGCTTTTATACATGACAAAAATGGGTTCTTGTAAGTGCTCAACATAACACTGGATGTTATAAATGCTGTAGTTTTGTAACGTGTGAATGCACTATTCCTTTTTTATGCAGCGAGATCTCACAGCCTTGTAAGTTACTCTGGAATAGTGCGTTCACACATTACAAAACTCCAGAATTTATAACACCTGGTGTTATCTCAAACACTTATAAGAACCGATTTTTGTCATATGTAAAAGCGGACTCAGACTGGAAAGCAGAGGGCCCTAATGAAAAAGGCTCAAATAAAACACTGAGAGGAGAATGAAAAATGAGTTATATCTGTTGCAGCTGCCCAGGCAAGTGATAACTAGAGCTCTTTTCAAGAGAAAATACGTCACTCATGGGGGGCCTGTTTAAGGAAAATCCTCACGTGGGCTCACGTTAAATATTAGCAAGAAGAGTTGCAGGATACGAATTAAGGCCTAGGAGCTCTACTTTCTACACAGCTTCCATTCATGAGTTACCTCTATGTATGTTAAAAGGTCTCACAGTACTGCCCCCAACGACTTATTATTGCCCCAAGTCCTGTAAAACAAAATTGCTGAACATCTTATGGAATCCAGAATGCCATGCAAAATCTGGGACATAGCGATGCTTTGCCTGGGAGTCCTGTAAAATATGGGCAACCCACAAATTCTGGGATACTTCGGAGGTATGACTTGGAGCTGTGTGACTCTCTAGATTATTACAAATATTTTCACAGAATTTAAGGCCAGAAGAGGCCATTAAGATCTCCTTCTCTCATTTTCTGCCTAACGTAGGCCAGAGAATGTCAGTCACCCACTCATGAGACTTTCCTTGGCTTGGTTGTGCTGTGACAGCTTCTAGCAAGCTATACTTTCTAAGCTTCAAGAGATGAGTATTAATTTACTGTGTCACTTGGAAGCCTCTCCAATAGTTAATTGATGTTAACAGAAGGCGATGGTGGAATGCCACCATCACAACCCAACCTGGGTCGGGAACCCGTCAGCAACATGATCTTGACTGGGTCCGGCTGGTCAACAAACGTACTGGTGGCTGAGCCTTTGGGGAGGGGAAGGAGCCATGTAAATGTGCAGTCAGCCGGCTCCACCCCTGTGCTGCGCCCCATGCTCCGCTATGACGGGTAGCCATGGTAACCAATGACAGCTGTCATGGCGACTGTCAATGATGGATCCGATCTGGGCTGGGTCACAGCGGGTCATAACAAGTTCTATAGCATGTTGTGGGCAACTTTGGCCTGATTAGGCAGATGGCTTCCTGGGTTGTAATCCCAGAAGTCTCTGAAATAGCAGCTTGGGCTTGCCACTGACATGCCCAGGAGCAATCCCGGGCGAACATCTGGCAGGACCCTAAGAAATTTGCCAGTGGTTCGCAGGCCAAAGCAGGCCACCATCATATTTGTTAACACCCAATGACTCTCCCTGTATTACTGTTAGCCACCTGTTCTCTGACTGCCTGGAGTGGGTGTAATTTGCATAAAGACTGGTTAGTTTTCAAAGAATGAAATACAATACAATGTCTACACCTGTAAATTAAAATTATTACATGCTGTACTCTGTGCTCTAGAACATACATGGTATGTATGGGTGAAAACAGACATGCACCGTAACTCCACTTTAATACAGCTTTAATATTTCTTATGCATGTTGCAGGGCTGTATTGGTGCCCTATGCAGCCTTGCAACATGCATAAGAAAAAAGTGGAGTTAAAGTGCATGTCTGTTTTCACCCAATGTGGGCAAAAATATTCAGGACATATAGTAAAATGCAACTGTAGGGCATCAGGTCGTAGGCAGTCTTTGCAGGGTCTAGAGACCTTTAGTGGATAAAGCTGGATTGGGTCTGGACAAGATCAGAGGGTGAACTGCAGGTTCAGGTAACCACACTCAAGGGGTAATCCAGAATACAGGGTCTGATGAAGTGCTAGGAAGTCAATCTGAAAGGGGCTAGGAGAGTGACAGGGCAAGGACAGTTGACCAGGGCTGGAACAGGCAGGCTGGGAGCAAGAGCCAAAGGCAGGGAACAGGGCTGGAGACAAGCAGAGAAATGGACCAGATCCCTCTTTTCTAAGCCTCTGCCTCTGTGTTTTTTTTCTTTTGGCACAAATAAAGACGCACTTCCACTGCCTCCGCAAGTGGTGTAAGCTGACAAGGGGTACAAACACTTTTCACACAGCACATGGGTGCACTCTGTCAGCTATCCCTGCTCCAGGAGGTCTGTGGGAATGTCACTTTTTAGTCTGTGTTTGCAGATTTTCATAGTAGTAATGGGAGATATTTGCTTAGGATCAATACCTTAGCAACAGGTTAGAACTGGAATAACACAGATCAGTAATAGAGGTGTATCTGTTTCTAGAAACAAATGTATAGCAGCTTATAGTGACTGGGTGTGAACTACTATGTTCTTTCATGGTGTTGATTTTTGTTTCCTGACGACAAATGTATTAACCATTCAGCTGAAAACTTCTAAGTTACCCACTGTGGTGTCAATTAAAAAGAGAGGCCATTTTGAAAAAGCATGTTTGGAACTATCTAAAATTTTGGATAAAAGATACAAGGAGAATCTAATTTTTGTATTTTTTTGAATCTTTATTTGTAATCTTTCGTTTTACAAAACCCCTGAACTCATTAGACTTGCAATAAGGTTGCAGGAGTCAGCAACCCCCTTACCTTAGGCTAATTTATTCTACCCAGGGCTAGCCTTAGAATTTGCAGCGCCTAGAGGAAAGATAAAATGCCAGAACCCTATGTGCCCCTTTCCCATAACCCTTCAATTTCCTCCTTGCATGGACAGAAGGAGGCACGATAGGTTTAAAAGGCAGCAACTCTTTATTTAAATGCAAAATCAGTCTGGGGTGGGTGAAGCCCCTTTCTCAAAAAACTTCAGGTACAGTGCACTATGTATAAACACCAAAATGCCTCAGAGGAAAGAAGGGAGAGGAGGAGAGAATTGCTCCAGGTCCACAGCCTGTCTTCCCTGGGTCCCCCAGCCCTCTGTCCTCAGGTCCCCAGCAAGCATTAGGCTTCCCTCCATCCTCCTCAAGTTTGCAGCTGCCCCAAGCTCTCCTCTCCCTTTCCCAAGCTGCTTGCCTGTAGGGCCCAGATACATGCCTGGATCCAGGCCACTGCTTCATCCTTGCTGTCTCTCTCATTTCTGCTTCTTTTTCTGTTCTGCCTCCTCACAAGGTCTGGTCCAGGCTGCCACTGCCTCCCCTGCATTGGGGCTGGGTTGGGCTGGGCTGCCTCTGCCTCTTCCTCCATGCCTGGGTCAGGCTGCTTCTTAGCCTGGGGCCATCTCTGCCTCTGCACCCAGGATTGGGACTGTCTTCATCTCCTTCTCTGAGCTCAGGATGGGGATACCTCCTCCTCTGCCTCGTCTGCACCCAGGGCTGGACACCTCCTTCACTGCCTCTTCCAGTATTTGCCAGTGCCACTGCTGCTAAGTTGTAGTATCCCCCCTGCCACTGTTCTCTCAAAAGAAAGAGTGTTTTTAAATGAGCAAGGCTGAAGGGGGCAGGGAGAGAGGGAGTCTGTGGCTGCTGAATAGCATAGCTGCGGAGCAGTCGCTCAGGTAGAGTGTGTAGGGAGGCGTTCTAACAGGCAGCTCCCAGACCATGGGGGAGGGGGGAGTGCACCAGGTTGGTCCTTGAGGCTCCTCAGCATTCACAGCCAGTTGCTGTGACTTGCAAAGGCCATGTCCCCACCCACAGTGCCTATGAGCAGTGAACCAGTCTGCTGGCATGGGTGGCTGCCCCAGTTCATATGACACAAAGAGGTTTGAATGATATCTTGTATTGGACCAACTATTGTTGGTGGAAATAAGCAAGTTTTTGGGCCACACAAGACCCTTCCTCAGGCATGTAGCCAGGCATGGTGGGCTCCCCAGGGTGTCAAGGGCACTGCCCCTCCTGCTCACCTCTATGGAACACAGGCTGGGACAAACAACTTTAGTTTGCGGCATGGGCGGTTGGTTCCATCGTCCATACCATATTAATGGAAAATTGCAATTGTGGATTTTAGCCACTGGGGGCAGAGTGATAGAAGAGCCCTATGGGAGATCTTTTCAAGGGTGCCTGACTGACTGGAGCTAATGCCCAGGGCTCAGGCAGGAGGTAGTGAGTGAGGGGGAAGGGGTGGTGTTGCCAAGTCTGGAGCTGTAAGCGCAGTGGTTAGTTACTAAGCAGAAAGCAGGTCTGCTGGGAAGGTGGAGCCAAGCAGTCCTCCTCTGCCTCATAACTGTTTTGTCTGCCTGTGTGTACTAGTTCTGGTCCGATTTTGCAGCACGGGCTGTCTGCTCTCTCTAAAAAGGAGGATTTATATTGCTGTGGGTGGCACCTGACTGTTTGCTTTTCCTACTGGGTGCTGGGATGGTGTGGTGAGTAGCAGTGACTGCTTCTAAGTTATTTTTTTGTGGGGGCAACAACAAACAAAAAAACAGGCAGGGGCAGGCATTGATTTTTATATTCTTTTTTGGAGACATTTGTATAAAGTGTGTCCTTTGGTACAGGGTCTGGGCTGCTGTTTTTCAGTGGGAATTTTGATATACTCTTTAGGTTTTTTATTTGGATTTTTGTTTTATTTATGGTTTTATATACACTTTGTTAGTCTTCATGAGCCTCTGGGGAAGGGTGGGCAGTAAATTGAAATTAAATAACTAATAAACACAGGGAATTGGATTGGAAAGTGAAATGGTTTCACCCCATGGGAAGGGGGAAGTTCTGTTCAGCTGACCACATTTTGGACAAGGGAGTCCTGTTCATGTGTCTCCATTCTGGGCATTGGTGTGGTGGTTACTGGGCCTCTGTTTGCGTGCAGGGTGATGGGCTGATTGGAAGGTTTGCGTCAGTGGAATCTGAGTGGGAACCCATAGGGAATCAGGAGGACCCCCTTATCCTTGGGGCTTTTGGGATTAGAGTGAGAGGTCTTGGGCATGGCTTGACTGGAACGGGCCCTAGTGCACTACAGAAAATGGGAAGGGGAGCTCCCACTCCCCTTCCAATGGCAAGGAAGTGTGTGCCCCTCCCAGGCTGATGGGCCTCTGGACAGCTTCACCACCTTTCCCTACAATAGCCATGCCCTTGAGGGAGAGCAGCAGACCCCGATCCTGTAAAGGGGAACCTCATTCTGACCTCTGCACCTAAGGTTGGCCTGGGAGAAAGGTTTGCTGTAGTCATGGGTGGAATCATGACCCCTATTTGAAGTCAGTGGTAATTCTGATATTCACTTCAGTGGGGCCAGAATTTCCCTTTCCCCCAATGGAGCACATTTTCCTGGAGAATTAATTTTTTTAGAAACTTCCAAATTTGACACCTCACTTTCCAAATCCCAGGTGTTTTAGTGTAAGGCTTTTTTAAGGAGGAGGGGAGGAATTTGGAATAATGAAGAAGCCCTGATGTTCTCTTTCATAAAATCGAACTTCATTGGGGTTATGATTCACTCCCTCCCCCTTAAACAAGCGCATTGACCCTGCCCAGAGTGGCTAGTACATTTCTCTGCTGGCTGCTGGGTGCCCCCTTAGTATTACTAGGGGGGCACCCAGCTTAGTATTACTAGGAGGAGGAAGAAATATTATCTGATCCCACTGCCCCTGCCCAGAGTGGTAGTAGTGCATGCATTTCTCTGGTGCATGCTACTGGGTGCCCCATTACAGATGAGGGAGGAATATCATCTGATCACACTGCCCCTGCCCAGAGTGCCAGTAGTGCATTTGGCTGCATTTCTCTGGTGGCTGCTGCTGGATGGCCCCTTGGTATTACTAGGAGGAGGGAGGAATAAAATCTGATCACTATAATTGTGGTTGTCCCAGTCTACTGTTGGGCTGACCCTGCCTACCATTGGGTTGATCCCACCTACTGTTGGCCCCATCCACGTCTGGCCCCACCCACCACACCACCAGCCTTAGAACCCACCAGCTGCCACTGTATGTAGCATAGCCAGTAGAAATATATAAACTGAGCCTGTATTTCTACTTTTGGGACACACAGAACCCTTCCTCAGGCATGTAGCATAGTAGTATTTCTACTGGCTATGCTACATGCCTGAAGGAGGGCCCTGTGAGGTCTGAAAGCTTGCTTATTTCCACCAACAACAATTGGTCCAATAAAAGGTATCATTTGAACCTTTCTTTCTCTGTGTCATTTGGGACCGAGAGATCATCCTGCTAGATCTCTCAGCCGCTTTTGACACCGGGGACCATGGGCTGCTGTTGAGATGTCTGCGTGACCTGGAGGGTCTGGACGGGACTGTTCTTGAATGGTTCTGTTCATTCCTCTTGGGGAGAAGCCAGCAGGTGGTGCTGGGGGATGAGACATCGTGCCCCCGTGCTTTATCATGCGGCATTCTGCAGGGTTCTATTCTGTCTCCGTTATTATTTAATGTGTACATGCAGCCCTTGGGGGAGGTTGTGAGGGGGTTCAGGGTGCGGTGTCACCAATATGCTGATGATACTCAGCTGTACCTCTCTTTTTCAACTGACCCAGACCCGGCTGTCTCATTGCTATCCCAGTGTTTGGAGGCAGTGGCGGAATGGATGCGGCAGAGCAGACTGAAGCTCAACCCCGATAAGACGGAGGTGATGTTGGTGGGGAGAGCGAGGGAGGTAGTGGGCCCCCTGATTGGGGGAGTTCGCCCTCCTATAGCTCAGCAGGTCCGGAGTCTGGGGGTGATACTGGACACAGACCTGTGCCTGGAGAAGCAGGTGGAGGCAGTTGCTAAGGCTGCCTTTTGCCAGTTGTATCTGGTGCGTAGGCTGCGTCCGTTCGTCTCCGGCCCGGACCTGGCCTCCCTCATCCATGCCTTCGTCACCTCGAGGCTGGACTACTGTAACGCGCTCTACATGGGGCTTCCCTTGTTCCTGGTTTGGAGGCTGCAGCTAGTGCAGAATGCGGCGGCTCATCTCCTTATGGGGACAGGCCGTCGGGAGCATATTACACCGGTGCGCCGGACTCTGCACTGGCTGCCAATAGCGTACCGAGCCAGGTTCAAGGTTTTGATGTTGATCTATAAGGCCCTGCACGGTCTGGGCCCTTCGTACCTCAGGGACCGCCTCGCCCTCCGTGCCCCAGAGCGGCTCCTGTGGTCGGCCGGGGGTGCCTTCTTGGAGGTCCCCCATGTAAAGCAGGGGGCCACAATGGAGAGGGTATTCTCGGTGGCCGGGCCGCGCATTTGGAACTCCCTTCTGGAGGAAGCTCGCCTGGCCCCAAGCCTAGTGTCATTCCGGCGGTGCTGTAAAACCTGGCTGTTCGCCCAGGCCTTTGGGGATGGGGGGTGGGTGGGTTAGGGCTGTGGTTTTTTTGCCCCTATGTTTTATGTTTTACTTTCTGGGGCCCTGTTTTAAAATATTTTTACTGTGGATTTTTAAATTGTTTTATATCGTTTTATGTATTTATACTGTTGGAAGCCGCCCCGAGCTGATTACAGGAGGGGTGGGGTACAAATTATTGAAATAAATAAATAAATAAACACAACAACCACACTCTCTCTCCAGTTCATATGGGCAGGGGATGCATGGCTTGACCCACACGGTGCACTCTGGATTTCTCAGCAGTGAACAGTGAGTGGCCATGAGTGGGTGCCGTGTGGTTCACGGGGGCACACATTCCCCTGCACTGTCTTCAGATAGGCAGCTGAATGAGTGGCTCCTGAGTGGCCATGCATGGTAGCAAATCATTTTAAAACACCCAAAGTTGGAAGAGGGGCCAGAGCTGGTGGGGCCAGCACTGAGGAGGAAGCAGCTATCAGAGATTCTGCATGCCATGGGGCTGGGGCTGTTGGGAGGGAGCTTCACTTATTCTGGAGCATCTCTGGTGAAGCTCGCTGACCAAACCTGGGGCACCGGCCCAGAGTGGAGCTACTGTCTGTTTGCTGGGCCAACCCATGCTGCAGCTCCAGTCCCAGCTGGTCATTGCCACGAATAGCACCATAGAGTTGCAGGCACCATCCTAGAGCATTGGGTGATTGCCACAACTCTATGGTGCATAGAGAGGGGCGCTATGTGGGAAGCCCGCAGCCCGGATAGTGTGGCCAGAGGTCCGGATTTGTACCGGACCACCCAATTTTTCAGACAGCATCAGCTGTTTGGGATGGGAGGGGAACTGGACCATTGAAGTGTCCAGAACTTCCCCTTCCATCCCGAGTCTCACCACTGGCAGGCTACAGCTGTGCTCTCTGCACTTCCGGTTGGGTGGCAGTGCAGAGAGCGCAGCTGCGGCCATCCCGCGGGCTTTTTTGGTGTGAGAGCAGCACCCAGCCAGTGTGCGAGGATGCTGAGGAAGTCAATAACACCACTTTGCGGGAGCTGCTGCTGCCCCCACCTTGGAGAATGTATGTGAGTGACAACATGCAAGGGAAGGGAACGGGGGTGATTTTTGTAGGGGAATTTGGGGTTAAAGTAAACCCAGTCCCCTATCTTCTTGCGAGGTGACTTTCAGGCAGCCTGAAATGCCCTGTGGAGACCAAAGTGGCACTGGTTCCTGTGCTGCAGGTTGCATTGCATGGTGAGTCATGGGGGGGTTTTCCCAGGAGGCAGAGGCTGCCTCTTCCAAAGAGATCAAGCCAGGAATCAGGAGAAATTCCCTGAATTGCCTCCTAGGCACTGGCAGACAGTGGGAGCTACTCAGGGAAAGGGGCAGGAGGCTGCTGGCTGAGGAAGGGGCTCTTCATTGTTCACTATTTTATCACTATCTCGGCTCCCAGACTGGGAGGTGAGGGGGGAGAAACCTCGCTGCCTCCACTGTTAATGATTATTTCAGCCTCTATAGGGTAGCAAAAAGCAGCAGCAGCAGGAGTAGCAGTGGGATGGTTGCAAAAGGAGCTCAGCACATTTCCATCCCTGGTGCATTTGCTTGCAAGTTGAACTGAAGTTCCATTTTGGGGAAAGGGAGGGGGAAGGAGGAAAAACACCTAACCCACAAAAACAATAAGCCTCTAAAACCAATAACTGGCTTTCCAGATGCTGCTCTTGGTAAATTTATCCTTGGAGGCAACAAACCTGCATTGTGTGGGAATTGATTAAATGTGGCTTTTTCTAGCTCCAAACATAGGCCGCTTTCAGACCTTCCCACGCATATTCTGGCTATGGGAGGGAATGCGCAGCCAGGATATGCATGGGGATCAGCTGGTCTGAAAGCCCCTGCCCCCTGCGTGACTTTGCCAGCAGACAAGCACAAGGATGCAGTGCTGGATTTCCTGCTCTGCATCCTTGTGTGTGTCTGCCGGCAAAGCCGTGGGGAGGGGGGGCCGGGGGGGGGGGCTTTCAGACCAGCCGATCCTCATGCATATCCTGTCTGCACATTCCATCCCACAACCAGAATATGTGCTGTGGGGGAGGCAAAGGTCTGAAAGTCTTAGAGACTTCTGTGATTAAAAGTAAATCTGCCACTTTTGTTTGGAGCTGACACTGTATTTACAATAGCACACATACAAATTGTCTAGAGAACCCTGGTTGTGTGTGTTTTCTTCCTGGTGACTTCGTGTCCTTGCTTTATTGTTTGGTTGGAGGATAGAGGTGTGCACCAGGGGCCCATGTCGTTTTTCATCTTCATTTTCTGTTTTCATTATTTAAATCTGTCATTTTCATTTTCATAAATATCAAATTTTGATATTTTGATATTCTGTCAAATTTTGATATTTGACAGAATCTCTGTCAACAAGCTGGCAGGTGGGTTTCATTTACCAAACTGAACATGTCATATGCCTATCAGAAGTTAGCACTGAATGAAGGCTTCTGAGCAGTGGTTATAGCAATACCAGTAGGAAATATCACAGATATACCAACTGCCATTTGAAATCTCTTCAGCTTGTATAATCTTCTGGAAGGCCATGGAGGGTTTGCTGGCCAGATTGCAACATGTGGTTTATCTGGATGATGTTCTTGTGACTGGAGAAACTGAGGAGGATCACCTTCAAAACCTAAATGAAGACCTACAAAGGTTAGGGGATGCTGTGCTCAGGCTCAAAAATTCAAAGTGTGTTTTTCAGGCTAAAGAAGTGGTCCATTTAGAACATCATGTTTCAGAGGCAGGACTGTAGCCAGTGGGGGGTTGGAGGGGGTCAAAGCTATCAAGTTCCCAAGAATGTAGGAGAGCTCAAGGTATTCCTTGGCCTTTTAAACTATTATGCATAATTTCCACCACACCTGCCAACCCTTGGATGCTTTACTTTAGAAGGAGACTCTGATGCTGGGAAAGAACAGAGAAAGATTGCCATATATGCAAATCTTTCCAGGACGCTTATGAAAAATACATGTTGCAGGGCCTACATTGGTGCTGTAGTCTCCAATGCAGCCCCTGCAACATGCATTTTTCATAGGTTTCCTGGAAAAATTTGAATATGTGGCAACCCCACTTAAGTGAAACCAAAGAACTCCTGAAGGTGGCAAAATATGGCTCCTGTTGCTTGCTTGTGATGTTTCACCATATGGTGTAAGAGTGGTATTGACTCTCTTGCCCCCCTCTCTTCCCGCCCTGTCCGGCTCCAAAACCCCCACCCCTGACTCACCCCTAACATCCGCTACCTCCGCTCCTGCACCCAGGCTGCTGAACGCCTCTGGTGCAAATCCCTCTCCCTCCCTGACTTCCTCCACTACAAATTCTCCCTCTCCTCCCTCCCCTCGGCTATCTCCCTAGCTAGACAATGCTATTATGCCTCCAGGATTGAATCTTTCTCTCGCTACCCTCGCCGCCTCTTCTCTACTTTCGACTCCCTCCTTAAACCCCCCTGCCCTCCTCCGCCCTCTTTCCTTGCTGCTCAGGATCTTGCATCATTCTTCACCTCAAAGATTGACAAGATTCGTCGGGACATTGCCTCCC
>QEPC01000600.1:174499-191615 GCA_003113815.1 Sphenodon punctatus
GGACCTGCTGAGCTACAGGAGGGCGAACCCCCCCAACCAGGGGGGCCACCACCCCCTTCGCCCTCCCCACCACCATCACCTCCGTCTTATCTGGGTTGAGCTTCAGTCTGCTCAGCCGCATCCAATCCGCCATGGCCTCCAAACATTGGGATAGCACCGAGATAGCAGGGTCTGGGTCAGTAGAAAAAGAGAGGGCTCCTGTTCATGGGGCTCCATCTTCCTTCTCTTCCCAATTTGAAAGAGTCAGTACTTCAGTACCCTGTATGCGGCAGCATCTGCTGAAAACACTCCAGATTGCAGGGGCATTTCCTGCCCAGCCCGGCTGAAATTGCTGGCGGAAGTGAAAGCAGAGGCTTTACCTCAAAGCTTATGTGTGGGTGTGTGTGCGTACATTTGAATGCAAGCAGCCTGTCCCTCAAAGCCAATACGTTCAACATGACTCTACATTCTACCATGTGTGCTTACCTCAATTATTTATGGTTTTAACCAGTGGTATTCATCTCAAGGTGCAATGCTTTGTTTGGAGCTTATGGAGCCAGCAGAGCTTTTTACATCTGGCTAACCTCAGAGGGACAGCCTTTCCCTCAAACATTTTGTGCAGTTTCTCAGTAGTTCTTCCTCTCTGCCTCACTCTAGTTCTGAACTCTGTTTTTACCACAGGATTATAGCTTTTTCATGTGGTTGCATTTCTAGTACTTTGAAGGAACCACTGTCAGAGTTGAGAGGTTGCATAGGAAACTGTTGATTTGTTACAAATGCCTCAAGGAAAATTACTCTTTATATAACAAAAATCACAACATTCCTTAAAGTTGCATGGTACCCTGGAAATTATACAAAGAAATGCATAAAACTTTTTTTTAGCAAACCTGTACCACTTCATATTCCACGTATACCTCAAGGATAATGTGGTCAGGTCTGTCAGGCTGGTTCATGCCCCCCTGCCCCCGTGCCCCCGTGTGACCGAGAACAGTATTGAGTGGATACGTGTTGTCAGAATCAGTACACAAAGTCGGAGTCACTCAAAGAATTGGCATATTCTCAGTTTATTTACAGTTGTTGTTATTATTATTATTATCATTATTATTATTATTTTATTATTTTTATTTTATTATAAACATTTGCATAGCGCCAGCTGTGCACCTGGTGCTTTACAGAACAATGAGATAGATGGATCTCATTGTAAGCCTATGGCTTACAATCTAATAGACACGGTGGGGGAAGACAGGGATAAGGGAAAATAAGGAGAGACAAGGGATAAAAACATTCAAGCGGATGCGAAGTCTCAGGTGCACGTGCTTGGCTTGGTTGCAGTTAGGCAGGAGTCTGTGGGGAGGGCAGACAGTAAGTATTGAGTGGGAAGTTCTAACAGGCGTCAAGAAAGGCAGCAAGGAAGAAGTCTCGCCCCAACATTATTTAATTTGTACTTCAATGATGTTGTCCCTCTGATGGCCCAATCACATTTTTTTCCACCAAAGTTGGCTGAGAGGCATATTGGTTGCCTTCTTTTTGCCGACGATATGGTTATACTATCACAAACCAGGGTGGGTCTTAATAGACAACTCCAAAGATTTGCCCAGTACTGTAGTGACAACAACATGGAGATAAACTATGGGAAAACTAAAATAATGGTTTTTGCCAAGTTGCAGCGTAATAATACTCACTCCTGGAGGATAGAGGGTACTCAGATCCAGCAGGTTAGACTTTTTAAATATCTAGGCCTGCTTTACCATTGCTCGTGAGTCTGGCATCACCATATAAAGGGAGCAACCTCAAGAGCTATTAGATCCTCTTTGGCGGTCCGTAAACTTCTGGCTCATACAGGGGGGACGGCGCTTAAGATGGCAATTCAAGTTTTTAATGCCAAGACAACCTCCCAGTTTCTTTTTGGGGCTGAGCTGTGGGCGCTGTATGGCACAGCTTCCTTGGATCAGGTTCAATCTAAATTCCTACGTACCATCATCGGGGTTCCTAGGGGAACGCTGAATGCAGCAGTAAGGCTGGAATTTGGCCAACATCGATGGGCATTTAGGGCATGGAGGGCGGCACATAAGTTATGGCTGAGGGTTTGTAGTCCTGGGTGTATGGGCCTGCTAGCACTTTTGGGAAAGGACACCTTTAGAAGCAATTGGCTGGTTAGGGTTGAGGCCCACTTAATGGCACTGGGCTTTTCCAGAGACTATCTTCAGGGGAGGGTGGGGCAGGGGGCCTTAAGTGAGGTATTAAGTAGATGGCAGGACTTTGACCAGCAAGAAGAAAGGGCTAGAATAAACCAGGTTGGTCATCTTCGTCTCTACCTGACGGTGGCTCCGGCCACCGATACTATGACTTTATACCTTTCTTCCCTTATATCTCGTGGGGCAAAAAGGTTTTTTCTGGCAGCCTGTTTCAATGCCCTGCCTTCTAAGATTCTTGAGGGGCGATTTAACGGGGTGCCATATGCCCAGAGACTTTGTCCCTATGAGCAGCTTGAAGCTGAGACAACATCTCATATTCTTTTTAGTTGTCGACTTTATGATAAAATTAGGCGTGAACTCCTTGATGAATTTATTTTGGCCTTGCCCGGCAGATCACATGAGGTTCTGTTGACCATGGCGCTAGCTGATAAAGAGGAGGGAATTACGAATCAAGTTAGTTGCTTTTTAGTACGGGCGTTTGCCTTACGCCAATTAATTCTTGAGTTTAAGTTACCAATGGACCCATAAATTTTTGTTTAAACTTAAATCTCTCCTCTATGTGTAAAGAAGGGGAGAGTTTGTATTGCCAAGAATTTTTTGTTTTTATGTGTATTGTGTGTATATGTTTTGTTGTATTGTATTGTTGTGGCTATGACCCCTGGTCACGCTAAATAAAGCTTACTTTGACTTTGACTTTGACTTTGGTTTGAAGGAAAGGTGAGTGTTGAAGACAAAGCCCAATCAATAAGGATGGAGAGAAAAGAGGGGGAGGAAGGGTAGGGAACCATAGTTCTCAGTGTACAACAGTCTCTATGCAATCTAGCTGTGCTGGGTATACAACCCCTCCGGCCCCAATGCTATCTACTCCCTAAGCCTAGCCAGGCTACAGTCCACTGGCTGGCTACTCACTTTAGCCATCTGGCTGTCAGTACTCTCCTGCCTCCATTAACACTCCAGCAGAGATGTGTCTCCTTCAACATCCAGGCAGCTGTCAAGCCCCCCGCAGCGACGCCACTCACCGGCAGGGGGCTGCCCCGAGCGGGGATCATCCCCGGGCCCTGATGCAGCCACCCCAGAAACCCCCAACCCTGAGCTGTCCACACTGTCCACGGCAGTGCAGGACACCCCCCCTCCCGCACAGGACATACTACCAGCCCAATCACGGGCAGCGCAGACAGACACAGGACCCTCCAGTACAACGGACTTGGCCATGCCCCCAGCGCGCTGCTCCACACGCTTGCGGGAGCATGCAGGGGGCGGGGCCTCGGGCATAAACACCAGCGCCGGGAAGCATTCAGCACTGGTGATTGAGGTGGAGAAACCGGCCGACTGAGTGAGCGATAACGTGTGTGTGAATCCTTGAGAGTCTTGGTGCTTGTTATTGCACTGTTATTGTTAATTCATAGTCTTTAAGTGTTGTACCCTGTGTATTTACCCCCGTGTGACTGCAAGAGCGAGTGAGTGAGAGCCTGCGAGAGTGCGAGTGACCGAGTGAGAGATCGCCCCTTCCCCTCCCCGGAGCCTTACCCCTTCTCCTGCTGGAGTGAAAGTTCCCTACCCTAGCTCCCCCATTCCTTAGGCCCCCAACCCCGGTCACTTATCCTAAACACCCTTCCCTGGCCCCCTCTCTGGTGTGGGCCTTGTGTGTTGGGAGACAGAGTGAGGCCCAGACTCCCTCCAAACGCTTGGTGCCCTATGATGATAGGGACCTGGGTACTGGAGGCCTCTAGGTCCACCTACTATCCTGACAGGCATTTTTTCCCCAAGAGACCCTCCCAACGTCTGGAGTCTGGGCCAATGTGTGGGTAGAGTGAGTGAGCGGGTGCATGGAACCCGTGCCTTTGTGCTCTTGCACCCCTCCTTAGCCCCCCCCATGAGAGCAGCAACTTACTCTTCTCTTCAGTTCTTCCTTTTATATACAGCCAGGACTGGGCATGGCTTCAACCCATTCTTTACACTTAAAGGGCCCAGAGCCCTATTGTGGCTCAGCTCTGCCACAAGGTTTTAAAAAAATTTGTTGCGATTACTAGAATGTTATTTGGGCACTATTGGCCCCTGTTGGAATGAATGGGAAATGAAAACACCATATACCCAGGCTCATTGGTCATATTTGCCTCAAACACAATGTAGAATTTTGTCTGCTTTCATAATATGCTATTTTAAGTATTTACACAAAAATTTCATTACAAATGCATTTGGGGTGTGTGTGTGTGTGTGTGTGAATTATACCCCAAGTGAAAAACTCCAGTTATCAACCTACAAGTTTGCTTCATCTTTACATTCTTCACACAGCAGTTAACCCTTTCATAGTGTGAAACTTCAATGATGTTTTTTTTTTTTTTTTCCCCCATAATAAACTCTTTTATTTATATTCAGTGGCATTGTACATAGTATTTTCGTCAACTTTACAATAACAGTTTGTTCTATTACCCATACAAGGTGGTACCCGAGCTTGCCAGCTCAAATGTATCGGTCAAACAACAGCGTCCAGTCACTCTTTGGTAGTTCATTTCCTTCAATGGCTCCTAATATATTAAGCCACTTTGCCTCATAGTTATTTTTTTTCTTTTCCCTTGCTTTTTCATTTTTCTCCTCTTCTTCTAGCTTCTTGTCCTGCAGGTTTACCATCATCTTGTCCATTGTAAATAAGTACCATATTCGACAGATCCATTCTTGAAAAGGTAAGGGGCCCTCTGTCTTCCAATGTCTTGCTATTATATTTACTCCAGCCAAGCACAGAGTTCTCAATGCCTCCTGATGTGGTTTTAGTGATTTATTATCAGGGTAGAGACCTAGAATACCAATTTCTGGTCTGAAAGGTACCACCCCCTTGTTTACTTTGTTCATAATTTTCCATATTTTACTCCAGAAGGCCTTTACATAAACACATTCCCATAGACAATGCAGTAGATCCGCCTGTAAGCCACAGCCCTTCCAGCATACACCCCTCCCATATCTGTCCCCCCCATACCTGAGCTGTACCGGGGTCAGGTAAAACCTAGTGGTGACCTTCAGTTGTGTGTCTCTGACTTCCAGAGCAGACGCACAGGTGCTCATATGCCCCCATATAATTTCTTTATCCTTTTCTGTGAACTGCTTATTGAGGTCTTTTTCCCATCTTGATAAATATGGGTGCTTGGGGGGGTATATTATAGATTTCAGGTCTTGATAAATCTTAGAGAGTTTGCCCTTGCTTCCCGTTAGGCTAAATAAGGTCTTTTCTATTTCCGTAGGTTCCCTAGCAAAGGCTTCTTTTAAACATGGTTGCCTGAATACACTTCTCAGCTGCAGGTATTGAAATGTGTTCACTTTTGTCTGCGTTATTTTCTCTATTTCTTCTAATGTTTTAAATTTACCTTTGTTGAATAATTGTGTTGCCCTTTTAACTTCCTTCTTTTCTAACTGTTTAAGTAGGTCATGGGCTATCTGTGATTCCCTCATCGCTACTCGTCTTATTGGTGAGTATGGTGTTGCTGTACCCTTTATACCTAATTTCCTCATCACTCCTTTCCATGTTATGAGTAGTGGCTTCGCAAATGGGTGCTCTCTGACTCCCTCTCCAGTCAATTTGCCCTCATCTACCAACAATTCTGCCAGGGAAGTTGGTTGAATTATTTCCCTTTCTATCTCACACCATTCCGGTTGTTGTGGGCAATGGTACCAATACTGTATCGCTCTCAGGATTGCAGCCTTATAATAAAGTTTTATATCTGGTGTGTCTAATCCTCCTTTCTCCTTAGCAGTGAACATTGTGTCTTTTTTGATTCTTGGTTTCTTTCCCCTCCAGATTAGTTCCTTAACCATTTCATCTACTTGCTTAAAAAAAGATTTGGGTAATTTTATGGGGAGGGCCAGGAATTTGTATAAGAACTTGGGCAGTCCAATCATCTTAAATAAGTTTATTCTCCCAAGCCAGGAACACTCCACCTTTTTCCAATTTTCAAATTCCCTTTTAACCTGTTCCAGTATTACAGGGAAGTTGGCCTTATAGAGGTCCTTGCACTTTTGTGTTATTGTTACCCCCAGGTATTTAATCCCATTAGGCTTTTCCGGGAATGGACTGACTTCCTTAATTTCCTTCAGTCCTTCCTCTGATTGAGCAAATATAAGTGCTTGTGACTTTTCATTATTAATTTTATACCCCGACACCCTTCCAAAACTATCAATAGTTTGCATAAGATGTGGCAACGTTTCCACGGGTTCACTAATGTACAAAATTAAATCATCTGCAAATAGGGATAGCTTATACTCTTTCTGGCCTACCACCATTCCCTTAATATTTTTATTTTGACGAATTGCCACCGCCAACCCTTCAATAGCCATATCAAATAGTAGGGGCGACAGTGGGCACCCTTGTCTTGTGCCCCTCTGAATCTCAAAGGTTTTTGTTATTTTCCCATTGATTTTAAGCTGAGATCTGGGATGGGCGTAGATTGCTATTACCCATTTTAAAAAGTTGCCCCCTATTCCCACCTTTTTTAGCATTTCAAAGAGAAATTTATGTTGTACATAATCAAACGCTTTTTCTGCATCAGCGGAGATAATCATGGAGCTTGAGGTAGTATTCCTTATTTCCTGGGAGTGAACCAAATTTATTACTTTTCTAATATTGTCAGATCCCTGTCTGCGGGGAATAAATCCAGCTTGATCAGAATGTATGAACTCCCCTGCTATGGCTGCCAATCTAATGGCCAGAATTTTTGCAAATATTTTAAAGTCATTATTCAGGAGGGAAATTGGCCTATAGCTACCGCATTCATTCGCTGGCCTTCCTGGTTTGAGCACTAGTGTAATCTGTGCATCATAAAAAGTAGGTGGCATTTTCCCTGTCTGTAAAATTTCATTGTATACTGCCGCCAGGTGTGGGGCTACCTCCTTGCAAAAAGTTTTGTAAAATTCTGCTGGGAACCCATCTGGCCCACAGGCTTTATTGGCTTTCATACTTTTAATTGCATCTGAAACCTCTTCTATTGAGATTAAGGAATTAAGGAAGCTAAGCTGCGCTCTATTTAACCTGGGCATTTCTAATTCACTAATAAATTGTTTTATTTCCTCAGGGTCCGGCTCAACCGACTTATATAGGTTCCTATAGAACTCCAAGAAGGTCTCCTGTATTGCTTCTTGACTGTGTACTTCCGAGCCATCCTTTGTCATAATACTAGTAATGATGTTTTTCTGTTGCTGTGCTTTTACCAATTGTGCCAGCGCTTTCCCTGCTTTGTTGCTATTATTAAAATAATAAAATTTCACCCATTTCAATTGTTTTGTGGTTTTTTCTAGTTCTAGCGTGTTTATTCTTTCCTTTATTTTCTGCAGTTTCCCTGCTACTACTTTTGAGGGGGTATGTTTATTTATAGCTTCCCATCTTTTAAGTTCTGCATATATCTCTGCCCTTGCTTCTCTTTTTTTCCTTTGTATGTGCGCTCTCAGAGCTATTACTTTGCCTCTCAGAGTGGCTTTAGCTGCCTCCCAGAACATGGAGTCTTGTGGTACTGATCCCTTATTTAGGTCTATGTATTCTTTAATTTCTTCCCCAATTTTTATTCTGGCTTCAGGATTCTTAAGCAGAGACCTATCAAAACCCCACTGCGGTTTATCCCACTGAGCCTTGCTATTCAACCTCACTTTGATCCCTATTGCGTTATGATCAGTAAATACTAAGGGTATTATATATGCTGCCAGACACTTCCCTACGTCATTTTTATACATGAGTACATGGTCAATTTTGGAGTATGAGTTATGTACTTGAGAATAATAGGTGTACTCTCTACTTTTTTTATTTTTATGCCTCCATATGTCTAATATGCCTTGTGAATCCAATATCTCTCTTATATACCTTTGCTTATTATTCATAGGAATGGTCTTTGAAAGATCTAGGCTTGTTAGGGGAGTATTCAGGTCTCCCATGATGATTAGTGTCCCCTTGGTGTTCTGAATTATAAGTGGTATATATTTCTTGTAGTAGCTTAATTGGTCTTTGTTGGGACCATACATATTTACAATAGTGAGCCATATGCTTTGTATTTGTCCTGTTATTAGCAAAAATCTACCCTCTGTGTCTTTTATACTGTTCTCCAGTTTGAATTCACATCTTTTATTCATGCCTATTATAACACCAGCTTTTTTCTTGTTGGCACAGGAGGCTTCCAATAGTCCCATGCTTTTGTTCGCAAATCTGTGCACCTCTTTTTCTAGTAAATGAGTTTCCTGCAGACAGAATACATCTATCTTATTCTCCTTTAGCAGTTCCCTCACTCTTTTCCTTTTGACTGGTGAGTTAAGGCCCCTCACATTGAGGGATAACATGTTTAGGCTAGCCATAATCTTTGACTCCCTCTTTATGCTTTTGTCTCCATTTACTCTTTACTGCTGCTTGATCACCACAAACTCTAGTGAACTTTGGTACACATGCCTTACTTATAATCCCCCTACTAACCTTCCTCATCCCAACATAAAGGCCCTTACGCCCCTCCCTCCCCCACCTACTCCCCATCTCCCTCCCCCCTCCTAATCTGTTCCCCTTACTCTCCCCTCTCCCCCCCTTCCCCCCCCTTGCACATCCACAGAGCATTGTGCTTCTTCTTCTCCCAAGAGAGAACAAAAAGAACTTACAACTTTAACGCGAGAACTTTACCCCCTCCAAACCTTTCACAGTTAGAGTCTCAATTGAGACTCATTTTACATTTTTGACCCCAGTTTTTCGGTTTCATAGTCTTTCATCTTTCCTCCCCTTCTTATAGACAAGTCAGTCATGTCCAGTAGGAGGTAAGTGTAGAAAGGCCTCTAGATCTTCTGTATCCATAAATGATTTATGTTTCCCGTTCACGTTCAAGACCATTCTTGCTGGGAACTTCAAAACCGGCTTCCATCCTCTTTCATTTAGTTCAGGAAAGTATTTTCCCCACTTTCTTCTTTTAGCCATAGTTTCCATAGCATAATCAGGGAAGATCTTTATGGTCTCCTCCCTGAATTTCATTTCCTTTTTCATCCTGGCTTTTTTCAGTAGCTCCTCCTTCACACTATAACTCATGAACTTGGCTATGATGGTTCTGGGTCTTGGAAAGTTTTTATTGGGCTGTCTCCCTGTTCTATGGGCCCTGATGATTTCTGGATTTTGCAGTTGCTGATTGTCTGGGAATTGTTCCTTTAGGAAGTCCCACAGCAGCTTTTTTACATCCTGAGTTTCAGCCCCTTCAGGGAAGCCCACAAATCTTAAGTTGTCCCTTCGTGACCTATTCTCTAGGTCCTCAGTTTTTAGCATCAAGATCTGCACCTTCTCCTGGAGGTTTGTGGCCTGCTCCACAGTATTCACTGCCTGGTCTTCCAAGGAGGAGACTCTCTCCTCTACTGTGTCAATTCTATGCCCCAGCCTTTCCAGCTTTTTATTTCCAGCTTCCACTGAGTCTCTCAATTTGTTCATATCCCTTTTGAAATCCCTTTTCATTTCAAGGAGGAGCGCCTTTATTGTTTTCCCCTCTGCTTCCTCCTCAGGCTCAGTCTCATCTGGGGTTTCCTCCCCCTCTGTTACAGCACCCGCCGCCATCTTTTCCCTCTCTTTTGATGAGGCCTCCCCTCTAGCCCTTTCACCAGGCCTCAGGCTCTGTCTGCAGTATCTCTCCAGCGGGGTTTCTTTTACTGTCTTTTTTTTCTCCCCCTTGCTTCCCCCTGCCATTTCTCTTACTTTTCTGGAGGTTTGTTTTCTTTAACAGTTCTTTTGAGGCCTCTTTCAGTCACAGTTTGGAGGAGCACTCGCTTTGCCCTGCTGCTCTCACTCGCACATGCTCAGTCTCCCCCAATGATGTTTTTTTATCTTGCAAGCTTGTGTTGAAAAAATTTATCCTATTAGGCTGAAGGGGTCCATTCAACCCCACCATTGGTTATTATGACAGTCAGCTTTTGAAATGCAAACACGCTGTCTGCTTGAGTTATCACCCACTTTGTTTACTTATGAATGGAGAGAACATTGGGATGTTAACACATGTTATCAGCTTGATGTTATCTCATTTGCATATGAATGGCCTGTCCCTGACACAAGGAAATCTATTGCAAATCTATTGTTTCCTTTGTAATCAATAGTTATTGGAAAATCTTGCTATTTTTGCAGTTTCTGCACATCTTATGTTCCAAAATGGGGAAGGGGATTTAATTCAAACCAGTACCATTACTGGTGGGGTTTTACTGGTACCAGTGGGGATTCCCAGTAATCCTACGAACTTTTGTATTGGACATACATTTGTGGACCAAACACAATAAAATTTAATTTTTTATGTTAAACTGTAGTTGTACTCAAATCTATAATATTTTTATTTTTCAGCTGTGAGGTAATTGAGGTATATCATACCTCATAAGCAGATTAATACAGAAGGTTTTTTAGGGAGGAGCAGAGTTCAGTGCGATGGTTGCAGCACTGTCAAACCCAAGTGCTCAAACAGCAACCTGCCATAATAATAATAATAATAATAATAATAATAAATAATAAATATAAAAAGTAAATTATTTTTATAGTACTCCAACTGCCAAAGGATATTCAGAGTGCTTCACAGCATAAAAATACAATAAAATATAAATCCATTAAAAATGAATCTGTGTAAAAAACAATTTTAAAGGGGAAGGTAACAGGGGAGGAAAACATATTAAGGGCAACCAGCAGTAGATCCTAAAAGCACCTGCACGTCTTCAAGTGTTTTTTAAAGGTAACGAGTGAGGAACTGGAACCAACTTCCAGAGGGGGCGAGTTCCACATGGAGGAACCCAAAACAGCAAAGGCCCAATTGCCTGCTGACTTAAGACACGATGGTGGGATCCCCAAACAGTGAGTGGTTTCTGAGGACAGATAACCATTAGTGTGTGGCTCCAGGAAGAATTCTCCTGCTAGAGAATACCGCAAGAGGCCATCTAGTCCATCCCCTTGCACCAAGGCATAATTAGGAATATTACCCTAGCCCACTCAATAGATGAGTATCCCATCTATTTTTCAAAGTGTTCAAGGGAGGTGATGGAATCCTCACCACAGTTCACTTGTGCAACTCCCCATCAACTCTTGTAGTCTTAGAGCATGATCCAGCTCCATACAAGTCAATGGGAGTTTAGCCATTAACTTCAATGGGAGCTGGATTGCGCTTATACTATTTATGATAAATCTTCCTTTATGCAGCTTAAATCCATTGCTTCTTGTCCTACCCACATTTGCCAAGATGAGTAATGTATCTCTTTCCTAACCTTTTATGTGTTTGAAACGTACCACCTTTTAGTTGGTTTCTTGGTTTGAGTCTCTAGGACTTGTGTTTACAAGATTTTCTTTGCAACCATGGATAAAGAAACTTGCTTTTAAAAGTAAGAATTCAGTCTCCTGTAATTACATGATTTCAGGAGCAGGGGTTCTAAGAAAAATACTATATATCCTGCTAAAACTAGTGATAAAATTACCAGAGTCTGGAACGTGTTGTTGTAACCCTGTAATAACTAGACAGGGATGTTTTTCTTGTTAGCAATACAAATGGCAAGATCCTGCTTCTCTAACTCTTTCAGTGGAGCAGGAGTCTAGTATGTTAAGTTATGATAGTGACTTGAGTCAATATAGAAAAGAAGCACTTAATCAGAACAAAGCATGTTGGGGGGGTCTGGGGCATTACCTTTGTAAAACCAATCATTAACATTCCATAACCCTCTAGAGTAAATGGGAGTTTTTCCTTTGTCATAAATTGGCTTTGGATCAGACCTTTATTCATTTGTATTTTGGCACAAATCTAATGTCTTCCCCACACTAATGTTTGCCCTATTTTTGGAGAAATGTGTAGCTAATTTGAATGAATTTAAATTGGTGGGGCCTGACGAACTGCACCCTAGGATCCTGAAGGAATTAGCTGAAAAATCTCAGAACTCCTAGCAATTATATTTGAAAACTCATGGAGAAGCGACAAGGTCCCAGATGACTGGAGAAGAACAAACATAGGCCCTTTTCAAACAGGCCATGGGAGGATGGGTGTGCACCTGCAGTGGATGGAGGTGGGTGTGCACTCGTTCCCATGCGTGCACACCCATCTCCACCCACAGAACAACCCAGCATTGGAGCCTGTTGCACAAAGGGGGATCGATTAGGCCACAGGTTGGGTCCACATCAACCCCTACTCATGCTCAGCCGCCCAGCACCAATGGTGCTGCTGCCCATCCATCGCCACCACCACAGATGGCCCGCACCAACAGGGGTCAACAGTTATGGGGAGTGGAGGGAAGGAGCAGGACCACACCAACACACAGGCGAGGCCAGGGGGGCCACCAAAGGGGAAGGGGAAACCAGACACCACAGCAGCAACAGAGGCAAGTCAGGACAGAACATCACATAACAGAATTTTATTGAAGCCAGGGGAAAGCGGGCCCCCAAGCACAGAGAGGCAGAGCAGGGGGCCGCTGGGGCACCTGCAGCCGGGCATGAGAGGCACAACAGGAGGGCATAGGAGTGCCTGCACAGGGTGGGTGAGGGCACCTGGGCAGCCCCAGCGGGAAGTGGCAGTGGTCACACAGAGGGGGCAATGGGGTCCAGGGACTCCAGGCACACAGCCCGCTCGGAGGCACGGGGGGGGGCTATGCACCTTCCCGGGCATCAAGGTGGCAGCGAGCAGGTGGCAGCTGGACTGTCCAGTGAGTTCTCCCGGGGTGGCGACCCTGGCACCAGACCCTCCCAGGTAAACAGGCCCCTTTGGAAGTCTCAGGTGCGCATATGAGCATCCACCAGGTAGCGCAGAAGGAGCAGATCCGCCCCTGCGGCTGCAGTCCGTACAGCTGGAAGGTCCCTCACTGATCGAAGGGCGGCAAGCTCCACAGCAGTGGGGTCCCCGGTCCACAGTGAGCCACCAACCTCGGGGGACAGCAAGACCAGGTCCCACAGGAGGGTCTCCATGTCCAAGGGTGTGCGCAGGATTCCGCGTGCATGCAGGAGGCTGCTGGTGTACAGGGCAGCAACAGGGGGGCCTCCAGACAGCAAGGTGAGGCTGTACCTGGGTAGCTCCATCAGCAGGTGAGCCGCTGTTACCTCTGCAGTGGTCCATGGCACCGCAACGGCGGGTGGGTGCCCCCAAGGAGGCTGGCACAGGGGAGCAAAGGCAAGCTCGAGGGAATGGGCCTGGCACGCTGGGGCCCCGACCTGGTGACCCATTGTCCACATGTACCACGACAGGAGCTGGAAGCCATCCCTTGCTGACAGGGGGTTGCCCACCAACAGCTGCACGTCAGGGCTCAGCCAGAGGGCCCCCAACAGCATGTCCGCACAGGGAGACCACCCCTCCCTGACATCCCCGGATGAGGGCCCTGCAGAATGGCTGGCCATGGCAGCAGTGGGGCTCGCTCCAGGGAAACAACAGGCAGGAGACGGAGGGATGTGGCAACTGGGACGAGCACACACTGAGTGGATACCCTCAAGGCCTTGCATGCCTGAGATAGGCAGGCCCGCTGTGGACAGAGGGCTGCAATGCACGTTCAAGACAGCAGGGATGCTGCACAGCTGCCTAGATAAGAAAGGGGGCCATGGCCAGGCACTACGCCAGGGCGTGGAGCCAAGTCAGACACTGCATCCACAGCGGGCACTGCTGCAGCTTGCAAAGGCAGACCCAGGCTGGGGGGATGGCAGTGTGGTTGCGGAGGCAGGGGTACCCAGGTGTGCGCATGGTCCCATCCCCCCTGGCGGGCATGTGGCCGACCCACACATGGGGATGCTCAGCCAGACCTGGCACCCACTTGTGGCCCCAGCACACCACCTGCGCAGCACCAACCTCTGCTGTGCCCCCACCGGCCTACACAGTATATAAGGGACACGCTGCGGCCAGTTGGGCATGGGGTGGAGGGACTATAGCACGGGACCATGCAGCACACAGAGAATGGCGATCCCGGGCTGGGTGCACACAGAGTAGCTCCTGCGATACCAGGGGAGAGTGGTTCATGGGCATAGGCCAGACAGCGGAGCGCACCGTGCTCACGGCACACGCCAGTGGAGTGTGGCAGGGAGTGGGAAGCAGCAGAACCATGCTGCCAGGGGACGAGGACCCACTGCCCAGGGCCGTGCTGCTGCACCTCCTGGACGCAGGCCTTCTGCTGCTGTGCATGCTGCTCTGGCAGATTACCCTGCTCCACCTGCAGAGTCGGCGGTCCGTTCTCCTGGGGGCATGGCAGTGGAGGGCAGCAAACTTCAGGAGGGCAGCGCTCGTGCGATGAGTGAGGCAGGCGTCTGTCCGAAGCCGTGCCCTGCTGGGCTCTGCAGCATCCCTGCACCGGTGCTCTGGGCTGGGCCAGTGCCCCCGTACCAATGTGCCATGGGAGGGGTGGCCCCACGCAGCTCTGAGGGAAACAGGGACAGCATCTGCCACTGCACTGCTGCCTGGGAAACTGACCGCTGGCCAGCGCCAGACCCACACCCATTTCTGTAGGCCTGGGACCCCCTTCCAAACTGCTGGGCTCTACCCGTTACCTGCATCCGGCCCTCCATTCCATGTGTGGCCTACTGGGTCCAGGGAATGGGTCCCATGGATTGCCCAGCAGTGAGCACTCTCCCCTTGCTGTCGGCTGCGGGGTGCACTGGCCCCGCACATGCCCACCGGCCAACACAAGCCGGTTCATGTGAGCAGGTCCAGTGCACACCTGTTCATGCCACCTCAACCGCATGAGGCATTGCTGGTCTAGCCTCTGACCCTGCCAGCTGTCCAGGGAGTGCACAGAGCCCCCAAACTGCCGGTGCCCCCCTGAACACCACACAAACCCCACCCCCATGTCCCCGGACAGAGGAAGCGACGGCAAGGTATAGGTACAACACCTTTATTGGAGGGGACATGTACAATGGAAGGGGGCAGGGGTCAATGTCTGGTGCAGCCTTTCTCCTTTCCTAGCAGTGTGACCTCTCCCCCTCTTGGCCGCACCACCGGGGCTTGCTGGTCAGTGTGGCCTGGCCGCAGTTGACCGCAGGGCTCTCTGGGCTGATGGTATGGCCTCCCTGTCATCCACTGGCCACTCCACACCAGCCTCCACTGTCGGTCCCTGCTTGGAGGAGCAAGAATGGGTTAAGGGATCACCGTGTGCACTCACCTCTGTCCCTTGTTGGTGCACTGGCACTTGGGTGGCCCATAGGTGTCTGGGGAGCCCCCTACTCCCCACACAAGCATGACATGTGTTATAGGGCACTCCCTGAAGGTATCCCCCCCCCCCCGGGACGGGCCGCCCATGGTATCACGGCACCTGCCCAGTCACGTACTGCGGCACCATGCAGGTACACATGCCCCTGGCAATGACTGTCACTCCCCATCCTGTGTACCGCGTGTGCTCAGTGTGGTTTCCACAATGCATTCCCTACCAGGGTGCCCCCCACAGGACAGGCCACCCATGGTATCATGGCACCTGCCCAGTCACGTACTGCGGCACCGTGCAGGTACACATGCCCCTGGCAATGACTGTCACTCCCCATCCTGTGTACCGCGTGTGCTCAGTGTGGTTTCCACAATGCATTCCCTACCAGGGTCCCACCTTGCGCGGTTCCCTGAATTTCCATTGGGCCCCCCCGATGTTGCACCCCACAACCTCCAGGCGCCCAGGGTGCTGCGGCCTTACCTGTGGGGGTGGAGCAGCCACCATGGGTGGTTGCTCAATCTTGGGGTGGGGGCGTCACCGCCCGGTGGAGGGATCAGGGTGGCAGCGGAGGTGGGACCACAGGGGGGTGGCTGGACAGGCGGCCCCACAAGCAGGTCTGGCCACCCCATGAGGGGGAGGGGGACCCTGTGGACCAGGCCCAGATAGGGTTGCTGCTGGGGTGGCCGAGGTGCAGGGGGGGCACGGACACCAGTGGGAAGTCGCCATGGTGTTGGTCGGCTGCTGGTCCTCCTTCCACATTATGGTGTGGCCTGTCGCACTGGGGGTCATGCTGCAGGGCCTCTATGGCCTCCCCCATGAGGTCCATGAGCCGTGCGGCCTGACCCTCCAGCCTGTCACAGGTGTGCCACTGCTCGCCTTGGAGGGCGGCAGCCTGTCGCCTGTCCCAGAGGTGCTCGGTGTGGGACCGGGCCATCATGGCAGCCAGGATCTCCCATTCCTTTCCCCCCTCCCCTCTGATGAGCTCCCTGGTGAGCGCGAGTTCTTCTAGATGCTTTCTTTCTTCACAGGACACACTGCTGGAATACCTTGCAAAATGCAGACCATCCGATGTAGAACAATCATCTTTAGAATCAGACAACGCTATAGACAGCCAATTGTTGTCACAGCAAGATGATGAAATGCTTCCGCTTGAAATCGAATGCACACCCGACGAATTTAAAAAAAACATCGAGGAGGCAGTAGTGCACCGACGCAACAACATCCAATGTGTATTGTCTACTTCAGTGAGGGATGCGGAAGAAATAGAAAATGCGCAGGATCACGCGCATCATGATGCCGACTCAGAGAGTGATGTCACCACAGATGATGTTGACATCATCGATGATGACGACGCCTATGAGTATGACGATCCAACATACACCCCAAGTTACGCAGCACCAAAATTGCCAAGCCAACCTTGCAGAAGACCCACGATTGATGGGAACCTAAGAAATGTGGAATGGCAAGGCCAAGGAAATGATTTGACATTGCAGCACTCTATAATAAGGAAAAATATAGCTCCAATGTTCAACAGATGTTTGTCTAAAAGTAAATCAACCAGCTCCAACCACACCACCACGGCAAAATCAACCAACACCAGCAGTCCATCACCAGTGGTTCATAGAAATTCTACGCCTGCGTGTTCGTTGGCTCCCTCAACATCCACAAATGATGACAGTGTTTCATTGTTGTCACAGCAAGGAACAATCACCCCAACCACCGACAGCCATGCAGATGCAAGAAAAGCACAAAGGTCAGACGTCTGGAAGCATTTCACTGCCTGTGACGAAAATAAACTTGTAGTCCAGTGCAAATACTGCTGCAGGAAAATAACA
>QEPC01000600.1:210183-239270 GCA_003113815.1 Sphenodon punctatus
AGGAGTAGACAGACAGATCAGGGAACCCTTCCCCCATCCTATCTGTCCTACTCCTGCCAGGACCTGATTGGTCAATCTCCTCCCCCAGGAGGTTTCTCATCTCTTTGTGTCTCAGAGAGATTCCTTCCTCCCTCCTGAACACACCTACTCTTAGGACTTAGAATAGATGTAGGCCTTTCCTATCCTACATGTATTTCCTAATAAAGCTACTTAAGCTTAAGTATGCTTCTTGCCTGCTTATTGATGATTAGCTACTCACACTCCTCTGTAAACTCTGCATTGGGCAAATGGATGCAATGATCTCACAGTCCTTGCATTTCCAACACCAGGCACCCAGGCAGCCCCCAGCGACCTCTCACCCTCACCCCTACAGGACACAGGGCACCCCCACAGCGGAGGCAGGAGGGCAAGGGGACAACTGCAGAGGAGCCCAGGCAGCGGCCGGAGGAACCAGGTGAGGCTCTGGGGGGGCAGGGAGATGCCCTCGGGGCGCATGGAGCGGGTAGAAGAGGGCAGGGCACCCGTGCCGGGAGGGTGATGGGGGAAGGGCAGAGCTCTGGGTGCTGGCGCAGGAGGCCCCGGGCCCCCAGGGCTGGCCCCGGGCCGTGCATGGGGGACAGGGGTGGCTACCCACTAACCACAGATCACCCTACAGGTCACCCAAAGGAGTCCGAGCCACCCAGACCCGGGTCCGTTGCTGGAGGGAGCAACTGGCGGAGGACATCGTCTGGACCTTGACGGAGCAGGGGGAGTGGATGATCGCATCCGTGGACCGAATGGAGGCAGCCATAGAGCGCTCCCTGAAGTGGACAGAGGCACGGGACTGAAGGCTCCAGGCAGAGGTGCGCCTGGAGCAGAGGCGGGAGCACAGGGAGCACAGCAGGCAGGTGGAAATGCTCGGGCAGCTGGAGCAGGCCATCAATGCCATGGTGCAGGAGCATTCGGCCGAACTAGACAGGTCCCATGATATTGGGACCTCCCTGCTCCTGCACGCGGGCACCATGTGTACGTATGTGATGGCCGGCACCCCCCGGGCACCCTGCCTGCCCCGTGCCCTCGACACCCCCGCCCCCTCCCCAACCGCCCCAGCCACCTCCACCCCGTCAGGGGCCACGCATCTGCCTCCCAGTCCCCCCGGCCCTCTGGAGGGAGCAACCACGCAGGGGCCCCCCCTGGTCCCAGCTCCGGCCCCCCTCCCACCTTCGCCTGCCCCTCTGGCCACCCAGGCATCCCAGGACACTGTTGGGGACATGGACAGCGGGGGGGAGGAGAGCTCCCAGAGCTCAGTCGCGCCAGGACGGCATCCAAGGGTGAGGGGGTGGGGGTCAGGGGAGGCAGGCGGAGGATGGTTTGATGGGGGAAGTGGTAGGGCAGCACATGGGGGGGTCACAAACAGGGGCACACAGGAGGGGGTGTTGGGGGTGGTGGTGTACAGGGGATTGGGTGCACATGTAACCGGGGTCTTTAATAAAGGAGTATATGGTGCTCCTGGCTCGTGTGGACTGTGCTGGGGCCCAGGGAGGGAGTGAGGCCCCCAGTGCAGGGGCGGGACTGGGGAATGCACCTTGGGGCCCCTAAGGGTGGGTCGGGCGGTGTGCGACCTCAAGTCGCGTCCCCCCTGCTGATATGCCTGGCTAGGGTGGCACGGATGCACTTGGCATAACGGTACTCTCTCGGGTTGTCAGCGTTCACGTAGAGGGGCACCGTGCCGGGAGTGCCCCGGGGCGCGTGGTATTCCAGGGCTTCCCCATCGGTCTCGCACACATTGTGCAGCACACAGCAGGCCCCTATCACCAGGGCAGAGGTCTCAACCGTGTAGTCCATCCGGACAGCGAGGCTCCTCCAGTGCTTCTGGAGAGCCCCGAACGAGTGCTCCACCATGTTCCAGATGGAGCACAGGCGGGAATTGTACAGTGCCTCCGCAGGGTTGCGGGCAACCGAGAACACCTTCATCAGCCACCAGGTTAGAGGGTAGGCTGGGTCCCCCAGGATGCAGAGGGGCATCGGTACCCCCTCGATCCACCTCATCCCCATGTCTGCAAAGTCCTCTCGGAACATCCGGGCATAGAAGGGGGAGATGGTCATGATCCGGGCATCGTGACTGCACCCAGAGTGGCCCTTGAAGATGTCAATGAATAGCCCCCGGTGGTCCATGACTGCCTGCAGCTGCAGGGAGTGGTAACCATGCCTGTTGACATACTCCGTGGCATCCCCGGCGGAGGGGCGGAGGATCTCCATGTGGGTGCCGTCCATGCAGTTGGGGAACCCCTCAGTCCTGAAGCCAGCCATCACGGCCCCCTGATCGACCAGCTGGATCACCCTATCCAGGAGCACGCCCTCCATGGCCTCGCAGATGTCCCGGAGGATGCTGGCAATGGTGCTCAGCCTGACCCTGAAGTGCTGGGCCACAGATTGACAGGAGTCGGGAGTTGCAAGGGCCCAGACCGCTATGGCCACCCGCTGGACCATGGGAATGGGGTCCCTCATAGGGGTGTGCTGTCTCTCCAGCCAGGGCGTGAGGAGCTCCGTGAGGCACAGCAGGATGAGTCTTTCCATCCTGAAGTGGGCCCTCCAGGTATCCTCATCCCATTCGGCCTGGGCCCGGGCCCACTACCCCTGTGCTCGCTCCGTGACCCACACCCTCTGGTTTATGGGCATTGCGAGCTGACCGGCCTGGCGCATGGCCTCCATGAGCCAGCGGTGCAGTCGGGTCGCCTCCTGGATCGCCACTGCCCTGCTCCGGTCCCGGCTCGTTGCCTGCTGGTCTGCCCTGGACACCCTCTGCACCCTGATCTGGGCTAGCGCATGCCTGTGGGCGTGGTGGGCCCAGAGGACCCATGCAGCGCTCCGGGCCCAGCCCACCTGCAGCCTGGTGGCCAGGTGCACCTTCTTGATCAGGAGGCGCAGCTGGTTGGTGTGTGCACGGTACCACTTGGCACTGAGGGACAGGTGCATGCAGCGAGCGCCTCGCGTGTCCCGCTCCATGGTGTGGCACGCCCCAGGGGGTGTGGGGAGCACTCGCCAGCCTGTTTATGTCCAGGGCTGCGTGGTGACCCGCCCCTGGGGGTTCCCGGGGTGCCGGGGTCATGCCCTTGCGCTCAACGGCATGCCCTGGCCCGGGCCTGGTGCGCAGAGGGGCACGCGTCTGTGTGTTCCTGGGCCAGGTGTCTGCCCTCTGTCATCACCCCCTCCCTGTTAGCAACATCATGTCCTTGCTGGCCTGATTACCAGGCCAGCTGCCCTGTCTTGGTGCTCGCTCCCTGCAGCTGGGCCGGGTCCGCATCCCATGCCTTGCTCTGTATGTATACAATGTTGCGGCCGGTGGCTGCTTTGCACATCCTTGGGGCTCTCCCAGGCCCCTCCCTGCCTCTGGAGGGAATGTGGGTCCCCCTGTCCGTGGTGTCATTCTTCCTGTGTTGCTGGACCATGACTGGCTGTGCTTCCACTGGGCTCCCGCTTCCTGGCCCCCGTGGGGCCCCCCATAGCTGGACCTTCTGCGAGACCATGTCCCTGTGCAACCTGTGGCAGACCCCGGCCGTGCAGTTGCTCTTGAGTTGCCCAGACAGTCAGTCCGATGCCTATGAGAGCCTGAGCTCCGGCCTTCGTTACTTCGGATATGAGGCGAGCGCCCAGGACTGCCGGCTGCATGCTGAGACGTTGGGGCTGCTCCCCTTTCCCAATGGGCGCATCCCGGAGATGAGATGCTCGCATGTAGCCTGGTCTGCAGCTGAGACGGTGTCTGCCCTGTCTGTGTGCAGCCTGGCTGCCTACATGGTCTGTCTTGCTGAGGGGGGCCCTGCCTTGGCCATGTCCTACTTTGGCTGTGTTCACGGGTCCCGTGGGTACCAATCGCGTAAGTGGGGTAGTGATCTCGGCGTAGTTGGGAATGTACTGCCGGTAGTAATTAGTACTCCCCAAAAATTGCTGCAAGGACTTTACAGTCTTTGGAGGTGGCCACCGTCGCAGGGCCTCGACCTTCTGGGGGTCCATCATGACTCCTGTGGGGCTAATGATGAAGCCTAAAAAGCTCACCGACGCAATGTGAAACAAGCATTTTTCTCCTTTGCAGTAAAGTTTCTGGCTTCGCAAACGACGTAAGACTTCCCGGATATGTTGCACATGTTGTTCCTTGGTAGTTGAGTAAATCAGGATATCGTCCAGGTACGCTATGACGTATACGTCTAATATATCCCGGAAAATGTCGCTGATGAAATGCTGGAAGGCGGTGGGCGCATTGGCAAGGCCAAACGGCATCATGCGGTATTCAAACAATCCGTAGCGTGTACGAAAGGCCGTCTTCCATTCATCCCCTGCGCGGACCTGCAGGAGGTTGTAGGCGCCCCACAGATCCAGTTTAGTAAATATTTGCGCTCCTTGGAGACGATCCAATAGCTCAGGGATCAGAGGCAAGGGGTAACGATTTTTGACAGTGATGCTGTTGAGTCCCCTAAAATCCACACAAGGCCGAAGTCCCCCGTCTTTCTTTGCCACAAAGAAGATTGGAGCCCCTGCAGGGGAACTGGAGTGGTAGATGAAGCCTTGTCGCAAGCTGTCGTCCAAATACTATTGTAGGGCGTGAAGTTCCGGCTCTGCTAGTGCGTAAATCCGCCCAAACGGGGGCTCGGTCCCAGGGAGCAAGTCCATGGGACAATCATACGGGTGATGCGGGGGGAGTTCTATCGTTCGTACCTTGCTAAACACATCCTGATAATCCCGGTATTCTTCCGGGAGAGCTTCCATCTCTTCCGTCTGTGTCAGCGAGGTGGTGGGGTACGTGGCGCACCCCTGTGTCCGTGGCCGCAGCCACAGGCATCTCTGTACACACTGGGGAGCCAAAAATTGAATCGTTTTCTTTGACCAGACAATATGGGGGTCGTGGGTACGGAGCCACGAGGCCCCTAGAACTATGCGGAAGAGGGGGGTGCAGACGATGTCAAAGGCAATAGACTTGGTATGATTCATCGGGGCAGTGGTGGTAGTTATGGGCCCCGATACTAGGGGGGACCCGTCAATGGAGTGAATTGACTCTGGGACCTGTTTGGGCAAGGTGGAGAACCCGTGGCTTCGGGCAAACCCCACGTCCATGAAATTACCCGAGGCCCCGGAGTCTATGAGGGCCCAGGTCACAAGGGAGGTCTGGGGGGAGAGCGAAAGGGTGACGGGAACTTGGACGTGAGGGTCAGATCTGGGTTGCATAGCGGGGCTTTTAGCACAGCTCAAAACCAAAATGGCCCCGGTCCGTCCCGGTTCCGGGCGTTTCCCGATTCCCGGCGATGCGGGGGTATTGCGGGACACTCCCCTATGAAGTGTGAGGGTTCCCCACAATAGAAGCACGAGCGCGAGGTCCGGCGACGCTCGCGCTCCTCCTTGGTCAAGGGCCCCCAGGAAGCCCCCAGTTGCATAGGCTCAGGTTCGGGGGGCCTTGGGTGTCCCAGGGAGGGGGAATGGCTTCGTTGGGAATGATTTTATCTCTTGACGACGCTCCCATTTTCGCTCGGTCAATTTTTCCTCGATTTGCAATGCTAAATGGGCGATAGCTTCCCAGGTCTCTGGTAGGGTCACAAGGGTAAGCTGGTCCTTGATCTCATCGCATAATCTTTTACGGAACATTACCCTTAACACATTGTTGGCCATCGTAATTCTAAGGCTAACTGCTGAAAACGGGTTACATAATCTAACATATTCCCTTTACATTGCCGAAGGGACATGATCAGAGTTTCTACGTCCTGCGTGTGGTGAGGGTGGTCGAATAGGAATGTAAACTCCTTTAAAAAGTCATCATAAGCCTCTAATAGGGGACTATTCCCTTTCAATAAGGTGGTAGCCCACTCTAGGGCGGTACCCCCCAAATTCCCAATAATAAAGGCCACCTTGATCTTATTGGTGTTATAGGTATTAGGTTGCAAGGTGAACGTCAGGCGACACAGGGCCAAAACCCCCTGAAATGCCTTTCGATCCCCTGAAAATTTTTCTACTTGGGGTGCCCTAGGTTCTCGTGGGTAGGCAACGACCGGGGGCACCCCTGGGCCTGGCGGTGCTGCTACCACCACGGGAGGGGTTGGTACGGGGGCAGTGGCTCCCTGGAATTGCGTCACTGTGGTAGCTATTTCTTCTTGTTTGGCCTTGAGATCCTTGACCTCCATGGCCAGGGATTGCACCGCCCTCACTAATTGCTTAATCTCATCCGCTACATCCATCTTACTTAAGCCTGGGTAAGGGCCAATTAAGGGCTGGTGATTTGTCACCAGGGTAGGGGGGTTTGGGGTCACACTCACACTATCCCACTCGCGACCAAGGTATAATCCCAGGCGTGGGGGTACGCGCCCAAAGTATAGAATGCCCGTCAGGATAGTGTGAGGGTCTTCACCTCTAATTAAAGAGAACAGACCCCTATCATCATAGGGCAGCGAGTCCTGGGAGACCAAGGTACACCCTGTCCTGGTAAACACACTACACTCCAGGTACAAAAAGGGGGAAGGGAACAAGGTGGGGGTTTGTACGGGGGGAAGGGGGACCCCCAAAGGGTAGGGAAACAAGGGCACTCGCACCTGGGAGGGGAAGGAAGGAGCCCAAGGAAAGGGGGAACACACTCAGGGAAACCCAATTACTCACTGTCACCGCCTCAGACTCTCACACATATCTGGTAGCCAGGGGAGGAAGGGTCCACGCACATGGAGTCTTCACGTTCAAACAGGCACTTGTCAATTTCACACAAATCAAGCAAGGTGGGGGGCCGGTTTCTCAGAAATCACCAGCGCCGCTGTATCTGCAGCGCTGGCTTATGTGCTACAAGCCCCGCCCGTGTGCGCGCCCTCAGACGTTCTGAGCATCTCACCAGGGGCGGGGGGAGTCCCTGAACACATGGTGGTGCTGGGGGCGTGGCTAATGGACGCTTCCCTGTCTCCGCCGTTGTCGGCGTTCCTGTGGCCTCCTGAGGCTGCGGTTCTGGTGGGGGCGCCCTGTCTTGGAGCCTGATGGACTCCTGCTGGGGGGGGTCTTCCCCGCAAGCGCCTCTCCCTGCGTCCTGCAGCGTGCCGGGCTGCCGTCCTTACAGGTCTTCACATTTAGTTTCCAAAGCTCTAATCATATCCCACATTTTCTTCTGCTGGTTTTGTCCACCCGATGCCCTGTCCTCGATTTTTGATATTCCGCCTTCCGCTCCTCCCACTCTTTTTATTAGGGCCTCCATTTTTTCCCCCCCTGCTGATCTGCTTGCTGCAGCTTGACTACCTCTGCCATGAGCTACTCCCTTGCTTGATCAGCTGCAGCTAGCCCTGCCTTTATGTTCCCAAGTGCAGCCATTATTCTGTCTTCTCTGTCCATTTCCTCTGGGGGCCCTGCCTCTGTCTGGCAGGACACTGTCGCCATCTAGCCCATGCTTTCGGGCCGGGGGGGAGGGGCGCCGCCAGCCTCACTTGGCAGAATTTATCCATGGCAGCCCCCGCTGCCCTATTCTCCTGCGCTGCCTTCTTTTTCCCCTGCTCCCCTGCTGCTGGATTACCTTGATTTATTTTATTGGTGAGGTTTCTGCTGAGCGGGGGAGCAGAGCGCCAAGTTCCATGTCCTACAGGGTAATTATACACGAGCTATTTAAAGAATCTATTTTGTACAATCAGGAAGGGAAATAAAATTAATTATCCATTTTATTTCCAACACTTATTTAATATTTATTTAGTTTTCTACTTTACCCTTCCCATAAGGCTCAGAGTAGCCTTTTATACCTATAGAAAGCATGCAGGGGTGAAGAGTTGCAGTAGTACAGTCCTTTTCATGATACTTCGTGCTCTGATAAAATATGCTATAGGTTCCCCCTATGTGCAGAAGTTCACCACTACTATTACATAACTTAAAATAATAAAACACTGCCCTGTTGATGCAAAATGTTGCAGAGATGACTCTAATTGTTGTTTTTTATTGCACAAATTGTGCTCCTATAGAGGAAAGTATTTGGGGCAATGTAATTAACCATCTAATCTTTCCCAAGAGTTGGCCAGATTGCTCCTATGAGGTCTGTGCATGGAGGGAAATTCACAGCAGGTGTAATGCTGCAGTGATTGCCCTGTCTACACCAGACCACTGACTATATCTATGGGTTATGGAGGCCAAATGTCTTTCTAGGTCTGTGGTGATACAACTTTTCCCTCCTGCAGATATTGCCATGTCAGTAAGAGGCCTGGCCCAATTCAATTATTTCTGAAACTGTCTTTGTGATGCAGTGCTTAGAATACCAATATAATAGCACTAGCGAGGCTGGAGGTAGACAGCAGTGTAAATTAAAGAACTGTGGAAAATACTCTTTTACTGAGACACATTCCCCAGTTGCCAACAAAAAGCTGTTTCATGAACTGCTGCTGTGATGGCTGCATGTAACTGTCAGTCAGTCAGTCAAATAATTTAATTTGACAGCCATTGGCTGTTACAAATTAAAACAAAACAAAAACAAATACTGACACCATACTACAGTATAACAATTACAGTAATAAAATCAGAGTGTAACAACTTCATCAGCTATGCATCGACAAAAGGCAGTGCCTCCCTAATCCTAGCAGGAAGGAGGGCAAACATTGTAACTTTGAAAATTATCTTGGGGTTTTTGCTCCCCAATAGTAATTGAAGTTTCCTCGTAATTGTCAGGAAAGGCCAGGCTGGATTAGAAGAAAACGATAGAGAGAGTTCTCTCACTCTTATGTCCTCATATAAAGGACACTGCAAGAGATAATGAGGTAGCGACTCTACCACATTACTCAAACACGGACAGTTTCTTTGATCAAACGGAAACCCCCAAATATCTCCCATGAAGCACAGTAGTGTTCATTAAAGCAAATCATAATTTTGCAAACACCAGCCTATCATACATGGGTAATACATCCATATAGGTCTCATATTCAGCATCCCTCTTAAAATATCTCAAATATGGCAAGTATGCCGAAGACTTAACATCCGCCAAGCCATTTTGCTTAGATATATCTATAATCCTCCGCTTAACCTTGGTATTAATAGAGGAAAAAGGAAGGGATTTTAATGCCTCCAAATTGAAGCCCAGATAATGAATATCCATTTGGACAGCTATTGTCCAGGGAAAACTTGTAGCTGAGAGCGAGTTGCTGTCTTTTGCAATCAGTCTGACCAGAAGTGGATCTCCAGACATATATACTCGCTTCCAAAATCTTAGCCTGGACTATATAGCGCTTCACTCTGAAGCAACAGCAACCCAAACTCAGCCCTAAGGCTACCAGGAACCGATTATGGAAAGCCTAGTAGTCTCCTAAGAAAGCTATTTTGAACTTGATCTAAGCGTTTACCTAGAGCAATGCTCCAGAGTTCTGCTCCATACAGAGCTTGGGTTTGTGTTTTTGCCTTAAATACTTTTGACTGTTGGGCGTATACGATTTTCCCCATGAAGTCTTGCAAATTTGATAACACTAGAAGCGGACTGTTTAATTTTAAAATTAGTACAGCATATATGTTTGTTCCACAGACCAGTAGCTGAAAAGTGAATACCCAGATAACTGAAAGAGACCTGCTCAATTTCCCCCTCCCCCATCATCCAAGATACATTTTTTGTTGCTTCTGAACACCAAAATTTTGTTTTTGTCATAGCTGATAACCAAAGACTCATCTGTACAATAGGATTCTAATTCAGAGAGGACCCTGTGCAACCCTATTTTGGTTTGAGACACCAAAATCGTATTGTTGGCATACAAAAGGGTTGGGGTGGAAAAAAGAGTCCCTCTTTAGCCTTCCTACAAGATAGTTAACATAAAATGTAAAAGTTAAATTAGAGGTATCTAAAAACAGCAAAAAAGTCTTGTGGCACCTGAAAGACTATCAAGAAAATTTCTTTATTTTTAAGAGATATTATTCTATATAACAATGCGTTAATGCAATGCTGAGGGTGATTATTTAAACAATTCAAAAAATCTATAAATTTCTCATTGCAATGTTAATTTTCTCACTGAGTAATTAACTGAATAACTAGTACAAAGAACAACAACATATGAAAGGGAATATGACTGTTGTCTTTCCCTGATTTGGGGGTAAAGATATGCAGCTTTCATGTTCATTCACACCAGATTTTATACTTAAATGTGCTTGTGTAATAAAAGCCAAAAAAACATGAGAATCAAAAGTGACACTGAATAGAAACAAAAATCAAACTAAGGGTGTCTTCAGACAAGTGGGTCCCCACCCATTACTCACTCATCATGTATGTTGATGGGTGGATAATGGGTGTGGAGGCGCTTGTCGAAAGACACCCTGCATAGTCTGGTTTCCTTGCAAAAGCTGAGGGAAATATAAGCAAATTATGGTGACATATGAGATATTTACAGTAAAAAGAGTTTCTTTCTGAAGATGAAACAGTTTTCAGAGTCTATTCAAAGTTCCTTTTGCCAGGCATCTCTTCAGACTTTTTAAATCTGGCATTTTGAAGTGCCAAAAGGATGAAATCTTATGCATCAGTTTCCTGTTTGCAAATATAAAATGCATTAGCCAAATGGCTTGTAAATACTGGGGCCAATCCTAACCCCCCTCACGTGTGGCTTACGTGCATGGTTTATGTGTACGCCACAGTCCCCATAGCAGGGGTTGTGTGTGTACACGCACGTCACGTACACTGCACAGGGCTTAGGACTGGCTACATCATCAGTCAAGCTCTCTTGGCTGGTGCAATAGGGCAGAAACAAATATTCTCATCATAAAGAGAACATGACCTTCCTTTCTTCATACTAACTACTCTGGAGGCCATGTCCAATATCAGAACTCATTGTCTGACTCTGCATCCCAGCCACAGGATTCAAGCCGTTCATTCTGTGGGAACGCCACCTCTACATTGTAGATGAAATCTGGGTCATTCTTCTTCTTCCTGTTCTTCTCAAACAGCTCATCCATGATGCTTTTCTTTCTGGCCAGCTCCTTATCATCTAGTTTGTTCAGGTCCTCCTCTGGATTAACGGTTTCTTCTTGCTGAATCTTCTCCAGGCTCTGGACCAAACTCTGTCCTCTCAAATGGCCTCTCAGCAAACTGTATAGCTTCTGCAACTGCTGCAATGAGACCCTTGTAAGGTAGGCCTTGTGCCGAGGGTTATTCTTCAGCTCTTCCGCAGCCCTGCTGCAGTCTGAAAAAATTAAAGAATGAAAAAGTTCCAAAGTCACTTTTAACCCAAAGCCTAGCAGGGAAAGGCTGAGGCACAGGGTTTTTGACTTGGCGATCTTGATTTCAGGTGCTTGGCTTATTTTTCAAAGCTATACATTCTGGGTTGGAGTGCCAAAGACACAAATGGCACCATGCCTAAATCTCCCATTTATGAACTGTGTATTCCATCTTCCAGAAAGCTGTGCTGTAAGTCAAACTTCTACAGGCATTCTGTAGAAAATGTGAAGAGGTCCCAGGCTACCAAACTGTTGTCTATTTTGGAAAGGACTCTATGAGGAACTAGAATGAATGTACTGTACCTGAGAACTTGGAGAAATTTCGGATGGGCATAATGCGCTGGCGCACTCTAGTACTGGCCTTATCTTCATAGATCAAGATAATGGATGGAGGCTGGAACTGAATGCCACACTTCTTTGCAACATAAGCCATTCCTGGTCCCACTGCTGGCTCAGTCAGAACAAGCTGAACAGTTATGTGCTGGCAGGGCTTCAAATTTCACTGCAAAAAAGAAAGGGAACTATTAATTAATGTTACACTACTTAGTTGTTGAGTATTTTATATCTAACTTGTAATAGTCTCTCTCAATTTAAGCACAAGCTTATATTCCACTTATTTCAGTGGGACTTAAGCAAGGCTTGAATGTTTTGCTGGGCCAGGGCCTTGATAACTGATGACACAGTAAAGACTTGTTTGAGTGATTAGCTTATAGTGCAGTCATATCAATTGTACCTATTAACAGGATCACACCCCAAATGGGGATTTCCATATTTATTTACATTTCTATCTCCTGGGCTTTTCATCCATCTAACTGCGAACCTGGGCTGCTTACCTGCCACGTGGATGTTGTCGTTTTGTACCATGAGCTAAGGAAAGGATACCACGCATGGATGTAAAAGTGGGGGAGGGAGCGGAAGGAGGAGGGGATAGAAAAAGGTTCTAGTTAGTACAGCTAATGTCCCAGCCCCAAGGAGATGGAGAAGAGTGTGGCAGTTGGGAGGGCACGGTCAGCGCCGAGCCCAAGGGAAGGGAAGGGGAGAGGGAGTGCAGCCAGTGCCCAAGGAGACCGGGAGATAGTAGAGATAGTGACTGAGTTCCAGGGAAATGAGGCGGGCTGAAGGGCTCGCAGTCAGTGACTGAACCCCAGAAAGCTGAGGGAAACGTGTGCACACCTCAAGCCCCAGGAATTCCTGGGTGGTTGCTGTGGGCCAGGATCCCAGCCAATGTGCGTGCAATGAAGGTGGCTTAGGGCTCCGCTGACCTCGGTGCTACACTCAGCCCCGCCCCTAGCTGCCCTTCGTTACCATGACAACCGTCCATGAGCAGGAAGAAACGAGGAGGACCCCAAGCTGTGCTGGCCATTCAGGTGCCTGAGCAAAAATCTATTACACTCGCTCTGGCTCCTTTGAAGGGCCTGGCCGAGCTGCCGGTGGTGCCCCGATCCAAGCTTGTCTGATCTGGTCTGGTCTGGCTAGGTAGAGCCGCGCAGGGGCGGGTTATTTCCGAATCTGGTGTTTGGGGCGGCTGCTAGCCGAATCTGCATGCTGGCGGCGGTAAGTAAGCCGCACTTCGGGCTCAGAGGGGGCTTCGTTGCCCCTCCCCCTCGGTAGGCAGCGTGAGGCGGTGGCGGTTCCGGCCCACAGGGGGAGGCACTCTAGGCACGAGTGGGTAGCTGACAGGCCGGTGACTGACGCACAGACAGCAGCCTCTCACCGCTGGGCTAACTCTCCTCTTTCCCCATGTGTGCTCTGTGCGCCCATCCTAGCCGGCAGAGCAGTCGCTTCCTTTCACCCTATGTAGAATTTCTGGCATGGGAAATGCCTTCCCCCTGACAGCGCCATCTCATCCGATTTGTTTGGTATAAATATATCCCTATCTTTTGTTCTTTAGTCTATAGTTCTGATTGCTTATATGCCTGAGGAAGGGCCTTGTGTGTGGCCTGAAAGCTTGCATATGGCATCAACCAATGTTGGTCTAATAACAGATTGTACTTGGGTCTAATGTAAGAGGTGGTGACAAAGCAGTCCAACAGGACAACCACCCTCGCTCTACAGAATGACAGATATTGATAGACAGTCACACTACATAGGCATAGGAGATACAGGGTGTTTTCAGACAAGCACGTTACCCCCTTGGTAGTCACTGGTTAACCGTTGGTTACCAGTGGGATTTTCACACAAGCACGGTGGGTACTGGGTGCGGAGGCACTTGTCTGAAAACACCCAAAGTGACAAACTGATTTTTGTGCTGGAGAGCTGCTCTCATCTGAAATACTTTGTCTCCATCTCTTACATTTGTGATCTACACAGCAACTGTGCTTTCTTTTAAGTAACACAGACAAACACTGAAAACAATGGCAGTGGTTAAAGTACACGGTGACTATAGACAGTGACTGATGCAGTGTCACAAATTAACCATGCTGTTGCCATACAGGCTGTATAACTGATACATTGTTCTGCCACCTTTAATTTAACAGATGCTCTTGAATATGTGTGTATATCCTGTGTTGTTCACAGTTGTGATTTTCTTGCAGTCTAGATTCTGAGATGCTGATTCAGAGGAAGAAAATTGTATTTCTTCAGATAAGTACTTTGCTAGTTTGCATGGTAGGAAATGCATGTAAGTTAAGATGCTGTAGATATATTTGTGTGTTCTCTTAGCAAGCTGCTAAGTAAACTTCCTAAGTAGCTGAGAATTTCATAAATAACTTTTATGTTTTTCACATGTGAAATTTGAGAGAGGTTGTTAAACTTTCCACTGTAGAATGTGCATAAGAGGTTGTTGAGATATGTAACAAGTAATGCTGTACCAAATACACACTTTATTTTGGGAATAAACCAGCATTGCTAACTCATAGGGTTGCCACCTGTAGTGATTCTTTTACCTGACGCTCCCATAGGCCAAAATGGAAGTGTCAGGTAAAAAGGTGGCAACCCTACTAACTCTTAGTGTTGAACTCTTAGTGTCTTAGTAATGAATCAACGCCGCAAAACTGGGTGTTAACAAACAGCATGATAACCCCCCACAGATGGGGTTTTTCCTGGTCTTCTATTACCTGGTCAGGATCACCCAACATGTGGCCACCACACATTGACCACTCACCCACCACCCACAGTGGTGGTTCAGAGGAGGTGGAGCCCACCGATTGGTCTAATGTGCGTCCAGGTGCTGGTGTGCCGTTGATTAGGTTACAGGTGGTGCCTTGCATGTGTGTGGACCTCCAGGACCATACAGATGAATGCAAAAAGCATTGGGCATTCCATGGAGCAGCCACTTCCTGTGTGTCTTGCTGTCAGTGCCATGTACATAACATCTGCCTTGAAAACAAAGATGCTGTTTTCAAACGTGTTCTCCATGTTCAGTCTGATTAGGGATTGGTACCCACCACTTGCTCTTCCCTAGCTGCTGCATTCTATGGGACAAGTAATGGAGGCTTAACTAATGGAGCTGCCATGGCTCATTCCAACAGGCAGGCAACTATTTATTTATTTATATTTCTTAGCCGCCCCCTCATGCCTATGGCGTCTTGGGGCGGCTTCCAACATAAAAAATAACAATCGTTTAAAACAACAAGGGAACTGTGAGCGCTGTTTACCACCACTTTCCAGTCTCAGCCTCCACCCCAGCCCCCCGCAGCATTGCTGGGTCAACTTGCCAGTAGGAAGAGACAAAGGCCTTCATTCATCTTGGGGGGACATCTTGCGAATGTTATGGCAAGACAGGGCTGTAACTGGGATATGAACCAGTGGCAGCAGAGGGTCAAGGATATGCTCTGTGGATACAAGGAAATCTGGATCACAACTTCACCTTGAGCCTTGGGAGGCAAATCTCACCCTACTACAAACTCCTGGACTGATTCCTATGTGTGGATGGCACCATTGTGTCATCCAAGCTCTACGGATGCTCCTTCACATGCAGCCAGAAGCAGATTGATGCCATGCCACCACTGCCTTCCAGTGCTCCACCTTCCAGAGCTCCTACTGCTGCCACCACATACTCCACCCCCCAGGCCGAGTTCCCCACCCCTCTCCTAGGGTCCAACAGGTGCGGGGCTCTTCTGTCACTACTGGGAAAACTCCCCCACGTTCTGACCTTTATTATTATTAGCAAGCATTTATATAGTGCAAGCAATGTACATGGTGCTTTACAAAGTAATGGAATAGACATGGTCCCTGTCCTAGGGCTTACAATCTGAGAGGGCGGGGAGATGAAGGAAGGGGAACAGAGGGAGAGCCAAGGAGTGTAACATTCACAAAGATGCGAGGTCCCAGGTGCATGCACTTGGCTTGGTTACATCAAGAATGATGGCTGGTTGGTCCATGCGGTGAGGATATGAGTACACAGACCTCAGGTAACAGATTGTACTGGATGGAGGGTATCAGCAGGAGTTAGGTGAGGGGAGCGAGGAGTCGAGGAGAGAAGAGCGGAAGAGGTGGGTCTTGAGGGATTTGAAGGTATGAAGGGAGGGGCGAGGTGAGGGGGCAAGGCGGATGTGTGCAGGGAGGGACCTTTACCAAATCACTGCGCCAGGAACCAGCAGGCGAGGATTAGGAGAATGCCCGCCCTCTTCCCCTCCAGAGTGAGCACACACTGTGGCTGTGACCAGAAGAGGCAGGCAGCAAAGGAAGTATTTATTTATTTAATTAACATTTTACTCCACCCTTCCCTGAAAACTCAGGACAGCTTACAAGAAACATAAAATCTAGGTAAAAAACATTAAAATACAATTTGCCAAAAGAAATTTTGGGAGTGGAGTCCATTTTGGTCACAGCCTTCTCACTAGATGAAGTTGGTGAAAAGTGCTCCTGGCCACCACCGCAATCAGGCAATCCAGGCGCAGCAGTGGATCCAAGAGCACCCCGAGGCTGAGTGGCCACGGGAGGCTGGACCCCATCAATAATAGGAATTCCTACATCCCCCCAGGTAACATGACTGACCAACCATCATCATCTCGGTCTTGTCTGAATTCAGCCTCAATTAGCTCACCTGTATCCAGTCTTCAATAGCAGCCAGGCACTGGGTAAGCACAGAGACTGCAGGACCTGGGTCAGATGAAAAGGAGAAAGAGTACTGGGTGTCATCAGCATATTGATGGTACTTCACATCAAATCTCTGAATGATCTTGCCCAGCGGTCTCATATACACAGTGAACAGGAGTGGGGACAAGATGGAACCATGCGGGACTCCACAAAGGAGCTCCCAAGGGGACCCACACCAACCCCCCCTCCCAACAACCTCCCACCTAATTCCTATCCCTGTCTGCCCCAACACTCCCTACTCTTCAGTCTTCCTCCCTAAATTCTACCACCCAGTCCCATCCACCTCTATCTCTGCCCACCTAATGTTGGCCAAAAAGAAGGCTTTGCATCCCCTTTGGAAAATGAGCCGGCTCAGGCAGACCTCCACGGGGAGGGAGTTCCATAACTGTGGGGCAGTCACCGAGAATGCCTTTCTATATGCCCTTGTGGTGAAAACTTTGCAAGCAGTTGGTATCTGCAAGAAGATTCCCTTGGCCAACCTCTGGTGCTGTGAAGGAACATAGGGGAAGAGGCGGTCCTTCAGATATCTGGGGCCCAAGCCATTTAGGACTTTATAGGTTAAAAGCAGCACCTTGAATTGTGCCTGGATCACTATTGACAGCCAGTGCAGACTCTGGAGCACTGGTGTAATGTGCTCCCGGCAATCCGTCCATGACAAAAGGTGAACCGTCACATTCTGCTTCAACTGCAACCTCCGAATAGTCTTCAAGGGCAGCCCCACGTAGAGCTCATTGCAGTAGTCTAGCCTTGAGGTTACAAAGGCATGGCAAAGTAGCCAGATTGGTATCTGTTAAAAAAGGTTGCAGCCTTCTCACCAGATGAAGTTGGTGAAAAGTGCTCCTGGCCACTGCTGCAATCTGACAATCCAGGCATAGCAGTGGATCCAAGAGTGTCCCAAGGCTGTGAAGCTGAGTGACCAAAGGAGGCTGGACCCCATCAATAATAGGGGTTTCTACGTCCTCCTGGTCACACGACGGGCCAACGATCATCACCTCAGTCTTGTCTAGATTCAGCCTTAATTGGCTTGCCCACATCCAGTCCCCAATGGCAGCCAGCCACTGGGTAAGCACCGAGACTGCAGGAACTGGGTCAGATGAAAAGGAGAGAGAGAGAGGTGGGTGTCATCAGCATATTGATGGCACTTCACACCAAATCTCTGAACAATCTCACCCAACAATATATACCCTTATATATAGTGAACAAGATGGAATCCTGCGGGACCCCACAAAGGACCTCCCAAGGGAACAATGAGCCACCGCCATTCACCACCTTCTGGGTTCTTCCAGCCAAGAATGAATGGAAGCACTCAAAAGGGGGTCCGTCTCACCCCAGCCAGGCACTGAAGCTGTGTCAACAAATCCCCATGGTCAACTGTGTCAAAGGCTGCTGAAAGAACTAACAGAATCAACAGGGTATAATGTCCCCTTTTGATTTCCAAGCATACCTGTCTCTAACCGTCCTAAATAGGGAAAGTTGGAGACAGAGAGATAAGTGGCAGGGGAGTCAACAAGAAGAGATGATTTCTTGAGCAGGGGATGGATGACCGCAGTTTTGAGGCCATCAGGCACCCTGCCCTCCCCAAGGGAGGCATTGACAACCCCAGCTAGAAATGTCCCCAATGTCTCCTGGCTGAGCATGGATCTAATTCCCAACTGTTTGCCCACATCCCACCAAGCACACCCTCTGCATCAGTGGGCGAGATTAATTGAAGCTGATCCAAGTAAACCAGGCAGGACTGAGCCTCCTTAACGCCAAACTCTGACTCTGCACCCAAAGTGACAGTGCCCAAGTCGAACCAAATACAAGTGACTTTATCTGCAAAGTAGGTGGCAAACCCGTCACAGCGGGCAGCCAGTGACTCTAACTCTAGATGGAGACAGACAGGATTTAATAAGATTTAAATTTAATATTGAATTAATATTCACTACCTGGAAGAGCTCCATAGATGCTATGGCGGCAGTGAAGTAACACTTCCCTTCCCAGTCCCTGATTACTGTTCCTGGTTTAATAAAGTTGTCTTCATTGCAGTTTTTACAAAGTTCTGTTTTCAAAGTTAGCTAAAGTTTTACTTCTTGGAAATATCGCTAGGTTCTTGTGACTGTTTCCCAGGGTTTTCAAAATTTGGGCTGGGGTGGTGGACTCCTGGCTATGGGGGTTCCATTGGGGGTGGAGGGTTCCGGTGGGGGAGGGGCTGGGGTTTTGTGGGTGAAAGTTGCTCAAGATTTAGGATGGTCTCCCTGCAGTGATGATTGTGGTATTAGGGGTGAGGTTGGGGAACTGTGGTTCGGTGCTGGGTGTTTAAAAGGGATGGTAGTGGCTCCTGATCCCAGGCATTCAGCTGAAATTTTTGAGGGTGGGAAGGGTCTGGAGGTTGGTTATGGGAAGGTTCATTTTCAGCATGTGTGACCCTGTAAATGGAGGGCAGACATGAACAACTGCTGGACAAGCAGCCCGGGAAGTATCTGCACTGGAGGTAGTAATAATTTCACTCTGGGATGCAGGTGGGGGGAGCCAAATGATCACAATTACACTAATAGCAGCATTCAACAGCCAAAGTTTGATTTGCTGCAGCTGTTGATTTTGCTGCATGTGCCTGTTTATGTGGTGGCACAGCACATCCTGGATTTCCCTGACTACTTATTTATTTATTAAAATTTATTCCCCACCCTTCCCCTTATGCATTGCTCCATTCAGTTGAACCCTAAAAAGAGGCATTAACTTGCTGACGTTGCTGGCAAGGCTTATGCAGTACTGCTCCCTCTTGGTTTCACATATATTGTGGAATGCACAGGTGGCAATAAGCAGCAGTGGTAACATCTCCAGCTGGAAATCAATCCACAGCACAACCACCCTACATCACTGTTTCAGAAGACCGAAAGCCTGCTCCACCATGAAGCTGCTGGTTGAAGTGCCTCTGCTTGGTTGTCTGGGCAGCACTGTAGGCCTTCATCATCTGCAGCTTCAGTGAGTAGTCAGGGCCCCCAGGAACAACAGGCCCCATGTTGTTGTAGTAGTAGTAGTTTTATTAAGCGTGGCCAGAGGCTATTGCTTTACAACAAATACATAATACATCATAAAAAACCACAAAATACAAAAGATAAACCCTACGTCATGTAGGGAATGGAAATAATAATAATAATTTTAAAAAACTATAAAATATTGAGTCCCTGTATAGCGGCCCAGTAAAATACACTCAAAATTTACTGGTGCCTTCTAAAAAGAATTCCAAATGTATAAAGTACAAAAGACTAACATACAACAATCCCTACTGTAAATGATTAGTCCCAGCAGGACAGTAGCAAACGCCGAAGGGTATATAAATGAACCAATTAAATTTCATTCCCTCAACCTGGAATTAAGCTATTACTATAATACAAAATACAAATATAGCACAAAAACAATATACCTAGGCTTGCCTAGGTTGCCACACAGAAAGGTATGATGCCGGCCATAATAACTGGCAAAAATTAAGCTAAAATAAATGAAAACTCCGTTGTAAACCCCCTTGTGACAGAATCTTTTGCAGGATTAGTATCCCAAGAATGGAACACACACTGGAATAATAGGTCATGTGATGCATACCTGAGCTAAGAGGCAGTATAAAGCCCCTCCCTGTCCCCGAAGCCCATAGCTTGGGCTTCATTTTCGACTCGCACCTTACTTTCAAACCCTACATTGAGTCCATCGCCAAGTCCTGCCGCTTCTCCCTCCACAACATTGTTAAGACCTGCCCTTTTCTGTCTGTCTCCTCTGCCCAAACTCTCATCCACGCCCTAGTCATCTCACGCCTCGACTACTGTAACCTCCTCCTTGCTGGTCTTCCCTGCTCTCACCTTTCTTCCCTTATCTCTGTTCAAAACTCTGCTGCCAGGATCATCCACCTTGCCCGTCCCTTTGACCATGTGCAGCCTTTCTTCTCTCCACTGGCTCCTTCTTCCTAAGCGTATTCTGCACAAGCTCCTTGTTTTCACTTACAAAGCCCTTCACAACCTCGCTCCCCGCCTACCTCTCTGCCCTGATCTCCCTCCGAACCCCTGTTCAAACACTCCGCTCCTCTTCCATCCCCTCCCTCACGCTCCCCTGCTCCCCGAACCACCTTCCCTGCCTGCCCTCCCTGCCCTTGTCCACCTTGCCCCCACCCTCCACACCTTCAGGTCCCTCCTCAAAACCCACCTCTTCCGCTCCGCCCTTCCGAACTTCTGCTAATCATCCCCACCCAGGACTATCCCCCACCTGTTATCTGTAAACTCCCAATTTACTGTAACCAAGCCAAGAAAGTGTACCTGAGTTCTCGCATCCTCATGAATGTTGCATCCTTTGTCTCTCCCTCTATTCCCCCTTCCCTGTCTCCCCTCCCCCTGTCTTTAGATTGTAAGCTCTCAGGCAGGGGCCATGTCTATCTTATTTTTTCGTAAAGCACCAGGTACATCACTGGCGCTATATAAATGCTAATAATAATAATTAATTAATACGGGTGCTGCTAAGTAATAAGGAGGACTGCACCCTGGCAGCTGTTACACCCCTTGATGGCAACCAGGACCCAAACTCACCAGAATACATGCATCCAGAGAATAACTGCCTCAGAATGCGAACGTTGTGGTTTCTTCTGGATATGGTGAGCATGTATATGAAGCATGCATTGTGAGCCACAATTGCCTGTAGAACCACAGAGAAGAAGCTCTTGTGGTTAAGGTGGTCATCCTTCCTGTGAGGTAGGCAGATGATTGTAATGTGGCTCACATTGATGGCCTCTATGCAATCGGGATTCGACCCTGTTGAAATCCCACCATCACCTCCTCTGCATGACCTGGTCCAGCAACAAATTCACAATTGCCTCGCATACTTCCACAAGTGTGCTGCCTACTGTGCTGGTCACCACTCCAAATTGTTGGGTGATGGAGCTGCAGCATTCTGGGGTTCCAGGCTTCCAGGTAGCTATGATGACATGGTTCTCCACTGGGAGGGCCTGCTGCATGACAGTTGTATACTTTTGAAGATGGGGCAAAGAATCTCTGCAATCTCCATGACTACTCATCTTGACATGCAGAAGTAGGCATTCCATTGGTTGTCTCCCCTTGAAGATAGCACGTACTCTCACCTGTTGGCACTGTTCTACTTCACCCAGAGAAGGCAGCCTGTTGGCACAGAAATGCACAAGATGTCCAAGGTGTAAGCAGTGTGTGTTTTAATGAAAATCACCTGTTGCAGACACACTGCCATGTTCTGCATCTTACCAAGCATGCATGATGACGGGAGGACCAAGTCTACTGCAGAACCATGAGAAGTTGGTGTCCGTCCAATCTGCTATTTTCCTGGCTGCCTTTGTAAGAAAAAGTTTCTGTTGGAGGTAGGCAATGTTCGTCTGTAAGATGGGTTGCATCATTTTATCTGTGCTGGCCACAAAGGACTGCAGAGCCTAAATAGTTGCCAAGAAGTGGTCAGTGGCCACTGCTATGACTCCACAGGTGCTCTGTCAGGAGTTGGTAACCAGAGTAGTTTGCCAAAGTGTATGCCAGAGGTTTTTGAACATGTAACATGTTGCAGGACTTGTGCAAGCCGATATTGGCTGGAAAGCCTGCACATGATCTTATTAAATTTTGACACAAGATTAGAAAGTTAAACTTTTGCATAGCAGCACAACAGCTGGGCAGCCCTGTCCCCATACTTCACAGATAGCACTAAGCCCTGTCACCTCAACCTCCTGCTCCAAAGTGACACAATGGATGTTGGATGTGCATGCTGCAGGTGTAGGGAAAGCCCCAGTTTGTGGAGGTGGCTGCCCACGGAGAATCTTGCTATAACATTTGGCAGAGGGAGGACATGCAGAGTGTGCTGACAGACTCAATCTCTCTGGAATGACCACATAATTGCACGGTAATGCAGGTGTCCGAGTTTGATCCATGGAAGACTGCTGCTTGGATGCTGTCAGGCTGGGACTGAAACAGCTTGCCCCCAGTTCTGAGAGCTCTCACCTGCTCGAAGCCAACTGGGATCTGAAGGATACCCTAACTCTTCTTAGTATTTGGGTTTCCAGAGGTGCAGGTGGCTTTGCGAGACCTTGGACCATTGGTTCTGTTCTATCTTGTCACCAGCCTCGTGGCAGCAATGGGAAGCACAAGGAACCAATGAGAGTTTATGAATCATACGGCAGTGCTTAAGTTCATACCCCACAGAACACAGCTACCCAAGAGCAAAGGGATGGGTCTATAGCCCTCGACAGAAGAAGAGCTATGGAAAAACTTACTCCAAGCCTTACTTCATGAAATTTGGGCCTTGCTGTTCTGAGACCATTTTTTGCGTATGGCCATGCCTCATGTCTGATTAATGCCCGAAGGCATGACTGCGACTTCACCAAATGCTTGATAAACATAAAGTGTCAGGGACTTATTTATTTATTTATTTCACCATTTGATACCCCACCGCCTCCTGCCAAATGCCAGCTCAGGATGGCTTACAAATAAATTTAAAAATTTTCAATACAATATAAAATCCATAAAATATAATATAAAATTCAGTCATTTAAAATGCCAAACAAAATGGAGCTGAAATACCCCTCCAGCCTCCCCCCCCCCCCCCACTATCCATCTCCCCCGCCAAAAGCCTGGTGGAACAGCCAGATCTTACATGTTGTTGAAAGGAGGGAAGGCCTGGGGCCAAACGGACTTGAACTGGGAGGGAGTTCCACAACCTCGGGACGGCCACTGAGAACGCCCTCCCTATAGTTGCCACCTGAGAAACTTGGGGGAACTCGAGAAGGGGTCTCCCAGCCGACCGCAGGGGTTGATCTAGAATTCAGGGTGTAAGGCGGTCCTGCAGATAAGCAGGGCCCAGACTGAATAGGGCTTTACCAACACCTTGAATCGGGCCCGGAAGACTATAGGCAGCCAGTGCAGTAAATGGAGCACCAGTGTAATTTGCTCACGGCGACCCGTTCCTGTAAGGAGATGGGCTTCCACGTTCTGCACTAGCTGCAGTCTCCGAACTGTCACCAAGACTAGCCCCACATAGAATACATTACAGTAGTCCAACCTTGAGATGATGAAAGCATGGCTGATAGTGGCAAAGTCAGAGTCTGAGATATACAACCAAAGCTGTCGAACCAGATGTAACTGGCAGAATGCCCTCTTTGCTACAGCCACCACCTGAGCATCCAAGTGGAGCTGTGCATCGAGGAGCACCCCCAGACTCCAAACCTGAGAGATCAAGGAGGGATGAACTCCATCAATGATGGGGACTTCCAACCCCTCAGCCCCTCCCACTAGCTTCACCTCTGTCTTGTCAGGATTCAGCTTCAGACAGCTCACCCGCATCCAATCCTCCACAGCTACCAGACATTGGGACTGGGTCAACTGAAAATGAGACTTGTGCCAGTGTGACCCTGCAATGGCAGTGAAAGCACTTCCAGTGACAGTGGGTGTTTTCAGACGTTACGATATCACGCTCAACCACAGTGAACCACGCTCAATCCCGTGGCGGGGCCAAAGAGCCCTGAACGTCTGTTAGGCGGCCGCCAGATGTTCACCACGCTCAAAACCCACACGGGGTCAATTTCAGCCACGCTTCCCAGGCTACCCGGGGCAAAATCTCGGGAAGCGTGGTCAAAGAGATTCCCACCGGGAAGCAACAAAAAGTAACGTCTGGACGCCAATCCCCGGGCAGAAACAAAGAAAATGATCCCCAGCCGTGGACAATGCACGCAGCGTCGCTGCCAGGCAACCAGCAACAACACAACCACCGGAGGGAGATTTAAAGGGAAATCTGCAGCAGGGAAGCGTGGTGGGATGGAGCGAGGAGGGAGGCGGAAGAGAGCGGTGGTGAGAGAGCGAGGGTGGAGGAAGAGGAGGCAGTGGCAGCGGTGGAGGGAACGGAGGAGGGGGAGCCGGGGGTCCTGCTGACCATGGAGGAGGTGCAGGGACAACACCCGCAGCAGCAGGCAGGACACGACGCCCCAGGGACATCAGCCGGAACAGGGGCGGAGGAGGCACCCAGGAAATGGGTAAGGGGAAACAAGGGCAGGGGAGCAGGGGCACCCGGGGGGGCATGGGGTAAGCCCAGGCTCCCGCCAGGGAGGAAGGGGAAGGGGGCGCCCCACGAGGGGCCAGGGCACGCACCAAACCCTAAACCCCCCACCCCCTGCCTCCCGCAGACACGGAAGAGCGCCTGGGTGGACGAGCCCCCGGAGGACACCGGACCAGCCCGGGCGGAGGAGGAGGCAGAGGTGGAGGAGGACGAACCACAGTGGAGAAGAGGGAGGAAGGCGTACCACAGAGGGGGCCAGTGGGGGCTCCAGGAGACCCGAGACTTCATAAGGATGTGGGGGACCCTGGAGTACCAGCTAGAGCTTGCGCTCAACCAGCGCAATGAGCATGTCTACCAGGACATAGTGCAAGACATGGAGGCAGCAGGGCTTCAGCGCACAGCGGCACAGTGCTGCTCAAAGGCCAAGGAGCTGAAGAGGGGGTACAAGGCCATCCAGGACAACAATAGGCGGTCCAGACACGGAGCCTGGACCGCCCCATTCTACGATGCCCTGGACCGCATCCTGCATATGAAGGGGTCCATAGTTGCCCCACGGCTCGTCGGGAGCACTGTGGTCCAGGGCAGGGAACGGGCCGGACCCGTTCCTTAGGGTTCCGGCACCTCCGGACTGACCCTCGGTGCTTCCTTTGGGTGTGTGTGTGTGTCATTGGACCTGCAGCGTTGCACCGGCTGTCGTGGCTGCCCTCCATCGGCCCCTCAGTGAGTGTGGGGTCTCCGTGTGCCTCCTGGACCGTTCCCGCCCGGCTCGCTGTGCATTGCGGGCCCCCGCTGTGCCTTGGTCCTGAGGTCCTGGGAACCCCCCCTTTCCGAGACTGCCTGTGTTGCTGTGGGGGCGCCCGGGCGGACTGTGCTGCTGTGGGGGTTGTGATTGCTGTTGCCTGTGTCCTGCCCTGCCCCTTTGCGGTTTCCCCCCCCTTTCATGTCCCGCCCCCCCCTTTGCTCCCGTTGTGCCTAGTGTGTTGTCCGGGCGCCCGTGTCCCCCTTCCCTTCCTTTCCCTTGTGTGTGGGGGTGTGCCTGGGCGTGTGCTCGTGCTGTGTGTTCCGCTGTGCCTCCGCTGCCTGTGTGCCTGCTGTGCGTGGTACCTGTGCAACTCTTCTCCCTCTCCCCCCTCCCTTCCCGTTTCCCTTGTGTGGGCGTTCCCTTTTGTGCCTTTTGGCTTCGTTTGCCCTCAGGCGGCCATGTCTGTGTCCCGCCCCTGCCCGGTGGGTTCTGGGTGTTTTGACCACGGCTGGGAATCGGCGTCACGTCTGTTACGCTGCCCCGGGCCGTGATCTGGCGGCCCGATCCCCGGCCATGGTCCCGGTTCCGTCCCGTCTGTTCGGGGCTTTTATTCGCCCTGGGGGGTGGTGGTGGTTCTTTTCACCCCCACTGGGAATTCACTGTGGTGAACCGGCCGCCCGTAAGTCTGAAAACACCCAGTGGCCCTTCTCTGTGAAGGATTAGATGCTTAAGGGGGAAAATACATAATACTTGCACTAAATACTAGTTGTAGCAATTTGACAAAATCCTCACCGCAGGCTTAGCATATAGCAGGCTTGAATAAGATGCCTTTTAAAAAAATTGTGCTGTAGCACAGCAATAAAAAAAAATCACTTTGGAGGTGTCAGTGCTTGTTTTCTATGGGTTTGGGTGGGGTACAGCATTACGTGATGAGTCATGGCCTGGAAACTCTGGGATCAGCTGTGTTCTTTCTTCATCCCAGACAGCAGTGTGAAACATTTCCATTTTGCATTGTACATGAAGTGTACATGAAATGCAAGATGGGATTCTGAACTGAGGACAAGAAGGGAGAAGAGTTCAGTGGGTACAGAAGCAAGTGTGCCCATGCAAACTGTGGCCATTTTTAGGCACTTGTGGGCGACGTGTTAGGCATGTGGGTGAGTGCACATGCCCACTCACGGGTTCCAATGGGTTTAGCATGTTGTTTGTTGACACCTTTTGAAAATGACCTAAAAATCATATAAACATAAAATAAAACAATCAAAGGGCTCTTTTTCTTGTCTTTGGATTACTGGACCTTTAAGTTTCATGTTTCTCTGCAACCATGAGGGCTAGCTTGTACTTTTTAATGAAAGCTGAGATTCTCATCTAGTAACATGACTCCAGGATCTGGAGCTTGGGGTGGTGGGGAAGCCCCTGTGCATGGAAAAACTTTTGGGGGAAAACCTCATAACACTGACAACACAAAGGATCAAATTGCTGTCCTAAGCAGATGTCACTCCACCAAAACTGGGAATTTGACTCCAGTCTTGTTAACTGATTATGGAGCTATACTTCCTTATTAATTCCATTTTATTGCTTATGTGTTGAGCTGTATTGAATGAAAAAGGAAAGTTTCAAACATGACAGTGTTTGATACATCAGCTGTGATACCTTTATGGATTACCTTTATTACGTTAAAAACTCTACAGTGCAAGAAGAGTGAGACAGTTTTATGCCCTCAGTTTCCTCCTGGTATTATGAAAAATCCTCCTTTTTATTGTTCAAAAAGGTTTTGTTGTAATTTTGGGGACAATGAGGATGAGCTGTTATTAGGAATGTTTGAATTACTGTAATCAAAAGCAGTGCAATTTAAATACATGTAGTTCTTTGGGTGATTACAGAAATCAAGGTAAGTTCAAGTCAGTTGCATTCTTCTGAGGTCTAAAAAGTTATCTTGGGCTCCAATCATAGGTCTGTATGCATGTGGACCCAATCTAGCCTGTGTGCATACACTGTGCACACACATGGTGCCACAAGCCAACACCACCCAACTGCACCACCACTCATATCTGCCACTGTAGCCCTGCCTCTCCCTCTGCCAGGTGGTGGAAGAGTTGGGTGGCAGCAGACTTTGACTGTGGCATCGTGTGTGCATAGTGTGTGTTCTCGCAGTGTAGGTTCCATCCACATGTGTGCGTGGACCTTCGATCTGGGCCTTAGCTTTTCAGGCTAGGTATGAGCAACAGGTTTTTGCCTAGTAAAACACTGGTAAGATCCAGGACTAATGCATCAAATGTTATCGGATGATTAGAATTTACTAGATTTATATTTACATTCATTTTAGAAATGTTTTCAAGCACTATTCTTAAGGCTGGTTATTGTACTACTGCTAGCTAGTGTAATTATTTATTAATTTACTTAGTTGAATTTATATCCTGCCCTATCCTGAGGGCTCAGAACAGGTCACCAAACATAACCAAGGCACAATATATATATGTAACCACTCCCCCCAAAACACCCCACTTCTAAACCCTATCCCTGCCCACTAAAAAGGAAAATCTTACACTGTCTCTGGAAGATGCTTGGGCTTTGCAAATGTCCAAAGGAAGGAAATTCCAGAGGTAGGGGATAGTCACCAATAAAGCTTCACTGCGCACCTTGGCTGTACACACTTGGCGCCATGATAGAATGATCAAGAGGATGTTCTCAGCTCACCTTAGGGATCACAAAGGGACGAAGGCATTCTTTAAGATATCTTGGGCCCAAGCCATTTAGGACTTTGTAGGTCAAAACCAGCACCCTGAATTGTGCCCAGAAAGCTATTGGAAGCAAGTGCAGAATCTATAACACAGGCATAATATGCCTCCAGTGACGCCCTGTCATCAGAAAGTGGTTCTGCAGCTTCTGAACAAACAAGGGCAGCCCCACATAGAGCACATTTCAGCAGTCTAGCCTTCACGTTATGAAGGCATGGGTGATTGTAGCCAGAACCAACTCTGATAAAAAAGGGGTTGTAGCCAGATGGAATTGGTGAAAGGTGCTCTTAGAGACCACTGAAACCTGATAGTTTTGATGCACAGATGATATATGGAGTCCTGGAAGTGACACAAAGGAGCACAAACTATATTTTGTTAGGCCCAGATCCTGCAAATAGTTATGCATGTGTTTAACTTTAAGTGAGTTTAACTGTCTGTAGAGTTGTAATGTTAGGGTGTACAAACACACAAGTGATATACATAAGCAAACTGTTTTCACCTAGCACCTCCCCCCAGCCCCCAATGGGGGAAGCCAACACAGGCATTGGCTTCCTCCACTGAATGGGTTTTGTGTGTAATAGCCCTAAGTAGGGAGAACTGCAGGGTTTTTATCTGTCTGTTGGCCTTAACAGAAAATCCCCTTAATATTGATCATTAGAGGGCCACAGTCGTGGCTCTATAGTTAAGGTGGTAGCAAACTCTCATTGAACAGCACCTATGCTGTTCAGTGGGAGTCAGTAGAGCAAAAACATCTGGCTGGTGACCATTCTAGCTTTCCTCCAGCAACACACGTGTTCTGTGATTACAAACAATGAAGGGGTGTCCAGGGGCAGGGTGGGGTGGGAGGTCCCCATCCCTTCCCCATCCCTCACCTGCCTCTGCCTGCTAGTAGTGCTGCAGCAACAGATGGACATCGGACTGAGAGATAAAGCTGTTTGTTTACAAACAACTCCTCCCCATGTGAGTGATCAGAAGGTTGTTGCCTTGTAAAGAACGTTCTTCGAGATGGCTCCAAACATCCCGTGCGTTTGGACAAGATGGGGGTGAGTGGGGATGCATCTTAGGCGGACGCATGCACGTACGCACCCCCATTCACTGCGGGTGTGCGCTGCGTCATTCACAGAGGGCTCCCCCACCCATGAATACGCAGAAATCTGAGTGTTCATGGGTGGAAAAGGGCCGTGTAAAAAGGGCCACATTCTCACATCTGTCTTACTTATACTATGTCAGGTAGGAATTTAGGATGTAAAGCAATATCTATTCGATCTTGGAAAATCTGCAAATATGGTTCTGAGATTATTATGGCTGCTATTTCACTAACTCTTCTTAATGAAGTTATTGCTAACAGGAATACTGTCTTTAAACCCACACCCCATAACCAGTTCATTTGCACCCCC
>QEPC01000600.1:249299-271370 GCA_003113815.1 Sphenodon punctatus
CTAACAAGAGTTAGCACTGATTACCGTGGAAGGCAAGAAGCTGGTCCAGAGCTGAGCCTTATATGCTGTGGCTGTCTTATGATTATTCAGAGTGCGGGGTTGTTATCATCAAACCTGTGGCGTGCTCTCATTGGTTGCCCCACATCTGGGGGTACCTTTTTGCTTACTCATGATGTGAGGTTTATTCTGACCAATAAACCCAGGCCCCCCTCCTCTCCCTCCGGAGATAGAGGGGTCCCAGCTTCCTGGCCTTCAATCAGTACGCACATCCTTTTGAGAGTCATAATATTTGTTTGATAACAACCACACTCTTGTTTGCCCAGCTTGGCCTCTTACTAACAGCTCCCGGCCTTCTACAATAGTTCCTCCATGTTCTTCTGTAAATTATCAACATAGGTTGTTTGGGGAACAGGAGGTCCTTCTCATGTCCACAGCATCAGTTGTTCTCTCCCCCAAGCCAACTCCTGATCATTACTAATACTAAATGTTTTATTCATACTTTTGTTCTTCACATCAAATACATCACATATATATGTAATAATATTTTGCCTAATTTCTAATATTCTATATAATTCTAAATAGCAATCTCACTAACCCATAAGTTTACATTCCAGGTATTATAGCTCTAGTGTGTGTTCTTTGGTTACATTTTAACGCAATAATGGGTACAATTGCATCCAGTGTACATTGCTGTTACATTTGTGTCAAGGAAGCACCTTTTTAGTTAAATTACACAGAGTTATTTACAACAATCCCCCACGTATGCTCTAGCAGTTTGCCAGGAAGGCACGTTTGGTTTGGTTATAGTTTAACACGGAGTGGCCCACCTGACTCAAAGAAGCATTCTCCTGATTCAGCACGTTGGAGCAGGGAAATCAATATCTTAGTTTTTGGCCCAAAATCGTGTCAATTCTCAACAGTCGGCCCCTGTTAATCTGGGATCTTTCCAGTTAACATATACGTCTTTTTCGATATTTTGGGACAACATAAAATGCTCTGTGCCTTAAGGGAACTATTTTCCTTTTGATCCAACATACAATGAATACTACAGTAATAAACAACACAATTTGAATTATTAAGATAATAATGATCGGATGGATCAAAAGATTTAGTACCCCAGTTGCTGTTGGTGACCATCCAAAAATGCTTTCCCAGAATGAATGCTTCGTGGTGTATTCTACTTCAGTAAGGACCTGTGTAATCTTCTTCCCTTCTGCCTTTAAAACAATTGCTGCGCGACCCAATGTATTTACTAAGCCCTGTACTTTAGTGTGGAACATTTCAGTATCCTGTATTGCTTTGTGAATTGCTGCAGCCGAATATGCAAAGGCCATGTTCCACAATTGGAAGCTGTCCTTATCCCATAGGTTTTTCCATTCATTAGCATGCAGTGTCCATGAATCATTGCCAATAGATATCTTGGTAACATTGCATATTACTATAAAACCACTGTCAGGGATATCTTGGAAGAATATAGAATTTAGTGTTACTGTGATATTTGGTTCAGCAGCAATATAAAAGCACTTGTGTCCTAGGGTGTATACCTGAGGCTTCTCGAATTTCACGGTATCAACAGTGCACACATATGAATCCTCATTATGTCTGCATTGCTTATATTCCTGGAGTGGCAGTGGACAATAATATTTTGTGTCTTTCCACACATTACACTGGGAGTCCAATTCGTATAGTTCCACCTCTGTGGTGCCTTTTAATTGCCATAAGCCTGGAAGAACAAATTTTAACCATTGATTTTGTGCAACCCAGGGGTATGCCTGAACTGCACATGCAGATGAGTCTCTTCCCTTTGGGGTGGCTACCTGAATGTTTAGGGTTAGCCCAGTTGGTAAGTGTGCAATGTGATGGGCCAAAACCTTGGTCCATGCGGGATCAATATTTTCTCTGATGGAAGGAATTGCCCATAAATGTCTGTGCATTTTTCCTGATTCAAGATTTCCAATAATGTCATCCAGTACATTCAATGCTCTTTCTTGCCATTGGGTGCACTGGATGGCCATTTTGGTTGTGTTAGCCAATGCTACAACAGCACTATCTGCTGCCTCAATTTGCTGTTTCATTAATCTGTACCAATCAGGCAGAGTCAGAACTAAATGCTTGAGAACCTCCTGAAGAACTTGGTTGCTGTTGGTTAGGGGTTGACGTAGTGAACCCAGTAATCCTCCTGCAGTTCCCAATTTATTGGCCATTGTTTCAATATCTATACTATTCAATACAGCTCCACCCGTGCCTATCCAACCTGACACATCTCTGGTGTGTCTGGTTTGGCTGGCAGAATTTGTTTTTCCCCTTCTGTTCTTAAATATTGGAAAGATTGCAACCAAGCTTCAAAAAGTGGCTCAACATCTGTCTCTTATACACATCTAGATGTGTATAAGAGACAGGCTCAACATATGGGGCACATTGTGGTTGTCTTCTAGTAATGTTATATGCTGCCAATTTAATGGTTAAATTTACAAATTGGATATACCCATCCCTTATGTGTACACATTTGTCCCATTGTGTTTGTATGGATGAGGTATTGTGTGGGTGTGGCTGGGGTGAGCCAGTCCAGATAACGTATGCATTTACATAATCCTCTCTTGGGATTGCAAAATTGCGTCTGCACCTGTAACCTGGGTTCAAGATGCAGAAAGCTGGGTCCCATGGAGACTGGATCTGTGTGTTATTCTTAAAAATAGTTAATTCCCCAGGAAATTTCAATTTTTCCCATACAATATCATTCTGCATGCCTAATGCACATGATCTAGAAATCCATACATTTTTCACATTATTAATGGTACATTGCATAACATTTTTCCATTTAAGTGTGACATGTACCCTTATTTCCCCCCACATGTCATACTTAACAATGGGGACACGTGTCTATTATGTCAGCAGACTGTGTTCCATGAGCACATGGGTCGTGTGGTTGGAAGTATGATTGAATCTGCTCCGGAATCACTGAAAAAATGCTGCTTGCATAGCAATTGAATGTCTCGGTGAAAAGAATTCCAGAGAGATTGCATTGATTTTCAGAGGCTTGACAACTGGGTGTTTTAATGTTCCACTGGCATCCCAAAACGGGATCATGAGCTTGCAAGCGGAGCACCACATCATTCTGCTGTATGGTAAAGTGTGTTTGTGCGGTTACTTGTAAAGAGCATCGGCTGTTCATAAGATGCAACCTAAGACGGCCATAACGTGGTATCCAAATCAGTGATACATTGGGACAGGACAAAAGCTGGAGTCCAAACAAGCATATTTCAGGAGTAGGTTGTCGGGAACAACATCTTGAGAAAATACAGCTCTTTGCAGCAAGGGGTCATCTGAATCAGCAGTGGCAGAGCTGTTATTTTCTGAGTAGAAATTGTTGGAGAGTTTCCCATTCACAAACACTGGAGATGGGGAGAGTAACGTAGGCAGTGGGCGGTGTTTCAGGTCGTCAGCAATGACAGCGTGTGTGTGTGTTGGTTGAGCCTACCAGGAGCATCAGCGTGGTATGGGGAAGTGTGGGTAGGTGCCAAATCATGGAAACCCGGAATCAGCTGGGGATTTGTTCTTACTGGAGCTTGAGCTGCTGGAAGGGGCTGAATACCTGGAACTGCAGCTTCGCTCGCGTTGTGCTGTGCTCCACCAGAGGCTTCTAAACCGGAACCGGTTGGCCATATTACAAATGTTATGAGTAGCAGCGTGCGAGTGCATTGTACCTGAATGAGAGGATGAAAAGGAGAGGGCATGTTATACCATTCCCTCCCCTCTCGTATATTAAAAGCGAAGCCTGGTGCTGGTAAACCGTAGGTCGTGCAGATTGACTTCCGGCTGCTCCCTCCACTCTGGGAAGTGGTCTGGGCAATCACAGTGTATTTGCATATCTGCCATGCCAGTAAGATGTTTAATCCACCATAGCACTTGTCTATTGAGCAATGGTGGCAGACCCAGCAAGACTTGTAACCCTCCATCCATCCACCTTCTATATAGTGGTCCAGAGATAACCGTCCCTGTAATTGGTGTTTCCCTTCTTATGGTGGGGGAAGTTGAATGTAAGGTAATGTAATCTGAACTATGTACCATAGTGTGATGAACTGCGATTATTGCAGCTGACATGGACTGTAAGGTGCGCATAGAAAATAATTTTGTAGTGGGACACAGTGTGACAGGAATTTTTGTTGCAGCCCATGCTGTGAGCCAACCGTACCCCAGCAGTGATTCAGGTTGCTTATGCAATGTGGCAGGTCCTAAATCACGTGGGAAGAACGTAGGTACATCCCACAGTAACATTCCCTCCCAATTAATAGAAAAATCAAACCCTATGATTGTTCCCCTTAACTGAATAATGGGTGGTGGGTATTGTGGTTCCCATGGGAATTGATAAGTCCACCCAACACAGAACCGAACGGAAGCCTCCGTTCCTCTTTTCATTAGTAGCACAAAACATTTTGGTAGCGTCCTGGGGCACCTGCAAAACCAGGTCCAGGAATGTCTGGAATCCATTAGCAGCTTTACCTTCCATCCTCTAAACTGTTCAAGGAACACCCTAGCTTGCCGCCCGTTGGTGTTTTGAACGATCTGCAGGATCTTGGCCTGGGTGTGTGGGCATCGGTTGTTCATGCTGGACAGGCACCTTGCCTCTGTATAGCTTCAGCTGGGAAGAATGAACCCATTTTAATGTCCCATCCTTGTCTATACAGTATACTGTGGGACCGGCTTTGTCAATAATTGTAAAAGGTCCGGTCCATTTGCTAGACAGGGTATGGGGAGCTTGGTGAAACTGCCTCAGCATGACAAGCGTACCTATTGGCCACTCAATAACTTTGTAAGCATCTCCAATTTTATCCATAGCTTTTTGTGCCTTTTGCAATTCTGCAGTAATGACCTCGTTAATTTCTTTGTGTTGTTGTCTGAGAGCTGTAATCCAATCAGACATTATCTGTGAGTCCTGCAGTGTAGACAGTTGTGCGGGGGCGGCATATTGTCCCCCCCTGGCAAGTGACCACTGGAACAGCTCTGGTGTTACCATTTGTCGCCCTGTGAGAATTTCAAAAGGGGAAAATTGGGAACCCAGTCTTTTGCTGCTGCGAAGAGCAAGTAAGATAAGAGGTAACCTGATATCCCAGTTAGAGCCAGACTTTGACACAGTTTTTCTCAAGGCTGTTTTAATTACCCTGTTCATTCTTTCTACTTGGCCTGAGGATTGTGGGTGATAAGGAATGTGCTTTCTGTGTTCAATTCCCATGGCTTTACATAGTTGCTGAAAAACTTCTCCTACAAAGCTGGGTCCTTGATCACTATCTATAATTTTTGGCCCCAAATCGTGTCAATTCTCAACACACACATGTCCAGAAGAGTCGTGGTCTCAACTGCATCCCTTTCTCTCATCTCCTCCAGGGGTCCCGGTCTTGTGCTCTGCTGAACCTAGAACCGGAGCAGGGCTGTGCTGTGCCTGCGCTCTATCAGGCAAACGCTGAAGCCCATGAAGTCCGTTTGCTGCCATATGACTGCATAGCCAGCCTCATAGCACGGACTAGACAGCTGGCTTTGTACATCAGGCCTCACCCAAATGTCAGCCAAGGCCAGAGTATCCATGCCCCCACAACTTCTCCATGCCCCGTACCCTGGGTGACCACAGCCGAGGCCATTAGGCTTTCCACTGGTGAACAACCAGCAGAAATTGCTCGGAATGGGAGAAATACCAGGTCATGCTGATTTCAAGCATAAAATTATTACTTTCTAAAGATAAGAAAACATCTGAGTTGGTTTCGATCAACGGATGGCTCCACTCCCCTGCACCATTCCCCACACAGCAACCTTGACTGTTGAGCAGCTCCCCACAAACCACCATTTCTTTATAATGAGTCCCCCACCCCAATTAAAAGATCCCATGCTTCCCTGGTGCTAATACCTGTAAGATGTATTACATATTTGTGACATGGGTTACAGTCTTTCAGCAGTACTGAAACACACTCAGCAGTCCAAGAACTTCTCCAACCAATAGCTAGGCGTGTAGCCAACCATGCGATGACAGATGCCCACCAGTGGCCAGTAGGTGGACGTGTGCAGCAAGCGGCCAATGCAGCAAGCAGCCAATCTCAGCTGGCACCCACCCAGCTATGTAAACAGTTTAAAATCTGTGGCACATTGTTGTCTGCGGACTCAATGGATGCCTGTCATGCAGCCGTGGAACCTGAGAACCTTGGGTTTGCTGGAGTGGTCCTCTTCACCACTGCAGAGATGTGCCTGTGAGAAATTCAGTAGATGCAAACTGTATGCTGTGTTTGGTTAAAGGAGATTGCTAGGCACAAATGGGGTCACCTCCGATCTGTGGCCAGGCTAGTGGTGCACACGGTACCATGGAGCCAGCAGAAGTCATGGTGCTGTAAAGCATGCTTCCTCCAGTGACAACTGGCTGTGCAGCAGAAGATGGATTACCCTGCATGGGGATCTGATGTGTGCAGAGACATACCTTTCAGGAGACACAGCTTCACTGACCAATGCTTTGCACATGACTGTACCCGGTGAGCCTGATGTTTATGCTGGGCAAAATGGTGGAAATGATTATTAAGAACAGAGCATATTGATAAACATGGCTCAATGGGGAAAAGTCAACATGGATCTAGCAAAGGGAAGTCATGGCACATTAATCTATTGGATTTTTTTGAGGGTGTAAATAAGCATGTGGATAGGGGTGAGCCAGTCAACATAGTGTATCTGGATTTTCAGAAAGCATTTGATAAGGTCCCTCATGACAGCCTCATGAGGAAATTAAAAAGTCATGGGATGGGAGGCACGGTCCTATCTTGGATTGGTAACAGGTTAAAGGATAGGAAACAGAGTAGAGTAGGACTAAATGGTCAATTTTCACAATGAAGATAAATAAATAGTGGAGTGACCCAGGGATCTGTCCTTAGACTGCTGGTGTTTAATGTATTCATTAATGATCAGGAAAAGGAAGTAAGGCGTGAGGTGATCAAAACTGCAAATGACACAAAGTTATTCAAGGTAGTTAAAACATGAGCAGACTGAAAAATTGCAGGAGGCTCTTGCGAGACTGAGTGACTGGACATCAGAATGGCAAATGAAATTTAATGTGGACAAGTACAAAGTCATGCACATAGGGGGAAATAATCCAAACTATATATACACAATGCTGGGTTCTAAATTGGGAGTTACTACTTTAGAAAAGGACATTTTGGAGTCATTGTAGACAATACATTGAAATCCTCAGCTCAGTGTGCGATGGCAGTCAAAAACACAAACAGAATGTTAGGAATTATTCATAAGAGGATAGAGAATAAAATTGAAAATATCAATGCCTCCATATAAAACTATTGTGCAACTGTACCTTAAGTATATGGGCAGTTCTAGTCACCCCATCTCAAAAAAGATATAGCAGAAATAGAAAAGATACAAAGAAGGCCAACAAAAATGATAAAGGGTATGGAACAGCTTCCCTATGAAGAGAGTCTAAATAGGTTAGGACTCTTCAGCTTGGAGAAGAGGCAACTGAGGGGATATTACAGAAGTTTATAAAATCATGAGTGATGTGGAACGAGTAAATAGGGAACTTTTATTTATCCTCTCAAATACTACTTGAACTTAGAGGACACCCCATGAAACGAACATGTAGCAGATTTAAAACAAATAAAAGAAAGAGAACGTGTTGTCCTCCTGGGGAGATGCAGAGTAGATCTCCAACTTCAGGATGACCTAGTACCTCATCCTCAAGATAGCTGAGATCTTCTGGCCACAGCTAGAGAAAGAGTCCATGGTGTTGTGGGTGTACGTCCCAGTGGAAAAGCATTGTCATCGCCATATGGAATCTCTCCACTCCAGACTCCTGCTGCTCTATTGCCCAGCAATTTGGTATTTGGACCTCCATGGTAGGTGTCATTCTTGTGGAGGTTTGCACTGTGATTGTGGAAGTGCTGCTGGACCAGGTGGTGCAGTTGGTTGACCCTGTGGAGGTGATGGAGGGCTTTCGGAGGGAGGGGTTCCCCAAATGTATGGTGGTGATAGATGGGAGCCATATCGCCATTATCTGCCCACCCTATAGCAGAGATGACAACCTTTACTGGAAAGGTTTCTTCTCCAAGTTCTTCAGGTCATAGTGAATTGCTGTGCCCGGTTCTTGGATGTGCTGGCCGAGTGACCAGGAAGGAACCATGATGCCCGTATCCAGTGCCAGTTCCCCTTCTTTGGGTGCATGTACAATGGGGACTTTGGAGCCAACACTGTAACCTGCGTCAAGGGGGTACTCATGAAGCCTGTTATTCTGTGAAACCAAGTCATATTTATTTAGCGTGGCCAAAGGCCATTGCTCATCAAACTAAAAATCACAAGCCAACCCAGACTAATACATAAAAGGTCAAATCACACATTCTAAACTTACAAATTTCCGAGAATCAAGGGGGTACATACCAATACGCCTGGTGAGGCAAATAAATACCTTGAACAAAAAAAGAAAACCAAAACTCATAACAAAATACAGTGTAGAGACACAATAAAACAGAGCAAAACAAAAAGCGGGACAGAGCAGAATCTCCTTCAACCCCCTTAAACTCCCTTTGATCTAATAATAATCCCGAGACATACGTTCATCGGGAGTTCCATTACCCAAGGGCCACATCTTTTATCACAAGATCAGCTTGTAAAAGTAATTCCCAGTAGCCAGTTCTATACCACACAATTTGTACCCTGAAATTGAAGAAAGTTATTCCTCATCACAAAGGCCTGAAGGAGAAATTTGGCCACTCCTGCAGTAATCTCAGGGGAGAAATCTCATAATAGATATTTTTCCAGTTCAAAAGTAGTTCTTCCTGGGAGTTTCCTTAAGAAATCCCCTAAACAGCACTCCCTTAAGGGATCATACAACCTGCAATTAATCAAAATGTGCCCTACTGTCTCAATTTCAGCATTGTCAAAAGGGCAAAGTCGGAGATAAAAGGGGGTAGCCAAAAAGCGTCCGTCCAACAGCTTAGTCGGAAGGGTATTAACCCTAGCTGCAAAAATAAGGGACCTTTCTCTGAATGATGTAAGAGAAGATAAATAAGAAGCCAAAGTTCCCTTATATGGAACTAAACAAGAATAATGACTCAAGGACTGAAATTCTGTAACTAGCCAAATTTCCCTGCCTATCTAGATCCTCCAAGCGTACCAATACTTCAGTCTTGGCCGCTTTAAAAGTTTTAGTTAGTAAATAAGAAGCTGAGAATCCTATTCGATTTAGCGTATCCAACACCTTCATCCTCCAGGGGCTCTGATAACTAACTTGTTGGAGATATTCCAATAAACCGCCCGGGGAGTAATTAACAGTCCTCAGCCATAATGTTAAAGCTAGCTTTAATACCAAACATCTCAGAGAATATTGACCCAATTCCAGCCTCAAGGCAGCCACAGGTATACAAATTATGGCTTTCAATAACACTCTAAAAAATTTATTCTGTACGAGCTCGACCCTACCTTCCATAGAAATGGCCCACACAGCTGCTCCATACAAGAGTTGGGTAACCACCTTGGCCATAAAAACTCTTAAGGCTGGAATAATAACCCCCTTTTTGCTAGAATAAGAAAAACGTAAAATAGCTGCAGAGGGGCCCTTAACTCTTAATAAGGCCTGCTTTAGATGATAATTCCACCCCCCTTTAGCAGAAAAAAACAATCCCAGATATTTATACCATCTGACCTTTTCAATCGGATGGTCCTTGATATACCAATCAAATTTATGGGAGGCTTTGGAGAACACCACTACTTTAGATTTATTATAATTTATTTCAAGATGATTGGAGTCACAGTAATTAGCAAGAGCAGCCAGTTGTCTATTAAAGCCCAGATGAGTCTGCAACAGTAACACCGCATCGTCTGCATATAACATACAGCCTATATGGTGAAAAGCCAATTTAGGTGGAAAAAATTTCAGATCTACTATAATGGGGATAAGATCGTTTATAAAAATAATGAACAATGAAGGGGCCAATAAACATCCCTGTCTAACATCAGAGGAGGAGATAATCTCCTTGGAGAGAATGCCTGCCTCATTAACTCTAATATTAATTGTAGTATTTACATATAAAGCCCTAATCAGATGAAGTAAATGCAGGTCTATATGAAGAGCAGCCAATTTCTCCCATAGAATTTTCCTATCAATAAGGTCGAAGGCAGATCGAAAATCTATAAATGCCACAAACAGTTTCCGGTTATCTTGGGTATATTTACTAATTAAATGGTCCAAGACCAGACAATGGTCAACAGTCAACCGGCCAGCTTGGTATCCAGCCTGTTCAGGCCATAGAATTTTCAGGTTTAACATCCAAGTTTTCAAACGCAACAATAGATATTTGGCATACAATTTGCCAACAACTGACAACAAACTAATAGGGCGGTAATTATCTGGCTTCGATCTACCACCTTTTTTATATACAGGGATCACAATGGCCCTTCCGCAAGCTGACAGGACTATTCCCACTTTATTGATGGTGTTAAAGAGTGCCACCAAAACAGGAATCCACCAATCCCTGAATCTTTGAATAAACTCCGAAGTGATTAAATCACATCCAGGCGCCTTCTTACTCTTAAAGGAGTTTATCAAGTCAGATATATCGAGCATAATTACAGGAGGCCACTCTGCCACTTCCAGAGGCAGATCCCGCCCCCCCTCCCGAGGGTCCAGCAGAACAGGGAGTACGAGAGAAAAGTGCTCCATAATGATCCTCCCACATCCTAGTCGGAATGGGGAAGATCTTAAAATTAACTGTATCATGAATTGAACCATTTACAATTTTCCAAAAGGTCGCAGAGTCCCCGGCCTCTGCTGCCCCTATAAGTCTGTCCCACTTATTCTTTTGGAATTCCTGTTTCTTTTCCCTAATAAGGTTTTTATAGCGAGACTTAAGATCATAATATCTCTGCGGGAGCATGGAGAATCCTTGCATCCTGGCCTTCCTGCAAATAAGCTGAAGCTCTTTCCTCAAATTCTTACACTCAACATCATACCAGGGGTATGACCGAGCATCTTGGTATCCCTTTGGTGCCAGCTGCTCCCTTCCCTCTTAGGAAGGGTGTAAAAAGGAAATAAGCAGCATAAAGGCCTCTATCCTAGATAGGTCTAAGTCAGAAGTCAGTACTTTATTTGCCAAATCTTGACATTGAATTGGTTGAAGGGCTGCTCCCAGATGGAGGGCCAAATCCTCACTCCAAGGCTTCCTCCTATATACTCCATACAAAGGAAGGGAGTTGGCCAGCAGCTCCTTAGAGCCAAGAAATAGCTGTAATGACTCGGGCCCTATGGCCAGCGACAGGGGAAGGTAGTCGCTATTGATCATAGGATTCACCCCCAAAAATTTAATAAATGGAAAAGCATTAAAGGAAACCATTAAATAATCCTTGACACTCCTCCCTTGATGACCAATAAATGTAAAGGCACCTTGCAAATCATCCGGGAAGAAGCCATTTAATACCTGCAGATTAAAGCTTACTAACATTTTAGCCAGACTTAAACCATTCTCGTTAATTTGTATGTCCAAAGATGATCTTGTTCCAAATATATTGCCCCAAATAGGGTTCCAAAAGGGGGAGATCCACCAGCGACCACTGCTTCCTCCTGTTCCATTTAGTCTCTAAATATGCAAGGCCCCCCTATTCCCTGTATGCTGCCTTCATTGATTTGAGGGCAGCTTTTGATGCTGTCCCAAGAGAGCGACTGTGGAGGAAACTGGCTTCCTTGGATCTAGACCCAAGGTTGCTGCACTTGATCATCAATCTCCACAAGGAAAATTCCAGGGTGAGGCTGAATTGCCAGGGGGCAGAATTGGATAGCATCCCTGTCGAGAGAGGGGTGAAGCAGGGATGCATCCTGGCCCTGACTCTCTTTACCATCTATCTGAATGATGTCATGGAGGCCCTGGCAAGGACGGCTAGTCATGCTCCCCTTGTAGGCGAGACTGAAATCCCCTGCCTCCTGTATGCGGATGACATGGTTCTGCTGTCACGGTCCCAGGTTGGGCTGCGTCTTCTGTTAGTTTTATTTGGAGACTTCTGCTGGGATAACCTGCTTGAAATAAATCAGGACAAGTCGAAAGTTGTCAGTTTTTCTCGGAAAAGAACCTTACACAAATGGCAGCTGGCAAATCAGGAGATAGCCCAGGTCCCAGTGTACAAGTACCTGGGCATTTTGTTTCAGGCAACCAGGGCCTGGAATTTGCAGGCGCAATTCTCCCTGAACAGGGCTAAGAGGCTAAAAATAAACCTATTAAGCTTCTTTAGGTCAAGGGGAGGGCATTTAGTTGCCCCGGCAATTTATTTTTATAGCCACAAGTTGGTTCCCCAGCTTCTGTACAGGGCTCTCTTCTTGGCCCTGAGTAAGCTGAAGGACCTGGAGAAATTTCAGGTGGGGGTGGCACGAGCAATTCTGATGGCCCCTCCTGGCACCCCGTCCCAGGCCCTCTGCTGTGAGTGCGGCCTGCTCCCCTTGCGGGTTAAGGTTTGGCAAGGGGCTATTACGTATTATTTACGTCTTTATTTTAACCTAGCTGCCCCATGGGCCCAGTTGGTCATGTCCGACAAATTTCCGAATCCTTGGTTGGGTCTAGTAGATGAGAAAATCAAACAGCTGGGCTTCACTATTGGGGCCCTGTTCCAGCTGGGATTTCAGGGGGCCAAGAAACTCGTTCTTGATCATTTGTTGGACTCCACATGGCAGGAGGTCTGGGCTGAACTTAGTGCTTGTAAAGCCACTGGCCTTTATGTACAGCTGGCTAACGCAACTGCCCTTCCTATGCCCTTTTTGGATGGTGGGCTCCCCTTGAACTTCAGAAAACTGCTCCTACTAGCAAGGTGGAATGCTTTTCCATCTGCTGTCACGGTTAGTAGATACAATCATACACCTCTGGCAGAACGTCTGTGCCGTTGCCCCTTGAGAGCAGTGGAATCCCTGGCCCACATTCTGCTGTACTGTCCCTTCTACGCAACCCTGAGGGGAGTTTATCTTGCACCATTGTTGGCATCTTTACCTGGCCGCCCAGAGGCATTGCTTTTGATTTTCTTGCTGGGTGATCGCTTGCCACACATCTCGCAGCAGGTCGCTCGCTTCCTGAGCTCGGTCAACAAAATTAAAATCTCTTTAGACACAGACGTGGCTGTCCACGCTGAAGACTTGAGTGCCCTCGCTCGGTGATTGCGCGTTGTTTGTTACCTCCCTCAGTAGTCCGTTGGATTTTAAGCTATTTGTGGCTTTGAGCAAAGCTCGACTGGCTTGGTAGGAAGGTCTTGTGATTTTAATTTAATGTTGGGGGATTTTGTATATGCTAACCAGATGAGAGTCGGGAGCGACCCTGTGCCCCAAATGCCTGGTGCTGGCTTGGGTCACCAACTTTTCATAGCCAGTAATCCTGGCCTTGTTTGTATTCCTCAGGGTAAATGGTGTGTATGGCAGCAATTCTTGCAATTACCTTTGTTTCGCAAATAAACAAATAATATTAGGATTATATATAAATTTGTCCCCACTCCGTGTTTTGAGGGGCTGGGATGAGTTTGCGCCACAAAAGAAATGAACTGAATCAAATCACGCAGGGGTCAAGAGTTTCCCGCACTCAAGCTCCGTGGAAGAGCTAGGGCCTACCTTGGAATAATGCTCCCGTCTGGGATAACTTTATCGGGCCATTAACATCATAGCTTTATAAGTTTACCTCCATACCTTATTGAAGGATTGGAGGTTACCCAGCCAGAAAATAACTAAACTGTATGGTCTCCCAAGTTTATTTTTAGGGTATATTTCACTCCATTTCCAATTGTGTTTGCTAGTTTTATCAGCTAAAAGGGGAATTAATTGGATTTACGCTAAAGTATGTTTTGTTATGTTGAGATTCTATTGAAGACTGGATAGGGGATAGCTGCCTTATTGCAAATGGTCACTTGGGACTTGTTTTAGTGCAGGAGTTTTGTCTTGTTGTTTTATTGTTCATCCTGTGTTACTATATATATGTTGTTATGTTGTTATAACCTTCGGTTGAAACAATAAACCATATTATTATTAATATTATTATTAGGGAGAGTGCAGTGAGGTTTGAGTGCCTCATCACAAGCTCCCAACCGTGCATTCAAATCCCCTGCCATAAACAAAATAACCAGGGGATAATCCAATAAAAGGTTATGAACCCAGCTCTCCAATTTCTTCCAATACACCTTGTCAAAGGAACCCGCATTCCTAGGAGGGATATAGACTGATATAAACATAAAAATATTGTTATTTATTTGAAGTATCAGTCCTAGTGCAATGGGGGGCAGTTCTACTACCTCCTTAATAAATGCCTTCAGGTTTTCAGCAATTAAGCAAGCCCACCCCCCACCCCCCCGGGCGGCCCCTAGACTTACTTGAAGAGGCAGGAACAGAAAAGGAAAGAAAAACTCCTAATTCGAGGGGATCCTTCATCCAAGTCTCTTGAAGCAATAAAATATGAAACTTGGACAAAAAATAAACAAATGATTCATCACTAAGATGATTTAACCAACCCGCTGTGTTCCAGGAGCACAAGGAGAGAGAAACCTCCCTCCAAGATTCTGGTCAGACGGGTTCCCCACCCCTACCCCTCCCCGTCTCTCTGGAATACTCCAGCTAGATCAGGGGAGGTGCTAGATGGTAATTGCTCAGAAGGATTCCCAAGTGCCTCAAACATCTCAGATATCTTGAACGGGGATAAAACTAGAATCCCCTCTCTAGGAGTATCCCCCTTAACAGGGTCCCTTTGTTGTTCGAGCTCCATCTCCTGGGCCAAAATGATAGGGCCAATGGGCATGGGCTCAAGGGCCACTTCCATACTACATTCATTTCCCTGTGGCCTCTCTATAAATGGGGCAGATAAATCAGCGGATGGAAATTGAATAGAGCCTAATGCAGGACAAGGGACGCTCGAAATCCCCGCAACATCCATAAGGCGCTGAGCTGTAGGGATCTTGGGCTGAATCGGATGGGTCCCCTTTTTACAGGAGGGATTATAAAAGGAACGTTTACTATTTGTGGCTTCATTAGTAAGGGGAAATGAGGCTTGTTGGTAAGAGGCCAGCGGAGTAACAGAAGAGTTCTTCTTCGAGGATCTCAGCGATTCTCACTCTTGGGATTTACTCCCTGCTCCGCAGGCACCGGAAAACCTTTCTGTCAGCAGTATTCAGGCAGAACTTGCCTGGAAAAGACTAAAACATGGTGAGGGCTCTGCCCCTCCAGCCCCCCTCTCGTCCCGACAAAAACACGGGCTCCCGTCATGTGGGACGGGACGGTATAAATAGGGGGAGGAGCCCTCGCTGCCTCAATTCCTTCCAACTGCGTGGCGTTGGAAGACCTTTCAACGCTAGTCAGCGTTGGTGAGTAGTAAGAAGAATAAAGAGGAAAAAAAGTGAGTGCAGCCCTTGCCTGCGGGGTCTCACCCCCCGGGCACGTATTGCCTTTCGGGGACTCTGGGAATGCCCAAACAGCCGGGCTTCAAGGGGTGTAGCTCCTGCCCCGCAACGTTGTCCGTCAGCGACCAGCACACCTGCTGTTTAGCCTGCCTGGGCGAGGCACATAACACCCAGACCTGTAAAGCCTGCTCGGTGCTGTCTAAAAGGGCCAGGGCGCTGCGCTTGCAGGACCTGCTCACTAAAAGGGCTTTGGAGGGTGGAGAAGAGGGGCCTCTCAGGCTTCCCACCCGGCACTCCACGTCACCGATGGAACAGAGGGCACCGATGGAACTGGCGCAACCTGGGTCCGAGGGATCTGTGACGGTTCCGAGACCCGCGGTACCATCCACACTGAGAGAGAGCCCCCAGTTGCCCGGTATCGTACACCCAGTGGAGGACGGTACGGAGGCTACCCGCACCCAGAGCCCCGCCCGTTCCTCGGAACGGGGTGCCAAATGCACAGAAGGGGAGAAGAAGAAAAAGAAGAAGAAGAGCTCCAAGGAGCTGCCGGAACGATTGAGCACAGGGGACGCGGCTGCTCCCCAGATGCAAGAAACATGGGGCAATCGGCCCCAGTTGGGACCGACGGGCGCGGCACCTCAAACGCTCCCCCCGCAGCAGACGGCACTGCCTACACCGACGGTTCCGCCTCTTCTACTTACCCTCCCAACGCCGGCACCCATTGAAGCGTGGTCCCAGGTGCACAGACAGTACCGTTCAAGATCCAGATCGCCATGGTACTGGGATGAACGTGGCACCCTGCTACGGTTCCATAGGGAACGGAGATCCAGATCGCCATGCTCCTGCTGTTCCCCCTATAACCCTAGGGATAGACATCTTGAATATACATGCTCACAGGGATACCGCTACCGTCCCCCAGTCCCTCGCCCTACGTGCATCGGATGGACTTTGATGCCCTAGCGCATTCTAGCCTGGAGCACCCGTATGTACCACGCATGACTTCGCTCCATGGCATTAACTCAGGAGAATAAGGCCAGAATAGAAGACCTACCATTTGACTGCAAAGGGCTCTTCGCCGCATCTACTCTGAAAAAGATCAAAGAGATGAATCAGACGACTAGGTCTACAGGGGTAATACGTGCCACCCGCAAAAGACCCTACCCCACGCAGAGCCCCAACTTCTTCTCACCCAGAAGGCCCGCTTATACCTCGTACAGTTACAATATGGGGAAGCGGTCTCAACAGCAGGGCACAACACAGTACCACCAACTGCAAGGGTCTCAACAATGCAAAGCCTTCGATAGACAAAGAGGCAGGGGTAAGCCATCCCCTAATCATCATCGGGACAACAACCTAAGTCCCGCTTTTTCTGGTGCCTGTGGAGCAGGGAGTGAATCCCAAGAGTGAGAATAGGCGGAGCTCTCTCAAAGAACAGAGTTACTGATAAGTAACCTTTATTTAACAAACACCTCATTACAGGTAACACCTCAGGACTGCAACAAGGAAAAATTCCTTAAAATACTATACACCGTCCTAGCAGACTTAAAATGAACAATTAAACACTGAGTCCCTCTAGGAGCTGGCAATCTCTGAATATACGAGAATTGCCAAAGAGGAAATTTAATACCCAATATGTCATGTAAAAATTACTGAATGGCATACTTAGAATCCCAGCAGGGGAAAAATCCGTTAGGAAGAGGGAGAATTTTTAAAAGGACTGCTTTTTCATTTACAGTCAAATTTTGGAGGTGGTAGCTCTCCCTGTATCCCCCCCCTAACTTATTCCCCTGAGATATAGTCCTTGAGATTGGTGGTACAACCTCTGTATCTCTATCACACGGTACAGGTTGGGGGCGATCTCCCCGTCGAACATGCATGCATAGAAGGGGGAGGCATGCAGGATACGTGCGTCGTGGCTCCGCCCCGACTGGCCTGTGTAGACATCTATGAACAGGTCCCTATGATCCACCATGGCCTGCAGATTGATGGAGAAGGCCTGTTTTCGGTTCATGTATTCAATCTTTGCATGAGGGGGCCATATGATGGGGATGTGGGTGCTGTCAATAGCCTCGATGCAATGTGGGAACGCCATTTTCTCGAACCCACGCATCATCTCCTTGGGGTCACGAAGCTGGATGACCCGCTCCAAGAGGAGCTCCATGAGCAGGTCACACACATCATGCAGGGCCCTGTTCACGGTGGCGGTGCCCACCCCGAACTGCTCCCCCATGCTCCTACAGGAATCGGGGGTGGCCAGCCACCACACCGCCATGGCCACGCGCATTCCTGGTGGCAGCGGGAAGCGCATGTTCATCTCCCGCTTCCGGAGGTGTGGGTTGAGGAGCTCCCCCAAGCGAGTCATGAGGGAGCGGGGCATCCGGAAGTGGTCCAACCATTCCCCATCCATCCAGGTGGCCAACATGTTCTCCCACCAGTCGTTGGTGCGGGAGCACGACCAGTGCTGTCGCAGGGTTGGTAGGGTCACGTGGCGGGCGTACACGTTGAGGGTCCGTCGGGACAAGATCAGCTGGCCTTGCTGGGACACTGTGGAGCCCAACGGTACGGTGTCGGACGGTCGCCCACCTTGCCCTCGCACGATCGCCGCCCTCCTGAAGTTTGCTGCCCTCCGCCTCCGTGCCCCCAGGAGGACAGACTGTCAACCCAGCAGGTTGAGCAGGGCTAGCTGCTGTAGCAGCATGCACAGCAGCAGGAGGGGTGCGCCCAGGAGGTGCAGCAGCACATCCCTGGACTGTGGGTACTTGTCCCCCGGCAGCATGGTTCTGCAGCTCCCCACTCCAGGCCACCCTTCGCTGGCACGGGCCATGGCCACAGCATGCTCCGCTGTATGACCTGTTCCCACGGCCCACTGTCCCCTGGTACCGCAGGAGCTCCTCTGTGTCCACCCAGCCCGGTGTCGCTGTTCTCTGTGTGCTGCTCAACCCCGTGCTACAGCCCCTCCGCCCCACGCCCGACTGCCTGCAGCAGGTCCCTTATGTACTGTGTAACCGGGTGGAGGCAGGGCTTACACTAAGGGTGTGCTGGGGCTGCCACCAGGTGCTGGGTCCGGCTGCTCATTCCAGTGAGTGCACCGGCTGCATGCCTGCCGGGGGGGTGGGGGAGATGGGACCACGCGCACCCCAGGGTACTCCTGCCTCTGCACCCGCACTACAGTCCCCCCTACCAGGGTCTGCCTTTGCATGCTGCAGCTGTGTGTAGTGTGGATACAATGCCTGGCTCAGCTCCTTGGCCTGGCACGGTGCCCGGCCATGGCCTCCTTCATCTCTCGGCACCTGTGCTGCATTCCTTCTGTCCTGTGTGTGGGTTGCAGCTCCCTGTCCCCAGCAGCCTGGCCTATCTCTGGCATGCAAGGCCGCCTGTGGCCGAGGGTAGCCACTCGTTATGTGCTCGTCCCAGTCGCTGCAACCCTCCATCTCCCGCCTGTTGCTTCACTGGAGTGGGCCCCACTTCTGCCATGGCCAGTCGTTCTATGGGGCCCTCAGCTGGGGATGTACGGGAGGGGTGGTTGCCCTGTGAGGACATGCTGTTGGTGGTCCTCTGGCTGAGCCCCAACGTGCAGCTATTGGTGGGCGACCCCCTGTCGGTGGAGGATGGCTTCCGGCTCCTGTCGCGGTACATGTGGAGGATGGGTCACCTCCAGCATGCTGGGGCCATTCCCTCGAGCTCGGCTTCACCCCCCTGTGGCAGCCTCCCTGGGGGAACCTGCCTGCTGTTGTCATGCCGTGGACCGCTGTGGTGTTAACGGCGGCTTGCCTGCTGACGGAGCTACCTGGGTTCGGCCTCGTCTTGCTGTCTGGGAGTCCCCTGGTTGCTGTCCTGTACACCGGCAGCCTCCTGCATGCCCGCGGCATCCCACGTTCACCCTCGGATGTGGGGGCCCTCCTACGGGACGTGGGCTTGCTGTCCCCCGTGGTTGGTGGCCCGCTCCAGACCGGGGACCCCTCCGCTGCAGAGCTCGTCACCACCCTTCGATCGGTGAGGGACCTTCCAGCTGGGCGGGCTGCGGCCGCTGGAGAGGATCTCCTCCTTTCCTGCTTCCTGGTGGATGCTCATATGCGTTCTCGAGACTTCCGAAGGGGCCTGTTCGCCTGGGAGGGTCTAGTGCTGGGGTCAGCGTCCTGGGAGCGCTCACCGGATCGTTCATGAGTGGCCCCTCGCCGCTACCCGCTCGCAGCCACCCCGGTGCCCTGGACGGTGCATTGCCTCGCCCCACCCCCACCCCTGTGCCTCCGATCAGGCTGTGTGCTGCCGTCTGCATCGCTGCTGGCTGCCGCCTGGTTCCCTGGACCACATCGCCCTGTCTGGGTGACCGCTGCTTCTTCCCGCTGGGACTGCCCTGGTGCCCTTGCCCACTCTGCGTGGGCGCACCTGTGCCCTCCTGTTGTGCTTCTCTTGCCCGTCCATGGGTCCACCTGCACCCCTCTGCTCTGCCTCTCTGTGCTTGGGAGACCTCGTTCCCGCGGCACCAATAAATTGCTGTTTTGTGATGGTCTGTTCTGCCTTGCTTCTCTTGGTTCTATGGCAGCTGGGTGCCCCTTCACCTTGGCGGCCCTCCTGCCCTCATCTGTTTGGTTGTGTGCAGGGGGTGTGCTTGGTGTATACTGGTGGACTCCAGGCCTGTGTGGTGTGAGCTAGTTGTGTGGTGTGTGTTCCCCTGGTGGGTTCCCTGCTGGGTGCTGCTGCCTGGGTTGGCTCTTGGGGTGGTATAGGCGGTGGGCAGTCGGCCGGGCACCCCCTGGCCTCGCCTGTGCATTGGTGTGGCCCTGCCCCTCACCTCCGCTCCCCTCTGCTGTCACCCCCTGTTGGTGCAGGCCGTCTGTGGTGATGGCGATGGATGAGCAGTGGCACTATGGGCGCTGGGCGGCTGTGAGTGAGTAGGGGTTGTGCAGGCCCCGGCCTTTGGTCCAACCGATCCCCCTTTGTCATGCTTCTGGCGATCTTGCACCTGGGCGCGATGGTGCAGCAGCTGGAGTGGGTGGCATGGGACATGCGGGTGGCGGGCCGGCTGTTCGATGACATCCATGAGCGTGCTGCCTGTTTCCTGGGCCCTGTGCCTGTGTTCCTCCGTGGGGGATTTTGTTCCTTGGCTGCTGGGGCTGGCTCTGATCGCTGTCTCCTCTCCCTCTGTCCCATTCAGTGCAAGCCATGATCGCGGAGCGGACCCGGGAGCAGGGGGAGTTGATGGAGCTCCTCCTGCACGTCCTGGAGCAGGTGCACCGACTGGACCCCACACAGGCCGAGTGCTGGCGCCGGGAGCAGGGTCGCTGGCCCCATTGACTGGGTGTTGTCCCGGGCCTGCCACTGTTGGTGCTGCCCCCCCTTCTGTTACCCCCTGTTGCTGGTTCCCCCTTTCATTAAAGGCGTTTGTGTTCCTTCCCGGTGTGTCCGTGTTGTGCTTTGCTTTGACCTCTCCCTTTGTGCGGGTGCCTCTGGGGGGGTGTTGGGGGGTTGCCTGTGTTGTGTGGGTGCCCTCCCTCCCTTGCCCCCCATGGGCTGTGTGCCCGTCTCTGTGTGCTTCAGTTGCCTACTGTGTGTGGGCCGATCTGCTGTGTGTGGGAGGGGCAGGGGGAGCTGGCGATGGGCTGTCCGGGCTCTGTGCCGGGGCTGTGTGAAGCTGGCACCTTTGTGGCGACTGGCATCCCTTCTCCCTTCCGCCCTGCCCGCGTGGGTCCTGGCGGCTCGGGGGCAGGGCCGTGTTGTGCGGCTTCGTTTGCCCTCGGTGGACCATGTTGTGCTGTCGCTGTGACGGGCAGGGCTTCCCCGCCGGTCCCGGCTGTCCATGTACTTGCACGGGTGTTTGCTGGCTGCTTCCCGGGATGGGTGTTTGGCCACTGGGTGTTTGCCGGCCCCTCCCCTTCCCATGCCCTCCAGTGGCACTGTCCATGTAAATGTCTTCCTGCTCGGCGCTGCCGGGTGTTCACTGGGTGTGCTCACCACCCCATCCACACCCATCTCCACCCATCGGCGCTGCTGTGCCGTTCATGTAAAAAAGGTCATTGACCAGTCAGCCTGACTTCAATACCTGGGAAGATACTAGAACAGCTTATAAAACCATCAATCTATACGCACATTGATGTCAGTGATTACTTGTAGCCAGCATGGATTTGTCAGGAAGAAGTCATGCCATACTAATCTTGTTTCATTTTTTGGTAGAGTAACTAGCTTAGTGGATGAGGGGAATGTTGTGGATATAATATCTTGATTTCAGCAAAGTGTTTGGCAAACTTTCATACGAGATCCTCATTGACAAGCTTGTAAAGTGTTGGCTGGAGAACACTACAAGGTAGTGTTGAAGGACTGTACTCAGAGTGCTCCTCATCCAGCTGGTGAGAGGTATCAAGTGGGGTTCTAAAGGGCTCTGTCATGGATTTAGTGCAATTCATGATCATTATTAGAAGTGGGATGAAGGAGTGAAGGGTAGGGCTGTAGCGGTATGCCGCCGCGGCAGCTGTTACCGACGGAAACCCCTATTCCGCATATCGTGGCACAGTTCGGCAGAGGCAGCTTTCTGAGGGCTGCGGCTGCGGTTTGTCGCTAATGGTACCGTGGCATTGGAACTGGCGAACGGAAGCGAAACTTGTGCGGATTCCCATAATAAGCGGCGCCAACTCCCCTTTCCGTGGTCCGCGGAATCTTTGTGGTTATCTGGTAATTGTATCATGTTTCCGCCACCCG
>QEPC01000600.1:271470-295460 GCA_003113815.1 Sphenodon punctatus
ATACATTCCGCATCTGCGAATTCTTGTAGCGAAAGAAACGCAGAATCGCGGAGTACCACGCGGAATTCTGCGAGGCGCAGCGTGGGATGCCGAGGTTTAGGAATGGAATCGCGGAGCGGTAACAGCTGCTGCCGCATCATCCCTAGTGAAGGGAATACTTATCAAGCCAGTTCTTTCAGTACCTTCACGTGTAAGTCTAATGACTGAGGACTATAGAAGAACTAGAAAAGGTACAGAGAAGGGCAACAAAAACGATAAGAGGTATGGAACGGTTTCTGTATGAGGAGAGGCTTGATTGGTTAGGGCTCTTCAGTTTGGAAAAGAAATGACAGAGGGGATACAATAGAATTTTATAAAATCATGAGTGGTGTGGTACCGTTATTTACCTTCTCAGATAGTATGAGTACTAGGTGACAATCCATGAGACTGTCAACAGATTTAAAACAAATAAAAGAAAGTATTTATTCACTCAGTGCACAATTAACTTGTGGAATTTGTTGCCAGAGGATGTGGTCAAGGCCAGTAGTATAGTTGGGTTTAAGAAAAGAATTGGATGAGTTCTTGGCGGGTAGGTCTTTTATTGGCTATTAGCCAAGTAGGTTTGGAGGATGTAACTAGGGCTGAAGTGGCAACTCCTTTCTCCGCTCCACTATTTCATTCCACCTTTTCGGAATTGCCCATGACTTTCTGCAGCTTTTCCATCGGCATTCCGCTAATTCAGAAACTGTCGGAGCAATTTCAGAAACTGTTGGAACAAACATTGTTCTGCTATTTTTGCAGCCGGTGGAAGTAGCAGAACGGAAGTAGCAGAACAGCAGAAGTAGCAGAATGAAAGTAGCTGAATGAACGTCTCTATTGCACCGTGCCGCTCATTGCAGAAGAACTTTTTCTGTCAGAAAAAGCTACCGCAGTGTCTTGCCATTTCAGCCCTAGACATAACCTCTGCCTGTCGGGAGGTGGGAGTGAACAACAGAGAATAGATTGCTCCATTATGACCTGTTGAGTACTTCTCTCAAGTGAATGAGATTGGCCACTGTCAGAGACAGGATGTTGGGTTTGATGGACCATTGGTCTGATAGAGTAACTAGCTTAGTAGATGAGGGGAACGCTGCAGAGAGAGGTATAAAGATATAAGGAGCTGCCTGAGTCAGACCAATGGTCTATTTTAGCCCATAATTGTCACAAACTGTCACGGCAGCAGGGTTTAAAATCTGGCTCTCCAGGGCCTCTGACAAAGGCTCACCCAGGCATGCCACCAGAGATCCTGAACTGGAGATGCTGAGAATTGAACTTGGGACCTTATACATGCAAAGCATGTGCTGTACCACGTGAGCCACGGTAGGTAGTGGAGTACCCCAGGAATCTGTACTCAGACTGGTGTTGTTTAATATATTAATAAATGATCTGGAGACGGGAGTAAAGAGTGAGGTGATCAAATTTGCAGATGACATAAAGTTATTCATGGTAGTTAAAACCCAAGTGGACTGTGAAGAATTGCAGGAGGATTTTGCAATACTAGGTGGCTGGCCATCCAATGGCAGATGAAATTGAATATAGACATGTGAAAAGTGATGCACATAGGGATAAATAACTCGAACTATAGGTATACAATGCTGAATTCTAAATTAGGAGTTACCACTCGGGAAAAGGACATTGGTGTCACTGTGGACGATACACTGAAATCCTCCACTCAGTGTGTGGTGACAGTAAAAAAAGCAAACAGAACGTTAGGAATCATTTGGAAAGGGGATAGAGAATAAAACTGAAAATATAATGCCTCTATATAGATCTGTGGTACAACTGTAACTGGAGTACTGTGTGCAGTTCTGGTCGCCCCATCTCAAGAAAGGCATAGTAGAACTAGAAACAGTACAGAGAAGGGCAACAAAAATGATCAAGGGTATGGAACGGCTCCTATGAAGCTGTATGAAAAGAGGCTTGATAGGTTGGGGCTCTTCAGTTTGGAGAATAGATGATTGAGAGGGGATATGATAGAAGTTTATAAAATCATGAGTGGTGTGGAACACGTAAATAGGGAGCAGTTACTTATCCTTTCTAACTACTAGAACAAGGGGAGACTTCGTGAAATTAACTGGCAGCAGATTTAAAACAAATAAGAGAGTATTTTTTACTCCGCGCACAATTAACTTGTGGAATTTACTGCCAGAAGAAGTGGTCAAGGCCGGTACTGTAGCTAGTTTTTAAAAAGGGACTGGATAATTTCTTGGAGGATAGGTCCATTAATGGCTATTTGGCAAGTAGGTTTTGGGGACATAACCTCTTACTGTTGGGGGCTGGAACAACAGAGAATGGATTGTCCATTGTGACCTGCTAGGTACTTCTCCCAAGAGACCGAGATTGGCCAGTGTCGGAGACAGGATGCTGGACTTGATGGACCATTGGTCTGACCGAGTACAGCACTACTTATGTTCTTATGTCCCATTATGGCACTTCATATGTTCTTATCATATAAAACTGGGAGGGGTAGTTAACATCTTGAAAGGTAACAGAGTTCAAAAACATCTTGATAGTTTGGAAATCTGGGCTGAAATCAACATAATGAAATGAAAGAGATAAATACAGAGTTCTGCATTTTGGGAGGGAAAAACTAATGCACAAGTATAGGATGGGTAATACCTGACGTGGTGACAGTAGCACATGTGAAAAGGCTCTAGCGATTGTGGTTGATCACAAATTGAAGATGAGTCAGCAGTGTGTCATGGCTCCAAAAAAGGCTAATGCAATTCTAAGTTGCATGAATAAAGGCATTGTTTCCAAGTCACCAGAAGTAATAATTCTGCTGTATTTAGCACTCATCAGCAAGTTGGCTTCAGAAGAGGGCAACAAAGATGATCAAGGATTTGGAAGGCAAGTTTTATGGGGAAAGGTTGAGGGAACTCTGTATATTTAGCCTAGTGAAGAGAAGACTAAGGGGAGACGTGAGAGCAGTCTTCAGATATTAAAGAAGATGGCAAGGAACTGTTCTTAATTGCTACAGTTGGGAGGGCTAGAAATAATGGGCTCAAATTATAGGAAGGTAGGTTTCAATTTAATATTAAGAAAACATACTGAGGGTAAGAGCCTTGCAGCAATGGAACAAGTTATCTATGGTGAATGTGGGCTGTCCATCACTGGAGGTTTTAAAAAGGAGGCTTGACAGCCATCTGTTGGGGGTGTTGTAGCTGTAGTCATCCTGCATCCAAGCAGGGGTTTTGACTAGATGACCCATGAGGTCTCTTCCAATTGTACAAGTCTATGACGATGTGATATAGGTAAAGAAACTTTATTTTCAATGTTTTTGAGATTATTGCAAACAGTAGTGAGACCTTTATGCAGTTGAGATAAAAATCTTATACAGTTATTTGAAATATGTTCAAACTTTTTTGTTATATTTTTAAAGACTCCTGTTAACAAAAGTAAAATTTGGTACTGTGGATGAAGATGCAGAAAGCTGTATGGTGGCGATTAAACAATACCTTCCCAAAGGACTGTACATAGATCCCTATGAATTGACATCTCTACAACAGCATAATCTAACTGAGGTATGTTCTCCAGGTGGTCAAGTGGAGGTGGTTCAAACAAGGTGAGCCAATTCTAGGAGGAAACAAAATTATTGCTAGAAAGAAAGAACACAGTGGGAAGTTTCTGAAAATAAATGGGAGTTAGGTGCCTAAGTGACACTTATGCCTTTGAAAGTCTTGCCTATAATGGGTTAAATCTTTCTTCAATTCACTACTCCCTGCTAGTGATAAATGCTCCCTGACATGCAGAGAAGCGCCTCATATAAAGTACTTTTTCTAGTATTGGAAAAGCTGCTGTTACCTGGATTCAAGGATGAACTTTTGCCGATTAAATCTTTTGTCCCCTGGAAGAGTTTTCAAGTACTGGTAGTTATTTAAAAGAACCATTCCACAATATTATGTTTGACACTCCTCTTGTTTTACATGAAAACTGTGTAATACTTGTTTTTGGTTAAGACTAATTCATCTAGCATAAAACATTTTACTTAGCAGTTCTCTAAATGGGCATGTCTGCTTTGAATCCCGTCAGTTGTAGATGTCTGGTGAGGTGGGCTTCAGATGACATAGAACTGGGAGGGATAGCTAACACCTTAGAAGACAGAAATAAAATTCAAAATGATCTTGACAGGATGGAAAACGGGGCCGAAACTAACAAAATGAAATTTAGCATAGATAAATGTAAAGTTCTGTATTTAGATAAGAAAAATCAAATGTATAAGTATAGGATGGAGAACACCGGGCTTGGCAGCAGTACTTGAGAAAGGGATCTAGAGGTTGTTGATCACAAACTGAAAATGAGTCAGCAGTGTGATGCAGCTGCAGTAAAGGCTAATGCAATTTTAGGCTGCATTAACAAGCATAGTATCCAGGTCACGAGAAGTAATAGTTCCATTCTATTCTGTGCTGGCCAGACATCATCTGGAGTAGTGTGTCCAGTTCTGGATACCGCATTTTAAGAAGGACATCGACAAATTGGAACAGGTTCAGAGGAGGGTGACGAAAATGGTCTGGGATCTAGAAACCAAGTCCTATGCGGAAAGGTTGAAGAAGCTGGGTATGTTTAGCCTAGAGAAGGGTAGACTAAGAGGAGTCATGATAGCGGTCTTCGAATATCTGAAGGGCTGTCACAGAGATGATGGCAAAGACTTGTTCTCTGTTGCCCCTAAGGACAGGACTCAAAGTAATGGGGTCAAATTACAAGAAAGCAGATTTTGGTTAAACATTAGGAGGAAATGGCTAATGGTAAGAGCTGTTAGGCAGAGGAACAAACTGTCTAGGGAGGTGGTGGGTTCTCCTTCATTGGAGGTTTTAAAACAGAGGCTGGACAGCTGTCTGTCAGGGATGCTGTAGCTACAGTTTTCCTGTATTGAGCAGGGGGTTGGACTAGATGACCTCTGAGGTAACCTAACTCTGTGATCCTGTAACAGTTGAACTTCTCCCTCAATGTACTACTGAGAAAACAGTATAGTTGTATGAACATCTTTTGAATATGAGACTAGCCAATAATGGGTGAAAACAGAAGTGACAGTTCCCGCTGCTTCACGAACTTACCCGGTGGGAGCCGTCATTCCAGCGTGGATCCAGCCTGGCCACCAAACAAACATGATAGCAGCTGGGGAAGGGGCGGGGAGATGCATGAGCATGTGTCAGTGTGGCCCTGCACTGCCCTGCATGAAGTGGCCCGCCCCACCGGCTGACAGGCAGCTATGGCGGTCAACGATGAATACCATGGCACCTGTCCCCCACCACCACCATTCCAGGCCATGTTAAGTAAAGTGGGCTTTCAGGCATGAAAGTCTGCTTTACTTCGGGTCTGGCGGCCGTTTCTCGGCCATATCGACGTTTACCCTGGGCTGTGACTCGGGGATTTCTCCCAAGTTATAGCCTGGACTAAGTGCCTAGACCGCCTGGGAAATGGCCTGGGCTAACATCTGATGGCACTTTCAGAAGTGATGGTGGCCCGTGGTTCCATGTGGGTTGAAGCATGGAAATGCAGATTATCGTCACGTCTGAAAACACCCAGTGTACCTATATTTAGAAGGTGGGAAGGGGCTCGGATATATGTGGGCCGAGCTCTCCTTGAAAGCTGCGTGACTGAGGATTGAAACCATCCTGCTTCCCCTTCAGGTACAACGTTCATAAGGGAAGCAAGCTGCCTGAAGACGGCAGCCATCAGATGGCATGGACCGTGTCGCCATGGCCACAAAGCTCTGCTGTCCTGAAAGAGCTGCCATCTTATTGCTGCTGCTTTTAGCCCTTCCTTCTATTAATGCCTTGGTTCTCTCATTGTATTTTTATGAGGATATATTTGTCTTTTATAGAGCTATTTCATGTGTAGGGAAAATGGGAAGGATTGGTGTTGGTGGGGTAGTTTGGGCAGACTCCCTTTGGTGAGAGATGGGGGAGTGGGAAGGGGACAGATTGTGTTGCTTTATAGTTTAGCCATGGCCTCTCTCTGAGGGGTGGGTACTNGAGTGGGAAGGGGACAGATTGTGTTGCTTTATAGTTTAGCCATGGCCTCTCTCTGAGGGGTGGGTACTAGACTGGGGAAGGGAATTCCTCCAAGTGAGAGTTGGAGGAATGGGAGTGGGAGGGTTGGGCTGGTGGGGGATTGTGGGGTAGAGAATGTATTTATATGTACTTTTGAATTGATGTTGTGCTAAGGGGATTTGCGGTCTGAATGGTTTGGTTGGGGTGGGATATAGCCACGACCCTTCTGTGAGAGGGTGGGGTATGAGCTTGTGGGGGAAGTGCCTGGGTGGGACTGGGAACTCTCTTGTGTGAGAGGCAAGAGAGTGGGAATGGGTGGACTGGGAAGAGGGGTGTGTTCTGGTTTTGGATGCTTGGGTATGGGGAGGGGTGGGATTGGTGTTGTATGTATGACTTGTTTCAATTACTACAAGCTGTTGGGGGTGGGATTTATTTAATATGTTTTACATATATTTCCCCCACCCCCAATTACTATAGGCTGTTGAGGGGGTGGGATTTATTTAATATGTTTTACATATTTTATTTTTTTCCCCAATTGTAAGCCACCCTGAGCCAAATTTTGGAATAGTCAATAAGTCAATAAATAATAATAATTTTAAAAAGGGGGAAATGCAGCTCAGATGATTACAGAGCAATTGATCTGACCTCAGAGTAGGAAGGTCTTGGAACAAATATTGAACAAGAGATCAATTAAAGGCATGCAGATTAATGGGAAATGGGAAGAAATATGTAACGGGGAGAAACTGCACCCCTTGTATCTGAACCCCCCCGAAAGGCAATAGACTTGGTTCAGTATATTTCATGGTGTGGTTCATTTGCTTCAGGGAGGATTTCACTCCATACCAGGGTAGCTGGAACTTAGTACAAAACAAACACAAACAATTCTCTTTAGAATTTTAGAAATTCTCTTCAGGGCATCCTTGCATTCTCTTTCTCTGGTCAGGACCTAGGCTTTGGTCCCTTTCTCCCTTCGGCTCCCTGCTCAGCGCTCCTAGTTTGGGTATTGTTCTGCTTCAGCCAATCAGAAGGCAGATCTCATATTATGAAACTTTGCAGGCAGACCAGGAGACATCCCCTCCCTGCAGTTTCCAGTTTGAGTTCTTCCTTCAGACTGGGTGGATGCAGATCACATTTTTCTCCAGGATTTGGATTTCAGGGGCCTAGTATACTTGCTCTCTCTCCTCTCTACGCAATTGGAGTGGATCAAGCTGAGAGTGACTCTGCTTGCCCCCCTCCTTTTCTAGGAGGCAAATAGCAGGAGATGTCGGTCCCTGCAGACAGGAGCGGCGTTTCAGTGCTGCCGCCTGGCAGGAGCCACAAGCAGCGGGCTTCCACCCAGGGGCACTGGACTGGCCAGCTGCTCCAGGACCGGAGAGTTAAGTAATTTCCCCTCCCTGACTCTGGTCTACCCCTGCCCGCAACCACGCCCCACCTATAGCTGGGAGTGAAAGGGGGCAGTGGAGAGGAGCTCTCGCTCCAAGAAGTCCCCTCCCCTCCAGGAGGGCTTTTTCCCCGTCCCTGGTTGCTATCCCCAGCCAGGGAGGAAAGAATAAATTGGAGCCCTTGCTCCATAAGGCCCCTTTGGTCTTACCAGGGAAGGTCTAAAGTCCCTGGGGCTCTGCAGGGGGATCTACTTCGGGGATGGGGTCCTGAGACACTGGGGCTTGATTTGTGGCCCCTCCCCCCCCCCAGTCCACGTGGATCAAGGGCGTGGCCATTTTGGCCAGCCTGCATGTGCCCTTGAGTGGTGACGGTCATGTTCCCCATGAGGTCACCATGGGCACCGCCATTTTAGTTGCTCAGTCTGCATGTGCTCTAGAGTGCTGGTGGCCATGTTAGCCATGACTTAAGCCTGGGTGCCGCCATTTTAGGTCATATACAGGGCACCACCATCTTGGGCAGGGGACAGTGTGGCCTCTTTTTAGTGAGCGCAGCAACAGAGCAAGAAGGAGCCTATTCCCTGACCCAGGCAAGTTAGAGGCCCGGGGTGGTGGGGGGTGGGGGAGCAGTGGGCCAGCTTTAAAAATAACAACATTAAACCTGACATACCTGCCTCTGATAACTTACAGAAACATGAGGACCACAAGATCATCTGAAGGTGGCTACACAGAGAGGCCAGCCTCACCCTTATCCCTGCTTAAGAAGTCAGGTGACAAGATCAAGAACACAGGCACTAACATAAGCCCATACGGCCCACCACGGCCCACCACGGAGGAAAGAGACCTGGACGGAGATCAGATTTCCTCGCCAGGCCTGCCAATGTTCATACCAATATCGCCCCCTCAACCAAGCCAGCACCACAAACCAATATGTTTTCGTGTCTTGTGCAAACAGTCGACAAACTGCGGGACCAGGTCCAGAAGCTGTCCGTCACGGACAATGATGGGTGTAGTGACACCTTCAAAGGCAACTTGAAGGATACTGATCATGAATTACAAGGAGAGCAATCAGAGGACCAGTGCTCCTATTCAGAGATTATAAGAGCCTTGGAGTGGAAGGGATACAAAATAAAACACCCAAAGGAGGACAAGCGTGACACCGTCCCTAAAAGATCAGGATGAAGGCCCACAGGGCTCGAGTCCTCCGCAGATTCTGATTCCTCCACAGAGAAGGGCGGAATTTCTGAGGAGGAAATAGTCTTGGACAATGAGCATCAGGAGCAGCTTTTCTACCCAGTGGTGTTATCAAAGATCCTGACCAAAGTCATGGAAGTTCTTAGACTCCTGAACCAGGGTACCCAGGACGACCAGATGGAATCAACGGCTGAGAGGCACAAGTACCTCCTTCCAGAGAAGAAGCGGAACCTAGCCCTCCTGATCCCCCCCATCCTTCTACAAAATTCTCAAGTCAGCATGGGAGCATCCCACCAGGAAGTCAAGGGGATACAAGCTCCTGGTTAACCTCTACCCTTTTCAACAGGACAAATGTGTTCAGTTCACCCTTCCAACAGTGAACCGAGGACTAGCGGCACTAGCAAAAAAATTGGCAGCCCCTCTGATTGGAGATCCCATGCCCAGAGACCAAATGGACCGGGCGATCGAAGCCTCACTCAAATGCTCATATGAAGCAATAGCAGCGGGGCTTAAACTTTCTACAGCCATCACGCTAGTCAGCCAGGCAATCATGGCTTGGTCCGACGAGGCAAGTGACCTGAACGTCTCAGTAACTCAGCACGATGCCTTGATGAACAGAATTATCGCAGCCACGGCATACATTGCAGACACATCCCTCAACGCTATGAGAATGGGATCACATGTCACAGCAGCAAACATGACAGCAAGGCGATGCCTGTGACTCTGCAGCTGGGTGGGCAACCTGGCAGCAAAGACAACCTTGCTGGTGGATCCCTTCACAGGAGACAAATTATTCGGCCTCACATTGGACAAGATAGCCAAGGAGGCAAAAGATTAAAAAGAAAAAGCCACTCGTTCATGCCAACAACAAAAAGAAGTTCTTTTCCTTTCATCACGACTCATACCCACATAACTCGTATAGAAAGAGCAGCTGAGGTGTAAATGTATGCAAATTAGTTGCTGGTGATTAAGCCTTAGTGCTTGGTGTGTAAGCTGGCTTGTATTCTGTGTCTTTTGTGTGTCATTAGCATTCCCTGTAGAACCCCTTTTGCACCCTGAGGTTATTCCTCGGTTACCCAGGGGACCCTCCCGTGCCTGGTGCTTCCCTACAACACAGTGCACCCCCTTTTCTGGGAATTCGATTACTCCCTCCCACTGTGTTAGTCAGTGTGTGCTATTGTATCCTGCTATTCACTCTCTCTCTCCAGCCAGCTGGGAAACGACACCCCTGCCCTGTGATGACAGTTTGGCGTTGCCTATATTGGGCTAGCCAATTAACAACCTGAGGGGTCCCGTTATACCTTAAGAGATCTACTGGCTATTGTTCCCTGTGGACTCCTCCTTCCCCTCCCCCTCCAACCCAGGCACCCAGAGGGCGAGGTGGACCCAAGCCCTTGGGGCCAAGTCTACTCAGTGACGTGCCAGACAGCCCTCCTGGGCAGACCCCCCTGGCTCAGGCAAAGGCTGTCACGTTTCACCCAGGTTTGAAACAGGACAATATTGGACTCCTGGGTAAAAGCAATAGTAACTGGGCCAGATCGGACTGACCAAGTGGCCACCAGGAAAGTTCGTACAATCTCCTGTGTCCAAGAACCCGGAGAAAAGAGCTCAAATGGCAGAAGCCATAGGGCACCTAAAAGACCTGGGAGCAGTTGACTCGGTACCCATCAACCAACAAGGACGGGGCCTTTATTCCATCATCTTCCTGATGCCCCAAAAGAACAGAGAGTCCAGAGCAGTTCTCAATATGAAATTCCTGAACCGTTTCACGTGTTACAAACAATTCAAATGGAAACCCTGAAGTCCATACTCCTTGCACTGGACTGGCTGATGTTCATAGACCTACCTACACGTTCCAGTTGGAGACAGGCACAGATCACTGCTTCACTTCTGTTACAAGGGAGCACACTGGCGATATACTGCGCTGCTGTTTGGCTTGGCTACAGTGCCCCGTATCTTCACGAAGGTCCTCACCTCTCTAATAGTGGAACTACAGAAGCAAGCAATTCATGCCTACCCGTACCTGGACAACATACTTCATCGCTCCAATTCATTCCACGAAGCGAAGAGCAACCTCTCCAGGACACTAGACTGTCTCCAGCAACATGGCTTCGTAGTCAACTTATCAAAGAGTCAGTTACGCCTGTGTCAACAGCTTCAACATCTTGGGGTCAACATAGACACTCAGAGGGACCTGGTATCGGTCTTAGAGGAGCGCCAGAAGAAAATCATAGTGTCAGTCTTGAGGCTGTTACAATGCCAAATGTCCCTCATGACCCTAGCCCAGATCCTAGGATCTCTGGTAGCCTGCATAGGCCAAGTGCAATGGGCATGAATGCACCTACAGTCTCTCCAGAACATCCTCCATCCTCCAACAAACAAAACAATAACAATTTCAGGCGCCTTTTGGGAATTCATGGGCCTCCAAAACCCGATTTACAATAGGAGTCCCCCCACCACCACCCCCATGATGGAGCCCAAACAGCTGTCCATCACAACAGATGCCAGCCTCAGAGGTTGGAGAGCCAGACTAGCCGACAAGGGTGTGCAGGGAAGATGGTCTGAAAGAGAGGCAAGCTACAGCATAAACCTCCTGGAACTTCAGGTGATACACCTGGCACTTCAGGCGTTCAAGCAGAGAATTCAGGGCAGCCGCATCCTAATACAGATGGACAACATCACAGTGATGGCATATGTGAATTACCAGGGGGGGTTCCAGATCAAAAGCCCTACAACTCAAAGCACAGACACTGTTCAGATGACTCAAACCCAGAATACGGTCAGTAAAGGTGATCCACATTCAGGGAGTTGACAACCTAGAGGCTGATTGGCTGAGCTGCAGGGACACAGGCGAATGGGAGCTCCACGCACAGGAGTCCCACGATGTGGTGCAGGTAATGGGGCAACCAACACTAGACGCATTCATATTGAAAGATAATCGCAAGACACCGAGTTACTTCTCCAGGAGGAAAAACTCAGGGGGGCTCTGGCCATAGACAACCTGCAGCAGAAATGACCACGAGAACTACTCTACTCCTTTCCACCAGCAGCAATACTTGGCAGGGTGCTCCACAAGATCAGAGCAGAGTGAGCAGAAGTTATCCTCATTGCACCTTATTGGTCCAGGAGACTCTTGTTCTCTGACCTTGTCGCACTCAAGACACAGCCACCGCTCATGCTGTAGACGTATCCGGACCTGCTGAGGCAAGGGCCCATAACATACCCCGACCCACAACACTTACAGCTAATGGCGTGGAGACTGAGAGGAGCTTCCTAGCAGCAGCAGGCTATTCCGACAGGGTGTTGCAAACCCCCATGACCTTACGAAGGGGCTCCACCAACAGAATATATTCAGCTGCCTGGAAACGCTTCTTCAAATGGCGTCAGGACAGAGACGTAGGCAATGACACTCAACGTATCCCAGAAATAATGGAATTCCTTCAGGATGGCATAGACCTAGGACCCAGGCCAGCAACGTTGGCCAGGCAAGTCTCAGTCATAGCACTCATTCTAGCCCCTGACTCACCAGCCTCTATCGTTAGACACCAATATGTCCGACGCTTCCTCAGGGCGGTGAGACTCGGGGCACTGCCACCCATACACAGATTCCTGAATTGGAACATGAACATAATTTTAACAGCGCTCACCCAACCACCATTCGAGACACTGAAGATGGTATCCCTATACTTTCTTACCATCAAAGGTGCATTCTTAATAGCCATCACATCCACTAGAAGGATTTCGGAACTCAGAGCGCTAGCCATCACACAGGAGTTATGCACCTTCCATAACGATAGGGTGGTACTCAGACCAGACCCTGCCTTCATACCAAAGGTCAACACAACCTTCCACAGATTGCAGGAGATAGTCTTACCCACCTTCTGCCCAAACCTGTTGCACCTGATGGAAAAGACGTGGCACAAATAGGACGTTAGAAGGGCGCTGAAGATCTACATTAAAAGAACACTCTCAGAGAGTAGACCATCGAATCCATTGGTTCCCAAACGGGTTCGTGGACCCCTGGGGCTCCGTGAAGCATTCCTTGGGGGTCTGCGGCCCGACCCAGCTGTTGCAAGTCACATGGTTGTGTAAATGTATGCAAATTAGTTGGGGGTACTTGGCTCTTTGTTTAAGTTGAAAACGGGGTACACAGCCACAAAAAGTTTGGGAACCACTGATCTAATCTGTTCATATTTTACAGAACTTGCTTAGGGAGTGGCCAGCCACTAAAGCAATGATCACTAGATGGTTAAGAGACTGTATCAGAAAAGCATATAGGGCAAAAGGCTGCAACCTGGATGGATGGGTTATGTTCCACACTCTATGTTCAGCCGCTACATCCTGGGCATCCATTGGCATCTTGGGCCTCTGCAGAGAAAATCTGCAGGGCGGCAACCTGGTCATCAATTCACACCTTCACTAGACATTAGACTGCACGCTTCTGCAAACGCATTTGGCTGCAAAATACTGCAAGCTGTGCAGGCGGACTAATCCCGAATCCTCTCCTTCTTCTCTTCTCCCTCCTGCTGGATCTGCTTTGGCATCTCCTGAACTAGGAGTGCCGAGCAGGGAGCTGAAGGGAGAAAAGAAAATTGGGGCAGCTACCAGTGAATTTTCTTTCTGGCAGGCTCCCTTCTTGGCACTCTGGCCCACCCTTGGTCCTGCCAGCAGAGGGAAGGACTTGGCACCTTTTTCTCATGTGGACGTTTTGGCCTAGTGTTTTCTATGTTCTCTTGTAGACGCTTTGGAAGAATCAAACTGGAAACTGCAGGGAGCGAACATCTCCTGTTCCACCTGCAAAGTTTCATAATATGAGATCTGCCTTCTGATTGGCTGAAGCAGGACAATACCCAAACTAGGAGTACCGAACAGGGAGCCTACCAGAAATAAAATTCACTGGTAAGTGCCCCAATTTTCTTTTTCCCTCTTGTTTCTTAAGCCTGTCTGCAGGAAGAATTGTAAGTTGCTTCAGGGGACTGGCAGCTGTCTAGAAATGAGGTATAGTGGGGAGAGGTGGAGCGGAAAGTGACATACATAATTGGTCATCTTAGATGGGGCACTGAAACTTGCCATAGGCCTATGTGCACTGTGTCATTAAAAGCCTATTTGGAAGTGCCCTTCAGTGCTGTGGCTACAGGATTGCTTAGTAAAGCGTTGCTTTTTCTGCTGCCTTGGCGACACCTGCTGGAGTTTGCTCATGTGCTCAGTAATTAAGGGAGCTTCTGAAAATACACCTCAGTGCTTGGCTCTGGTGGTGGTTGTTGTTGTTTGTTTATATGGCGCTAACAATGTACCTAGTGCTGTACAGTCAGTAGTTAGAGACAGGTCCCTACCCCAAAGGATTTACAATCTAAATTTCCAGGTTATTCATTGTCACAGTTTTGTCTCCCCTTCTTGAATGTGCTTATGTGTTTGACAACTCAGACAAAATGAAAAAATCATGCAGGGGTAATTTATTGTGAGGTGCTCACATTCTATGGGGTAACATTGTAGGAGATAGCTATCCCAGTTTAAATATGGTAAGGCTTACCACAGAATAGCTGGCATTTACTTTGCAGTTTCCCTCAGAAGTATTTTAACGTTCAGCCTAGAGAAAAGAAGATTAAGGGAGGATGTGCAAGCAGTTTCAAATATCTGAAAGGATTGCCACAAAAATTGTGAACACTTGTTCTGTCATAAAAGATAGAACAAGAGGGAATGGGCTTAATTGCATCAATGTAGATTTCTGTTAAATGTTAAGAAAAATTTCCTAACTATAAGAACAGTTGGACAAGGGAATAAGTTTCCCAGGGAGGTTGGGGAATCTCCTTCCTTAGATGTTTTTAAAACCTGGATGGACAAGCATCTGTCTGTGATGCTGTAGGCAGAGGATATCTTACCTTGGAGCAGAGGGTTGAAGTGGATGACCCTTGATGTCCCTTCCAATAGAATCAATTTCTGTGATTCTATGTTGTGTGTACACTGCCAAGTGTTTCCTGTGTACATGCCTTAGCAGCTGCCCCACAAAAGAATTCTTCAACTGTTCAGTACAGCTCAGTGGGCTCTGGCTGATTTAAGTGTGCCACAATGAAACTCCTTTGTCACACAAGGGCCCGATTCTTCCCGTTTACAGACTCTTTACTCTCTGGGTTCGCAAGGGCTTGAGGGCTCTTGTAGCTCACTTGTGTTCCAATATTAGACACCGCCACTTCTTCATAAAGATAAAAAGTAAGTTTATTGATTACATAAGCAAGATATTTGATACAGAGTGGTTATTAGAAATGAAAGGTAAACATAACACATTGCTAACTTATACTGGTTGAGTTCCTAAATTAATCTTACCATATAAAGTTCCATAAGCTTCTCTCAGTTCTTTGGTGTAAAACGACTGGGCATGGAGTCTTAGAGAGCAAAATCCTGTCTCAGTTCATGTTTCCCCAGCCTGCCATTGCCAGACTGGCTTTCACGTGTAGATGTTCTCTGGAAGAAGCTTTGCAAGAATCTCTCCCTCCCCCTGTGATACTTCTCCTTATATCTCCTGGAGGCTTCTTGAATTCCCTTTGTTCTTGTTATCAGCTTTTCTGTGTCCCTTTGCACGTATGCAGTGTCAGCCTGCATTAGCATATAAATGTCTCTGCCCCTCTGTCTGGCAAATGTTTTCCAATACACATTTTGTTATCTGTTTGTATTTCCTGTAGGCTGGTGACATGTCAAAGCCCTATTTCAAGTTGTACAGTTCTCAGAGTCCTAATTTGAGTTTTACAGTTCTCAATTTCAACATTACAAACATGTGGAACCTTTGACATTACATAGTGTACATGTATAGTAACATTACATACATATGAAACCATTGGCACTACACATTTACCAAACATGTAGTCCCGTGTTACACGTGTGTGACCCCATGTTTCTCCATGACACATAAGGCAAGTGTTTCCTGTGTACATGCCTTAGCAGCTGCCCCACAAAAGAATTCTTCACCTGTTCAGTACAGCTCAGTTGGCAGCTGGTGGTGTGCAAACTGGGATTAGAATATACTCATTTTACTTTGATTAGACTAAACTATTAGGCCTCTCTTCTCTCATCCTCCCCTGCTGTCTTTGCATGAAAAATGCTGTAGTTATTTTGATTTAATCATAGGGTCAAATGAAAAAACATCACCACCACTTGTTTCTGTGCTGCAAAGTGGATCTTACTGGAAGACTCTGCCTTTCCGGCAGCCCAATCCTCAAAGGACTCCTCTATGTGAAATGCTTGGAGGAGCAGAGCCTGAGTGAGCAAACAGTAATCTGAATAATGTAGAAACGTGTATGCTCTCCTCTGTCCTGTAGCTCCATCATTCTAGGGTCCAGACCCTAAGGTATTTGCAATCAATGATAAGACTCCCATTGAATTCAGTGTGCTTTGGATCAGCTCTATATGATTAATGGTGCTGTTTGGCTTTGAAGAATGTCATGTCCTGTTGTTTTCAATAGAATTATGGTGTCTGCGACATAAGGTTGTGAACAGAAAAGGATGTAGAGTGAGGAGAGTCTGGGACGTGATGTGGGTCTGAGAGTCAGAAGCCGTTGGCAAGAAAAGAGGCAACCGATATTGACTTGATTTTTGAAGATGTCCTTCTTCTAGAATAGGACAGATTGATTTCACTGTGCTTTTGGATCAGACACACTGTAATAACTCTGAATGCTTTCAGTGGCTATTGTAACGAGCCCTTGGACCCTAACCAACTTACTTAAAAGATGAATAGCTGGTCTGAACAGAAATTAAACGTGGAGATTCAAATCCAAACATGTCAATGGCCACTACATTTTGCTGTGTGTTGTACCATAATTGACAGATCGTAATAGATTTAAACTATAAAACCTGTTTCTAGAGTGTTTACTTTGTGCAAAGTAAATAAACCAGCATCTAGAACAAACTTCATCATGTGATACCATAAGAACATATGTACTGCCATATTGGGTCAGACCAACTGTCCACCAAGCCCAGCATCCTGTCTCTGACAGCGGCCAATCTCTGTCTCTTGGGAGAAATACCCAACAGGTCACAATGGACAATCCATTCCCTGTTGTTATGGCCCACAACAATAAGAGGTTACATCCCTAAAACCTACTTGGCCATTAACGGACCTATCCTCCAAGAACTTATCCAATCCCGTTTTAAAACTAGCTACACTACTGGCCTTGACCACTTCCTCTGGTAGTAAATTCCACAAGTTAATTGTGTGCTGAGTGAAAAAATAATTTCTCTTATTTGTTTTAAATCTGCTGCCAGTTAATTTCATGGAGTGTCCCCTTGTTCTAGTACTGTTAGAAAGGGTAAATAATGGCTCCCTATTTATGTGTTCCACACCACTCGAGATTTTATAAACTTCTGTAATATTCCCTCTCAGTCATCTCTTCTCCAAGCTGAAGAGCCCCAACCTATCAAGCCTCTCTGTACCTTTTCTAGTTCTACTATGGCCGCTTTTAAACAGGCCGGAGTGAACCCTACCCATGTCCGGTGGGTAGGGTTTATACAGCGGTAGATGGGTGTACACTCGGTGTGAACACTCATTCACCTGCCGGCCACCCATACCTCTGCACAGTGCAACCTGGGATTTTCTGTGTTGCACCGTGTGGGGAGGTGGGTGGAGGTAAATGGTGGGGGGTCATGGGAGTGCACGTGGCCCCCCACACTGGGTGGACCTGCGTGGTAGTGTCTTGTGTAAAAATGGCCTATGTCTTTTTTGAGATGGGGTGACAAATATTGCACACAGTATTCCAGGTGCGGTTGTACTATAGATTTATATAGAAGCATTACCAAGAAACCATCTCTTGACGCTGATGCTCCTGCCAGTTATCAGCCAGTCTCTAACCTTCCCTTTTTAGGGAAGGTTATTGAACGGGCTGTGGCACGGCAACTCCAGGAACATCTGGACCGCACTGGTTTCCTTGATCCCTCCCAGTCTGGATTTCAGCCTGGGTATGGTACGGAGATGGCCTTGGTGGCCTTGGTTGACGATCTCTGTCTGGCGTTGGACCAGGGTTGTCAGACCTTACTGGTCCTGCTAGACCTTTCGACTGCGTTCGACACAGTCGATCACGAGGTGTTGGTGACTTGCCTGCGGGACCGTGCCGGAATTGGCGGAACGATCTCGGACTGGTTTTGTTTGTTCCTGGCCGGAAGAACTCACCGGGTGGTCTTGGGGGAGTGTACATCTTCCCCCCGGAACCTCATGTGTGGAGTCCCGCAGGGTGCCATTCTGTCCCCTCTCTTGTTTAACATCTATATGCAGCCGTTAGGGGAGATCGTGAGGGGGACTTTGGAGAACCTCCTCCAAAGTCACACTTATTTGTGACAGTTCTTCCAATTCTTCACCTACAAAGACTCAGTCCGGTGTGGGTATCTTCCCAAAATCCTCAGTGGTGAAGACCGAAGCAAAGAATTAATTCAGCTTCTCTGCAATATCCTTATCCTGCCTGAGTGCCCCTTTCAGCCACTTGTCATTGAATGGACCAACAAACTCTCTAGCCAGGTGTCTTGCTTCTGATGTACTTGAAAACGTTTTTATTATTATTTTGCATCTTTAGCAAGTCGCTCCTAAAATTCCCTCTTGGCCTGTCTTATTTCATAGGGCACTCATTACAGGATCCACCAAGGTTTGAATTCAGGACGTTTTTTCCCAGCTGATATCTCTACCACTTGTGCAACAGAAGCAGTTGCAACATGCACTTTGCCAGTAGGCAAAACAGTTATTTGCTTTCCTGTCAATCTACTGTTGGGGAGTAGGATTCCTTGTCCCTGTTCCTAGCAGAAGAATGGATTGTAAACTGTTTGAATATGTAGTATGGCTGACTGTTGGAGGCTTACGATGGTTCTGTTGTAGATCTAGGTTCTCTCCCCACTTATGTCTGAACATGATGTTATGCAGTTGCTCTATTGATTTATTTGAGCTAAGGCTAGCGAGGGATGCTAAAAACAACCCAAAGTGAGTTTTTAAAGTATTTCATAAATAAGAGGAAGAATACGGAATAGTGGTTCCACTGCTCACTGAAGATGGTGAAATGTTAGTAGGAGACAAAGACGGAACTTCTCAATTCCTATTTTGCCTCAGTCTTCACAAAGTGAGAAACTGTGCTGAGCCTGGCAACAAGTGTATGAATGAAGGGGGTGGGGGGGAATTCAGGCCAGAATAAATAAAGAAGTGGTCATAGAATACCTGGCTACTTTGAATGAACTCAGTTGTTCAGAGCCAGATGAATTGTACTCTTGGGTAGAATCATAGAGTTGGAAGTGACCTCAGATTTCATCTAGTCCAACCCCCTACCCAGTGCAGGAAAACTGCAGCTACAGCATCCCCGACAGATGGCTGTCTCACCTATGTTTCAAAACCTCCAGCGATGAAGAGCCCACCACCTCCCTAGACAATTTGTTCCACTGTCAAACAGCTCTTACCGTTAGGAAGTTCTTCCTAATGTTTAACTGAAATCTGCTTTCTTGTAATTTGAGCCCACTACTTCTAGTTTTGCCTTCACGAGCAAGACAGAACAAGCCTTTGCCATCTTCTCTGTGACAGACCTTCAGGTAGTGGAAGACGGCTATCATGTCTCCCCGTAGTACACTCTTTTCCAGATTAAACATACCCAGCTCCTTCAACCTTTCCTCATAGGACTTGGTTTCCAGACCCCTGACCATCTTTTTCACCCTTCTCTGAACCCGTTCCAATTTGTCAATGTTCTTAAACTGTGGTGTCCAGATCTGGACACAGTACTCCAGATGAGTTATGACCAGTGTGGAATAGAGAGAAAGTATTACTTCTCATGACTTGGAATTGATGACGGGGGCACCCTCCTCGAGGTCCCCCGGGTTTCTCGGATGTTGACCTTGTGGAGGGTGTTCTCTGTGGCCGTGCCGTGGCTGTGGAACTCCCTCCCACCAGAGGTCCGCTTGACCACCAACCTCCCCTCTTTCCGTAGACAATGTAAGATTTGACTGTTCCGCCATGCCTTCCCTGAGGGAGATGGGGTGGGTGGGTTGGGTTAGGGAGGGGTAGGGGGTGAACTATTTTTACTGTGGGACTTTAATTGTATTTGATGATGTTCATTTTAATCTGTTTTAACATGTTATTAGCCGGCCCGAGATGCTTTTAGCAGGAGGGGGCGGCATACAAATTTTATAATAAATAAAATTAATGCAGCCTAACACTGCATTAGCCTTTTTTGTGGCTGCTTAATCGCACTGCTGACTCATGTTCAGTTTGTGATCATAGAACTAGTGTGATGTAATGATTGATAGCTAAACATTAAAGTTTATCAATTGCCATAACATGAGACAAATGAATACATAAAAGATGAACATCCAACATATATCACAAAATATACCGGAAAGGAAGAAATTTAAATAACATATATATAAAAAATTGAAACAAGAATCTCCCCTATAGGGGCTCTTTAGCCCGCAAAACATTATATAGAAAAAAGCCTCCCTCCCTGATAACACTTCATCTTGACCTGCAAGATAAGTTTGCCATGACACAAAATTACCTGGGGTAAGAGAATCAGAAACCAGCCATTTGATCCATAAGTCATGCCAGCGAGGGCAATAGAGGAGACTATGCTCAAGGGAATCAACTGGGCCAGGGGCCGAGCCTGCACACTCACAGACACACAAAGAGGGAGGGAGCCCTAAAAAGCGGCCCTCAGTGACAGCCGTGGGGAATACATTCATACGAGCCATAGAGAGACATCTACGGACTGGGTGGGGCAACTGAAACTAAATAAGGGGATGGAGCCTGACAAGTGCCATAAAATTCTAGGAAATCTGCGAGGGAGATCTTGCTCCGAAGTAGGTCCATTTCCTCCTGGAAGCTGATATCCTGGACTCTCTGTTTAACCAACCTTTTGGCAGCAGAGAATCCACAAAAAGCTAGTTCAACCAGGGAAAGACCAATACGGGCAAATTTCCCCCGTACCAGCTTCACTCAGTGATTATGGGACTCATCTCGAAGTGCTCGCTGCACAAGCAGAGAGGTCAGCCCATACTGCAATTTCAACCAATAACACAGGGCCATTGAGCAGATCTGGGCCTCCAAGGGGAGGATTCCACACTCCATGCGAACTGCACAAGAGGGAGCGTGATCGGGGAGGGCCAGGATAGATCTGAGGAACTTAGTTTGAATATGCTTCAAATACGTACTTCTCCCCAGGGCCCAAAGTTGAGCCCCATGCAAGAGCTGGGAGAGACATTTGGCCCTGAAAACTTTTAGGGCTGGGAGAATCAAATGCCCCCCGTTAGATCTAAAGTAGCGGCAGAGTGCCTTCCCCAACAAAACAGCCTGTCCAGTTACGGCCTTACCATGAGTGCCCCAGCAGCCGTTAGCCCGGAAAACCAAACCCAAATACTTGAAAGAGGTGACTTGCTCAAGCTCATATCCCCCCAGAGACCATTTAAAGATCTTCCATTTAGATGAAAAAAACATGATCTTTGTTTTGGTGTAATTTACTTCCAAAAAGTTTTGGGTACAATAGTTGTTCAATGCCAGCAGTGTCTATTGATCCCCACACGGGACCTGGCCAACAGAATGGCATCATCTGCATAAAGCAGAATTGCCACATCTGTTGACCCCAGCCGAGGGGGGTGGTTGTCAGGGGACGAAACTGCAGGGATCAGGTCGTTCAGAAAGATGTTAAAAAGCATCGGGGTGAGAACACACCCCTGTTTGACCCCGCGGTTCGTTGGAATTGTCCCTGATAATGTGTCCTCACGGTCCAGCCTAACCCGGAGACTAGTGTTCGTGTATAACTTCCGGATAAGCCTTAAAAGCCTGGGATTGAATTGCGCTAAAGCCAGCTTTTCCCAGAGTCTATTCCTTGAAACTAATGCTGAGCGCAGGTCAACAAATGCTGCATAAAGTCCCGTTGACTGCCGATACTTCCCAGCAAGATGCTGAAGGACAAAACAGTGATCAAGAGTAGAACAGTCTGCCCTAAAACTGTTTTGCTCCTCTCTTAAATAGGCTTCCTTGCTTAACCACCCCTCAAGTTTCTTCAATAATAATCGGGCATATAGCTTGCCGGCCAGTGTGGTGTAATGGCTAAGTGCTCAGTACTTGGACTGGGAGGTGGGGGGCCCAGTTCAAGTCTCGCCTTAGCCAGAAACTCACTGGGTTACCTTGGGCCAGTAGCAATATTCTCTCAGCCTAACCTACTTCACAGGGTTGTTGTGAGGATTAAAAGTTGTGTTATATGTAAAGCGCTCCGAGTGCCATGGCAAGGGTGTGCTATATAAAAGTAAAGATAACTATTATATTGCTGCCAAGCCAGGTATCCTTCATCCTGTATTTGTACATTTGATTTTTTTCTTACCTAAATGTAGAACTTTACATTTATCTCTGTTGAACTTTGCTTTGTTAGTTTCAGCCAAGTTTTCCAACTTATCATGATCATTTTGAGTTTTATTTCTGTCTTCTAAGGTGTTTGCTCTCCCTCCCAGTTTTATGTCATCTGCAGATTTAATAAGCATCTCCTCTACTCTCTCATCCAAGTCATTAATAAAGATGTTGAACAATATCAGGCCCAAGACAGAACCCTGCGGCACCCCACTCAACACCTCCCTCCATATTGATGACGAGACATTGATGAGCACTCTTTTAGTATGGTTCTTTAACCAGCTGTAAATCCACCTAATGGTATTATCATCTAGCCCATATTTTACCAACTTGTCAAGAAGGATATCATGTGGGACTTTGTCAAATGCTTTGCTGAAATCAAGATATATTACGCTCACAAGGTTCCCATGATCCACTAAACTAGTAACTCGATCAAAAAAGGAGATAAGATTAGTCTGGCATGACTTATTCTTGATAAATCCATGCTGGCTTCTAGTAATCACTGCATTGTTTTCTAGATGCTTAAAGATTGACTGCTTTATAATTGGTTCTAGTATCTTTCCAGGTATCGATGTCAAGCTGACCGGTCTATAGTTTCCCAGATCCTCCTTTTTCCCCTCTTTTTGAACATAGCGACGTTTGCCCATCTTCAGTCTTCTGGCACCTCACACATTCTCCAAGAGTTTTCAAAGATGATAGACAGAGATTCTGAGAATATACCAGCAAGTTCCTTCAGTACTAGGATGTAATTCATCCGGCCCACACTTGAACTCATTTGGAGTAGCTAGGTATTCTCCAACCAGCTCTTTCTCTGTCCTGTGCTGCAATCCTTTCCCCTCAACTTTTGTACTACTTTTGCCATGTTGGACACAGTTTCCCTTTGGGGAGAATACAGAGGCAAAATGGGAGTTGAGTAGTTCAGCCTTCTCTTTGCTACCTGTTAACATTTCACCATCTTCACCAAGCTGCGGACCTACCGCTTCCTATTTCTTCCTCTTACTTCTAACATACTTGACAAACCCCTTTTTGTTGTTCTTAGCATCCCTAACTAGCCTCAGCTCATTTTGTACTGTTGCCTTCCTGACACAGTCCCTACATGTCTGGACTGTTTGTCTGTATTTGCCCTTTGTAACTTGTCCCATCTTCCATTTCTTATACATGTCCTTTTTAATTCTCAGCTCATCAAAAAGCTCTTTCTGCAGCCACATTGGTTTCTTTAGATGTCTCCCATTTTTCTCTCTCATTGGAATTGTTTGTGATTGTGCCTTCAGTATCTCATTTTTCAGAAACTCCCACCCATCTTGGACTCCGTTTTCCTTTAGTGTATCTATCTATGGGATCCTGCCTAGAATTTCACCCCATCTCAAAAAAGGCATAACTGAACTAGAAAAGGTACAAAGAAGGGCAATGAGAATGATAAAGGGTATGTAACGGCTTCCATAGAAAGCGAGGCTTGACAAACTGGTTCTCTTCAGCTTAGAGAAGAGAAGACTGAGAAGGGACATGATAGAGGTTTATAAAATCTTGAGTGGTGTGGAACGAGTAGATAGGGAACAGTTATTTGCCCTCTCAAATAGTACTAGAACTAGGGGACACTCCATGAAACTAGCTGCTGGCAGATTTAAAATGAATAAAAGGAAGCACTTTTTCACTCAGTGCATAATTAACTTATGAAATTTGTTGTAAGAGGACGTTGTCAAGGCCAGTAGTATAGCTAGGTTTAAAAAAGGTGTGGATAAGTTCTTGAAGAGTAGGTCCATTAATGGCTATTAACCAAGTAGCTTACACAGTGGCGGCTGGTGGGTTTAGAGCTTGGTGGGGCAGTAAGGCCGACTGGCCCGCCGGCGCAACCTTATTCCTGGCAGAGTTCTAGGGTGGGGCTTGTCCATTGTAGGCCAAGCTTGTACTACCTAGTGCAAGTGTCTGCAAAATTATTCCAAAACCTGATCAAATATTTAACATATACAAAACCTCAGGGCCACAACAAAATAACTGCAGCGTGCATTTCCAAGTACAGTTGAATGGCAGATTATATATTGCTATTGCACTGTACAGGAA